>ML660197.1:631111-687944 GCA_007570785.1 Antilocapra americana
GGGGCCGCCTCCCCCGCCCGCGCCCGCGCCTTAACCCTCGGCGCGCCGGCGCCGGGCCCGGGGGCCGCGTGCGCACCCTGGGGGCTGGCCGGGGCTGCGGCTCCGGCGCCCGGCGCGGGCTCCAGAACTCGCCGAGAGCCGGCTCGGGGCCGGCGAAGGCCGGGAGGCAGCTCAGCTGCGTTCGGTGCGCGGCGCCGGGAGCCTCGGCGACCTTTGTCTTCCTGCCTGGTGCCTGCACGGAGTGTGAGCCAGGGCTTTGCAGCTGCGCGCGCGCGCGCCGCGTGTGTGTAATAGTGAGAGAGGCTTGAGAGGAGGAGGGTGTGTGTGTGTGTAAGAGGAAGGGAGGGGACAGAAAAGCGCAGGGGACGGATGGATCCCGTGCGCGCCTATGTGTTTCTGTGTGACGGAAGGCAGAGACTGACTCTGTTGAGCGTTTGTTACTGCGTGCTTCTGTGTGTGTGTGTGTGTAAGAGGGAAGGAGGGGGTGTGTGTACGTGTTTACGTGGGCTGTGCGTGTGGGGGGGTGGGCTCTGCATGCGGATGTGTGTTTATGTAGGCTATGTGTGTGTGTGTGTGTGTGTGTATAAGAGGGAAGGAGGGTGTGTGGGTGTGTGTTCATGTGCGCGCATGCGTGTTTATGTGGGCTGTGCGTGTGTGTTTATGTGGGCTGTGTGTGTGTGTGTGTGTAAGAGTGAGAGAGGCTTGAGAAGAGGAGGGAAGGAACCAGAGAAGGACTGATGCTTCTCCGTGCCTGCACAGGTTTGTATGTCAGGGAAGAACTGTCTCTACATGCGGTCCTGTGATTGCCTGAGTGAAGGAAGTGTGTGTCTGTGTACTGTGTGATGTGTCATCTGTACTCTTGGGGCCTGTTGTGTATGCACGTTGGTATGGTAGAGAGACATTTTGTGTCTCAACAGTCAACAAGTAGAAACCAGCCCCCCGTGGTTTTGTGGTGTCGCCTGTGCTTGGGTACGCGTGCATAGCTGTGAGGGCCAGGGTTGTTATTTGGTACAACTGTATATGTGGCCCAGTTGTGAAAAAGAGAGAGAAAAAGATACAGCCAGAGTGTGTTTTGTCCATGTGACTTTGTGATTGTGTTGTGTTGAGAAAGAGAAATTAATGTGGGTTAATTTCTGTGATATGTGGATGGTTAGGAGAAACAAAGACATTCCAGAGATCTTGGGGGTTGGGGCGCTGAAGGATGTATAAGAGTTCGTGAAGCCAGAAGGAAAGACCTGGGGAACCTTGCCAACCAGCCATGGGGGACAGAGCGGGAGGGGGGGAACTGGCCCAGAGTGACTCTGCAAAGGAGAGGTATGGGCACACGGTGCCTGGAGCCAAATGGGACCGTGGGACCTGGGCAGTGTGTGTGGCCACCTGGAGGGCAGGGAGGGGGCTGGGGAAATAACTCTCCCTGTTTCCATTCAACAGCCTTCTGAATTCTCCAGCATGGAGGGAAGGAGACAGGGAAGGGGGCCACTCTCCAGAATTCACAGTTTGCTGAGTGCCATGGATTGAAAGAAGGGAGAGGTGGGCCCTGCCCTGAAGGTGGCAGATCTTCTCCGAACTGAAGGTCTGGGCCCTCTCTCCATCCTGAAGGCTGGTAACTTACACTATCAGCGGCCCAGACCATTCCTGGGAACTGCATCCTAATGCCTGGAGGGACATTTTGAGATCCAGGGAGACCGGAAAATGGAACCAGTTATCCTGGTGGTCCACTTACCAGTGATGTAGTTCAGGGGATTCCCTTCTCCTCTCTGAGCCTCGGTTTTCTCCTCTGTAAAGTAGGATTTGCAATCACTGCCTACCCCTCAGTACTGGTGTGAAGATTTAATGAGTTCATGTACACGTGGGCTCTTTGTAAGCTATGAATCACTGGAAAATGTTGAGGGTTGCTCCGTTTCTATAAAGTTCAAAGCACTATGATGCTGTCAGAAGTCAGGCCAGCCTTGCCTCTGTGGAAGGAATGACTGGAAAGGGGGCACCAGGGAAGCTTCGGGTGCTGGTGGAGGGTGGCTTGCGGATGGGAGGGCTGGATACAGGGATGTTCTGTTTGTGAAGACTCCTTAGGACCTGTGCTTTTTTTCTGTGTATGTTATACTCCAACAGCATGTTCCCAAAAGAAGAAAAGAAAGGTCAGGGGTCCTGACCGCGGTTCTTTCACTCACATGATGGGCATTCTGGGATGCGGTATCAGTGAGGCAGGAGCTGGGCTGAGTACCGGGGATGTACAGCAGTGAACAAGTTGGGATCCTGCCTTCCGGAAACCCGAGGAGAGAGGACGCGGCCTTTCCACTTCCGAAGGAGAACACACCGGCAGGGGAGGGGCTTACCCAGAGCCACGCCCTGGTCTGGCTGGCCGAAGCAGGACTAGACCTCAGGGCTGTCAGCGCTGGGGCTGAGTCTTTTCTGTTCCATCCCACCAGGCCGCCTGAGAAAGACAGGCCCTGGTCTTCACGCTGCTCAGGGCACAACAGGGAAGTTTGCTGCCCACTCTGACCCTCACCCCCAGCCACTCTGGGGTCCCCAATATTCCCCTCCCCCAAACAGCCTCATGGGAACAAAGCTGTTCTACAGATACCATGATTCCCACTGCAGCTCCATGTTACAGGTGAGGAAAATGAATGTTCAGAGAGTGAAAGTGACTCCCCCAAGGTGGCACGGCAAGTCTAAGAGGACTTGCTTCTTTCTGGTGTGATACTGTTTCTTTTGGCATTTGTGGGCTCGCTGTGCTGACAGAAACGTGGGCAGTTGTGTGGCAGGAGACCCTGATTCCCTTTTCAGACTCCTATAGAATGGATGCTGAGGATGCTTCTACCAAACACTCATGTTTCTGGGTACAGTAGTCAGAGCATCAGAGTGCGAACTGGCAGAAAACCTACCTTAAACTGGTAAGGACAGGGTAGCGCAAACTTCAGGCAAGGCTGCACTGAGGGTCTCAGATGATGTCGTCAGGATTCAGGGTCAGTCTCTTGGTTGCTCAAGGTTCCTTCCCTCTCTGCTGGCCGCGTTCTCTGGCAGGCCCTCCTCCTGATCACAGAGTGGCTGCCCACAGCGCTAGTCATGCATGCAGAAACAGAGACTCTCTCGCTAGCCGTGCATCCCAGGCTCCGGCAGCTCCGACAGAAACAGAGACTCTCTCCCCAACAATTCTAACAGCGCTCCCCAAACCAAGTCTCATTGGCTGTGGCCAGGGGTTCTCACTGGCCAGGCCACCGAGCCTGAGCGTCTCAGAGGTCCCTGGTGTTTGAGTCCATGTGGAATTTCTAGTTATCCCAGCCTCAGGACTCATCAAGACCCAAGAAGTGTGAAAAGTGGAAGTTGCTCAGTCGTGTCCCACTCTTTGCAACCCCATGGACTATGCATGAAATTCTCCAGGCCAGAATACTGGAGTGGGTAGCCGTTTCCTTCTCCAGGGGATCTTCCCAACGCAGGTCCAAGAAGACTCCTCCGGAATTTGTGGAGAGGCTTATGTCTCATAGGCCTTCAATAAGTGGCAACAGTTTTTATTGGTATTCTTCCTCTACTTTTCCTCTGTCATCATCTTGACAGTAATGTCTAGCATACAGTAGGTGCCAGAGGAATCCTTAGTGGTCGACTAATTTGGGTAGGGGGTTGCTGATACCACATACCAAGTCAGAGTCTGGATAAACTGCACAGCCTACAGGTCTGCAGACAAAATGAGGCTCATTATAAGAGCTGTTCAGCTTTTTATTTTGTCTTATCTTCCCTAACAGAACTGAAGCTACACTCTAGAGCCCCTGGGGGTATCACCAGATTCTCTAGGAACAGACTCCCCTGTCACACCCACCCACCAGCCTGTCTAAGAGGATGTAGTTAGAAGGAGCCCATTAGGAGGCTGGTCTAATGGGCAGGCCGAGCTTGTCAGATCCAATTAGACTATTTCTTGACTCACCCAACGCTGTAGAGAGTTTGCCTGGGGTGGGGCTGGGGACCAGGATGTTCCAGCCTGACCCTTTTCTCTTTGGCTACTAGCTATTCTGATTCAATTGAGCAGTTTGAGTTTCTGTGAGGGACTGGAGGTCCATTAAGTCCTGACTAACAGTAGATGCTGTTTATCAAATGTGCACTGGGCCCGGTACTTGGCACTTTGCATGGTTTAGATACAGGACTATTGGAATATATTTTGGATGCTCACATTCTACCTGCTTTTCCTTTACTTAAAAAAATCATTTATTTATTTATGGCTGCACTGGGTCTTCCTTGCTGCATGTGGGCTTTCTCTAGTTGTGGCAAGCAGGGGCTTCTCATTGCAGAGCGCAGGATCTAGATACGCGGGCTTCAGTAGTGACCCCTTGGCATGTGGGATCTTCCTGGACCAGGGATCGAACCTGTGTCCCATGCATTGGCAGGCAGATTTCTTAACCACTGGACCACCAGCGAAGTCCTTCCTTTACTTTTTGTGCTATTTTCTCCCTTTGTCCTGATTTCCATAATTAATTTTAAAAATAGAGAAAATCTGTTTTTTTTTTCCTGATCTCAAGGGCAGTTAATGTGTGCTCACTGTAAAATAATGTAAGGAATATGGAAATGAATACAACAGGAAAAAATCCCTCATAAGCCCGCTCCTCAAATATTAACCACTGCTACCTCCTTGATAAAAGTCTGCATTGAGCTGTATTAATAGATGTGTGTCTGTTTTGTGAGAAGAAACACATTAGCCTCCTTTGTTCCTTGCCTTTTAAAAAAATATTTATTTATTTGGCTGGGCTAGGTCTTAGTTGCAGCATGCAGGATCTCCCATCAGCTGGGAGTCTTAGCCACTGGTCCACCAGGGAAGTCCCCCTCCTACCTTTGAGGAAGAAAACTTTGTAGTTCAGTTATCTTCAGTCTGGCTTTGTCCTGCCAGATCTGAGTAACAGGATGACGGAGGAGAAAGAAAGGAGCCAGGAACATGTTAATTATCATATGTGAAATCAATCGCCAGCCCAGGGCTGGTGCACCGAGATGTCCCAGGGGGAGGGAATCGGGAGGGAGGAGAGAGGGGGGTTCTGGAGGGGGAGCATATGTAAACCCATGGCAGTTTCATGTCATTGTATGGCAAAGCCAACACAATAAAGTAAAGAAAATTAAAAAAAAAAAAAAGAAACGAGCCAGGAATACAGGGCAGAGGATGCTGGATGGGAAGAGATGGGAGAGGATGGAGCCAGAGCCAGGGAGGTGAGGACTGTGCAGCCTGAGCTTTGAGAAAGCCTTTGAGGGACTAGGAATACAGATGTGTATGCTGTGTGCAGAGAGTGGGAAGGAAAAAGAGAAGAAGGAACAAAGAGAGAAAAAGGAATGTTAAGAAGTTTTATTGATATTATGCATGAAATCTTTAACATGTTCGAAAGTACTGAATAAAAATTTGAATTGCTTTGTTTTTTGGTGAGGGGAGGAAGTGGTATTTCTTTCTAATTCAGTAAGGATTTGAGACTGGCCTCAAAGTGGCTCAGCTTTTACCCAGGTTACTTTTCTTATAAACAAAAAATGAGGTTACCTAATAATAATTGCTAAAATGTTTATGCCAGACATTGTGCTAATTATTCTTCCATATTATTTAATTCTGTAATACCCCAGTGGGGGCAGGTACTACTATTATCTCATTTTACAAATAAGAAACTGAGGCTCAGAGAGGCAAAGCAACTTGCCCAAGGCCACAGAGCCAGAAAGTAGGGAGCAGGAATGATATAACTTTTCTTTTTCTTTTTTTGGGGGGTGGGTAGAGGAGAGTACAGAGTCTTAACCACTGAACCACCAGGGAAGTCCCTGAAATAACTTTTCTGATTTTAATATTCTGGTTAATGTAGTTGCTTAGCTCTATTGTTGTTTATTTTTTAAGGAGCTTCAAAACTCTTTCTGCTTGTGATCATATAGGAAAATACATAAATAAAAGTTAGACATGCACTGTCATTAACTCCAGGATTCCTTGTGATCAGTATCACCCCTGTTTTCTACATGAAGAGCCTGAAGCTGCATGGAACATGGTCACTAACCCAGAGTAAGGCAACTTTTAAGTTTTGATGTGGAGTTTGAACTCAACTGTGTCTTCTCTGAAGGGGCATACAGGAACCAGAGCTGGCTGGGGATCTGGGCTACATCTCGGTTCAGCTCAGCTCAGTCACTCAGTCATGTCCGACTCTTTGCAACCCCCTGAATCACAGCACGCCAGGCCTCCCTGTCCATCACCAACTCCCGGAGTCCACCCAAACTCATGTCCATCGAGTCAGTGATGCCATCCAGCCATCTCGTCCTCTGTCGTCCCCTTCTCCTCCTGCCTCTAATCCTTCCCAGCATCTCGGTTACCTAGGCATAAATTCACAGACCCTGAGAACTGGACCTGAATAAAAACTGATCATCTATTCTAGTCCCTATTTCAGTTTTTAAATCTTCTTTGCTGCTGCTCTCACAGTGGTCACCTGGCCCAAGTTTGGACATTTCTCAGATGGGAGACCCATTACTTCTGTGGAGCCCAGAGCTGGGGAAAGTAGGCCAGGTTGGAGCATTGAAGCAGAAGAAATTCCTGAGAATTAGCTGGGATGAGCACAGAGACTGCCAGGAGGGACAGGAACGCAGAGCCGGAAACACGTCCTCAAAGGTCTTCCTGCCGAAGCAGCTCTGTTACCTACAGCCCTTGTCAGTCGAGGGGGTAAGGGTGTGGTTTTTCAAGGAACCAAGTCACCCCAGAACCAGACTGCTCTAGCCCAGTATATTTCCCCTTTTGCTTTGGCTGCTAGGATGCTCTTGGGTAAGTTATATATTCAACTTCAGTTACCAATTCAGTCCAGAAGCCTGAAAAGTTCTCTCCCTATCTCCTGCTAATGGCTTTCAACCTCTCTTTTAAATTCATGTTTCATAATGTTTGCTTTCACACCGAACAGCCACTTCGCTGCATTTTCATAAATGGAGAAGATGTTGATCATAAACAAAAACATTTTGTCACAGGAATGTGTTGGTTAACAGCTGGAAAGAGTCAAATCGTAGAGAAATGGGGAAGGGCATAGAAGTGGAATGGGCCAAGGTGGGCAAGGTGGATCAGGCAGCAGGGACAGGATGTCAAGACCAACTCAGCAAATGTGACTGATCACAAGGGGAGGAGGTGCTGGGTTCTGGAGATATTCCACATGGCGGGGAGGTCAGGGGCGCTAGAGAGGGAGTAGCTGAGGGTGATGGATGGAGTCACACACCCAGAGAAGGGAAGAGGGCTCAGGCAGTGGGAGCTACCTGTGCAAAGACCCGGATGTGAGCAGCACATAGGAGGACAGGAAGAAGGCTCCGGGGTCTGGAGTGCTTAGGGCAGTGAGGACCACGTAGGAGCTGGGGCTGGGGTGGTAGAACCAGGCCGGGTATTGCCTCTCAGGAAGGTATCTTTTGTTCTGCAACCTGAATGCTTATGTTCTCAGGAGCAGTCCCAGGCCAGGTGCTGTTTCCCACTCCTGCGTGTCCTTGGCTTTGGGCTGGGGGTGCAGGTGGGGACAGGAGAAAGGCATTAAGCCAGGTGCCCTTGGAGCAGACCAGCTGCCCAGCCAGTCATAGCAAGACGGTGGGCTGGGGGCCCCAAGACCCATCTGGTTAGGGCTGGGACCGCGGGATGGGATTCCACTCTGCAGTCAGACTCTTTAAGTGGGTTCTCTCCTCAGCTGAGGGAGCCTAGCCAAGGTTCCACACCTCTCTGAACCTCATCTCTAAAACACCAAAATTGATGCTTTCAAACTGTAGTGTTGGAGAAGACTCTTGAGAGTCCCTTGGACTACAAGGAGATCCAACCAGTCCATCCTAAAGGAGATTAGTCCTGAATATTCATTGGAAGGACTGATGCTGAAGCTGAAACTCCAATACTTTGGCCACCTGATGTGAAGAACTGACTCATTGGAAAAGACCCTGATGCTGCGAAAGATTGAAGGTGGGAGGAGAAGGGGACGACAGAGGATGAGATGGTTGGATGGCGTCACCGACTCGATGGACATGAGTTTGAGTAAACTCAGGGAGTTGATGATGGACAGGGAGGCCTGGCAAGCTATAGTCCATGGGGTCGCAAAGAGTCTGACATGACTGAGCGACTGAACTGAGCTGAGCTGAAGTCTTCACAATCATGTCATTTATTAACTCTCATTAATTTGTTGACTGTCTGTCTCCCCTGTGGGAATGTAAGTTCCACAAAGAAAGACTGTTCAATTCCTTACACGACCCCAGGCCCCTAGTGGGGTCCCACAGCCTGTGTTAAACAGCTAAAGGAGCCCCTCCACTCTGCCCAGCCCAGTCTGTTCCCTGTGTTTCCTGCCTCCCCTGTCTGCTCCCAGTTCCGTAGTTTCAGAAACGGGCCAACCTGTAGCTGATGCTCAATAAACATCTATCAAGCTGTACCGAAGGCATCTTCTGGAGGATGCAGTCTGATCAACAAACATCTCCTCTCTGCACACACTTACCTGGTTTAGCCTTCACATAACCCCTATTTTCACAGATGAAGATCTTGAGGGTCAGAGAGATGAAGTAACTTTCCCCAGGCCAGGCAGCCTATAAGTGACAACCTGGGATTGAATCCACCTCGATCAACCCTCAGTATTCATTGGAAGGACTGATGCTGAAGCTGAAACTCCAGTACTTTAGCCACCTGATGAGAAGACCCGATTCACTGGAAAAGAGCCTGATGCTGGAAAAGACTGAGGGTAGGAGGAGAAGGAGATGACAGAGGATGAGATGGCTGGATGGCATCATTGACTTAACAGACACAAATTTAAGCAAATTCTAGGAGATAGTGGTAGACAGGGAAGGCTGGTGTGCTGCAGTCCGTGGAGTCAGACAGAGTCTGGCACAACTGAGCAACTGAACAACCATCTGATTACAAAGCTCGGGTTCTTCACTGAGGCTTTATATATCTACACTAGAGTTCTTTCATGCAGAAGGGAGAATTCAAAGATTTCGGCTCAGCTGAAAACGGCCAGGGGGTCTCTGGGGTTGGGGACAGTCATTCAGAGTCTCTGTGCTTCCATCTCCTTGTCTCTAAAATGAAGGGATTTTTTAAAAAGAAAAACAAAGAACATGAAGGAGTTGGATCTGTGATTCTCAACCCTGCTAACCTGTTTGAATTGTCTGGGGAGCTTTTCTTTTCTTCCTTTTGTGTGTGTGTGTGTGTGTGTGTGTGTGTGTATGTGTTTTATTTATTTTAATTTTCTTTGCATTATCGTGTTGGTTTTGCCATACATTGACATGAATCTGCCATGGGTATACATGTGTTCCCCTTCCAGAACCCCCCTCCCACCTCCCTCCTAATTCCCTCTCTCTAGGTCATCCCAGTGCACCAGCCCTGAACATCAAACCTGGGCTGGCGATTAATTTCACATATGATGATTAACATGTTTCAGTGCCGTTCTCCCATATCATCCCACCCTTGCCCTCTCCCATAGAGTCCAAAAGACTGTTCTATACATCTGCGTTTCTTTTGCTGTCTCGCATTGAGGAGCTTTTAAAATGTACTGGTCCCTGGGTCCTGCCTGAGGGCAATTAAGCCAATCTCTAAGGGCAGAGCCCAAAGTTAATCAAACGCCCAGGTGATCCGATTACATGGTCAGGGCTGAGAACACTGAACTAGCCCCTCAGTGAGGGCCATCGCAAGAAGCCAGTCCATATGGCGTGGTGGAGAAACCAGGGCTACATAGCCAGATGGATGTGGGTTCTAATCCCAAATCTGCTCTTTCCTGTACCCCAGCATCCTCATCCAGCAGAGGAGGAGAGCAGGGCTCAGTGAAGTCCAAGGTCACGTAGTTCAGCAGTGCCATTGTGGAACTCTGAATCGAGTCCAGGTCTGCCCTCAAGAGCATTATATCCTGGGGGACTTCCTGGTGGTCCAGTGGCTAAGACTCAGAGTTCCCAAAGTCCTGGGTTCGTTCCCTGGACAATCTCATATGCCACAACTGAAAATCTTGCATGTGGCAACTAAAGTTTCTGCCTGCCTCAATTAAGATGGAAGAGTCTGCCTGCCTCAACTAAGTCCGGGTGCAGCCAAAGAAATCAATTAAATATATATTTTTAAAAGTATGATTGAAATACTAAGAAAGGAGAGAAAATGCAAATGTACAAAATGTTCCACTAAAACAAAACCAAACAAGACAGGGAAAGGATGGAAGGCAAAAATTAGAATTAAAAGAAAAAGGGCGTTATGTCCTACAGATGGAGAGGAGGTGCGGGCAGGTGGGTCTTCTTGGAGCCTGCAGCTCCCCTGGGCCCTGGACCGCCTGAGCCTGGCTGAGTCTGTGAGGCAGGATCCCACGGTCATCCCTGCCCGTGACTCACAGTTTAGGCAGCACGTGTCGGGGCAGTGTGAGCTCACATACACCTCAGCCGTCTCCTCGCCTAGCACACGCTTGGGCACCTCCACGCCCCAGCGTGCTCCAAGCCCTGGGCAGCTGCAGGCCGGTGTGGACAGGCTGGGCAGCTGGTGTATGACTGGGGCAATCACATCGGCTGTAAGAACAGACTGGCAGGAAGACTGATGCCAACTGAAGGCAGAAGAAGACCTTGTTTTAAACAGCTGCCCCATCACTCATGGGCCATGTGGTTAGCAGGTCGGGGCAACTCTTTAAACACCACCACAGGTGTTTAAAAGTAAGGCTCCGAGACTTCCCCACCCTGACTCTGACTGTGCCATCCCCTCACCTGGAGTGCCCTTCCCAGGTCTCTGTCCAAAGGACACCTCTTGAGATAGGCCTTCCCTGGCCACCCTCTCCAAGGAGGCTTCTCTTTTTATTCTCTGTCACTGCAGCCGCTGTCTTCCCTTCCTTTGGCAGACTTTAGAATTCTATACTTAGGGGCTTCATGACTGATCTACTGTCTCCGCCTAATTAATGACAAGAGCCACAAATGCGTGGCCCGTGTCTTCCTTGTTTTGTCACAGCTCTTTACAAGGTGTAACTAACATGCCACAAAGCTTATGCATTTTGAGTGTATAATTCCCTGAATTTTAGTAAATTCATAGAGCTGCACGACCATCACCACAGTCCAGTTGTAGAACTTTCCTCATTTCCAAAAGATCCCTTGGGACCTTTTGCATGTTCAGCCACTTTTTGCTGTTCAGTCAGTTAGTCATGTCTGACTCTTTGCAACCCCGTGGACTGCAGCACACCAGGCTTCCTTCACTATCTCCTGGAGTTTGCTCAAACCCATGTCCATTGAGTCAGTGATGCCATCCAACCGTCTCATCCTCCGTCGTCCCCTTCTCCTCCTGCCCTCAGTCTTTCCCAGCATCAGAGTCTTTTCCAATGAGTTCGCTCTTCACATCAGGTGGCCAAAGTATTGAAGCTTCAACTTCAGCATCAGACCTTCCAATGAATATTCAGGGTTGATTTTCTTTAGGATGGACTGGTTTGATTACTTGCAGTCCAAGGGACTCTCAAGAGTTTTCTCCAGCACCACAGTTCAAAAGCATCAATTCTTCAGTGCTCAGCCTTCTTGATGGTTCAGTTCTCGCATTTGTACATCATTACTGGAAAAACCATAGCTTTGACCAAAAGGGCTCCTGCATTTACCCTCATCCCCAGGCAATCACCAGTCTGCTTTCTGTCTCCCCAGTTTTGTCTCTTCTAGGAAAGTGGCATAAATGGAATCATGTACTGTGAAGCCTTCTTGCACTGAGCATGACATCTGCACTTCATCTGTGTTGCAAGCGTGGGTCATTTGTTTCATTGTATCGCTCAATAGTAACCCCTAACACAGCTGTGCTACATTTTCTTTACCCATTCACCTTTCCAATTTTTTCTGTAAAATAACGCTGCTATGGACATTTGCCTAAAAGTCTTTGTGTGGACACACATTTTCCTTTCCCCAGAGTGAATCCTAGGTGTCTTGGAGCAGAATTCCTGGGTTGTGTGGTCAGTGGTATAGTCAGCTTTTTGAGAGACTGTCAAGCTCTTTTTTCAAAGTGGCCATACCATTCTACATTCCCACCAGCAGTGTATGAGGTGGCACCATAGCTTTTATCTTCCAAAATGACCCTTATGAACGATGTGTTTTTTAAAAAATGTTTGACCATGCTGTGTGGCACGGTCAAATCTTGGTTTCCTGGCCAGGGATGGAACCCACCCCCTGCAGGGGAAGCATGGAGTCTTCACCACTGAACCATCAGGGAAGTCCCTGGAAGATGTATCTCCTTACGTCTCTGAAATGTGATGGAGGAATTAAATCCACACAGAAAAGAACATCTCTGCATTGTCTTTGAGAGGCTGCTAAACAGATTGTCCAAAACATAGGTCCATATGTGACGCATCCTTGTACTTTAGCGCCAGGGTAAAGGGTCTTTCCCAGCTGAAATAGCTTTTGTTCTTTAATCAGGGGTTGGAAATAATATGTCATGTTTCCCTTTTTGCCCTGCATGAGAGGATGCTTGGGGCAACACTGAGTTGACTGTGAATGCCTGGGAGACAGGGACCAAGGTCATTTTGCCTCTGGTTCCCCGGGGCCTACCATGTTCCAGAGAGATTTCTCAGCAAATGTCAGTTGGGTGGGATGGAATGGAAATGCAGTAACTGAATTGAATTAGAACATTTTAATCAAGTATTTTCTAGCCCTCCAGGTATTTTTTTTTACCAGTCTGTATGTGCAGTTTTTTGTAGATGCTGTGTATGTTCCTTGGAGGTGTATAAATTATGAAAGAATAACATTGAAGAAAATTGAGTTCCTGACATTAAAATATTTACATCTGGGTGGGAAGATAAATCACACACCAAAATAGCTGTGGAGGAAACGAGAAAGTGATGAATGTTGTACAAGAGTGATCAAGGCTTATGGAAGTCCACAGGCCAGAATTTGGCTGGCGGAGGAGGAGGGATGGATGAGGTGAAGGCGTGAGGACAAGATTTCCAGAGGTAAATGCTTTCCTTAAAGGGGTCAGTGGGCCAGATATGGGGAAACAGGCTCTCCTTCCCCTGAGGGAGGTGGGAGCTGCTGGAAGGAGCAGTTGGTCCAAGAATTCTCAGTGAAGTTGGTCTTGAAAATCCATGTGCTGGGGACTTCCCTGGTGGTCCAGTGGCTAAGAGTGCCTGCTTCCAGGGCAGGATGCCTGGGTTCAATCCCTGGTCAGGGAACCAGATGCCTCATCCTATAATTAAAGATCCCACATGACCCAGTACAGCCAAATAAATAAATAAATATTAAAAAAAAGAAAGTGCATAACCCATTGGACCCAGAAGTTCTATTTTTACACATTTCTCCTACAGAAATAAAGATATGCACAAATATATAGCTGCAAAGATACTCCCTCACCAAGTAGACTTTAATAGAAAATTAAATTACCCTTCATAATTATGTTGAGGGATTTGTGGTAGAATTTCTATAACCATGGAAAACTACTGATGTGAGGTAAGTATTGAAATGGAAAAATGTTCATGACTTGTGACTGAATGAAACGAAAGGTTATAATATCGTGAGTGTCCTACAACTCAGCAGTTCTATCTTTGGTATTGATCCCAAAGAAATTCAGGTTCCCGACGCAAGAGGGGTAGCATGTTTTACACAGTCAATCATCAGGGGAAACTAGTAAAGAAACGGCGGTCCGTTTGGTCCAGAGAATCATGAACGGCATTGTAAATGGACAAACCGGGGGATGAGGATCAACATGAGCACATCCGTAAGACATTATGACAGACCCAGAGGCCTATGTGCACGACTCCATTCATTTGAAGGTTAAGGGTATCCAGAGCACTGACCCGGAAGATTCCAGAAAAACATCTACTTCTGCTTTATCGATTACACCAAAGTCTTTGACTGTGGAGATCACAACAAACTGTGGGAAATTCTTAAAGAGATAGGGATTGGAATACCAGACCACCTTACTTGCCTCCTGAGAAATCTGTATGCAGGTCAAGAAGCAACAGTTAGAACTGGACATGGAACAACAGACTGGTTCCAAATAGGGAAAGGAGTACGTCAAGGCTGTATATTGTCACCCTGCTTATTTAACTTATATGCAGAGTACATCATGAGAAACGCTGGGCTGGAGGAAGCACAAGATTCCAGGAGAATCTTGATTCTCCTGCAATCAAGAATGCCAGGAGAAATATCAATAACCTCAGATACACAGATGACACCACCCTTATGGCAGAAAGTGAAGAAGAACTAAAGAGCCTCTTGAGGAAAGTGAAAGAGGAGAGTGAAAAAGTTGGCTTAAAACTCAACATTCATAAAACTAAGATCATGCCATCTGGTCTCATCACTTCATGGCAAATAGATGGGGAAACAGTGGAAACAGTGACAGACTTTATGTTTTGGGGCTCCAAAATCACTGCAGATGGTGACTGCAGCCATGAAATTAAAAGATGCTTGCTCCTTGGAAGGAAAGTTATGACCAACCTAGATAGCATATTAAAAAGCAGGAATAGGAGAAGGAAATGGCAACCCACTCCAGTGTTCTTGCCTGGAGAATCCCAGGGACGGGGGAGCCTAGTGGGTGGCCGTCTATGGGGTTGCACAGAGTTGGACACGACTGAGCGACTTAGCAGCAGAGACAGATCCAAATTAAAAGTGGAGTCAGAATTGAAAAAAAATAAAATAAAAATTAAAAAATAAAAAATAAAAAGCAGGAATATTACTTTGCCAACAAAGGTCCATCTAGTCAAAGCTATGGTTTTTCCAGTAGTCATGCATGGATGTGAGAGTTGGGCTTTAAAGAAAGCTGAGTGCTGAAAAATTGATGCTTTTGAGCTGTGGTGTTGGAGAAGACTCTTGAGAGTCCCTTGGACTGCAAGGAGATCCAACCAGTCCATCCTAAAGGAAATTGGTCCTGAGTATTCATTGGAAAGACTGATGCTGAAGCTGAAACTCCAATACTTTGGCCACCTGATGCAAAGAACTGACTCACTGGAAGAGAGCTTGATGCTGGCAAAGACTTAAGGCAGGAGGAGAAGGGGACAACAGAGAATGAGATGGTTGGATGGCATCACCAACTCGATAGACATGAGTCTGAGCAAGCCTCGGGAGTTGGTGATGGACAGGGAGGCGTTGCGTGCTGCAATCCATGGGGTCGCAGAGTTGGACACGACTGAGCAACTGAATTGAACTGATGTAGCAGTAATCCATCTCGTGTATGTGTGTGCTAAGTCACTTTAGTCATGTCCACTCTTTGTGACCCCATGGACTGTACCCCACCAGGCTCCTCTGTCCATGGGATTCTCCAGGCAAGTATAATGGAGTGGGTTGCCATGCCCTCCCCCAGGGGATCTTCCTCACCCAAGAATCGAACCACTCATGCCACTTGGGAAGCCCAGTAATCAGTTATTCATGACTGTTTCTCTGTGATGAGATCACAGATTTTTCTTTTTACTTTCCTCTTTTTATTTTGCTATGCCTGTATTTTCTGATTTTCCTTGAGTTAACATGTATAACCTGGACAGTGTTTTAAAACTTAAAAAGAATAAAGGCGTCTAGGGGACTGACTTCCCTGGTGGTTCGAAGGTTAAAAGTCTGCCACAGACTCGATCCCTGATGGGGAAGCTAATGTCCCACATGCCGTGGAGCAGCTAAGCCTGTGCGCCGCAGCTGGAGTCTGTGCACCACAAACAGAGGTCCCCCAGGACCCAGTGAGGACCCCGCGTGCCACAGCTAGGGCCTGGTGTGGCCAAGTAAAGAAATGAATATTTTAGAAATAAATACATAAGAGAGTCCAAGAACTGTGAGGAGGTCATTCTGAGCAGAGACAGCGATAGGATCAGAGGCTGGCTTCTGAAAAGGAGAGCTAGTTGTACATCATGGAGGACTTGGTCCAGCGTCAAGGTGCTGTGGCGTGACCTTGAAGCCCAGGGTCTCTGACCTCTGTGAAGCCTCAGGCATGTTCCCAGTGATCCGGCTTCTCTAGAGTTTTCATAATGCGGGGCTTTCAATTCAGTGATAATCTAAAAACAATGAGTATAAGTGTATTCTTACTCTGCTAAGTGACCCAGGCCTCAAAACCCAGAGCAGCCAACGCTGTTTTTGAGCCCATGTTGGTCTGTGCTTGGGGTCAGCTTGGTGCCAACTGCCCCCCTTTAATTGTCTTGGGCTGATGAGGAAAGAAAGAAGCAGGTCCCGGTTTGGCTGGTTTATTTTCCAAGATCATGAGTTCAGCCCTTGGACCCGGGAGATTTCCAAGGGCCCAGACAATGTTCCAGATCTAAAAAAGAATGGTAATGCCTCTGAAGGAACAAACAACAACTACAATAACAGGATCACCCACAAATATTGTTAATCGAAATACTTTCAATTGCAGAGTTACAAAAATAAATCCCCTCTTATAGCAAAAAGAAAAGGTATAACTGATGTGAAGTGTGGGTATATGTTTAATGTGTCTGACAAGAGGTAAGTGGCACCTCCACAGTTAAGAATTCTGGAGGCCTGTTTGCTGTTCAGTCACTCAGTGTGTCTGACTCTGCAACCCCATGGACTGCAGCATGCCAGGCTTCCCTATCTTTCAGTGTCCCCTGGAGCTTGCTCAAACTCATGGTCATTGAGTCAGTGATGCCATCCAACCATCTCATCCTCTGTCGTCCCCTTCTCCTCTCGCCTCCAATCTTTCCCAGCATCAGGGTCTTTTCCAGTGAGTCAGCTCTTCGTATCAAGTGGCCAGAGTATTGGAGTTTCAGCTTCAGCATCAGTCCTTCCAATGAATACTCAGGGTTGATTTGCTTTCGGATTGACTGGTTTGGTCTCCTTGATGTACAAGGGACTTTCAAGAGTCTTCTCTAGCACCATAGTTTGAAAGAATCGATTCTTTGGTGCTCAGCCTTCTTTATGGTCCAGCTCTCACAACTGTACATGACTACTGGAAAAACATAGCTTTGACTAAATGGATCTTCAATGGCAAAGTGATATCTCTGCTTTTTAATATGCTGTCTAGGTTTATCACAGATTTTCTTCCAAGGAGCAAGTGTCTTTTAATTTCGTGGCTGCAGTCACCGTCTGCAGTGATTTTGGAGCCCAAGAAAATAAAGTCTGCCACTGTTTTCACCTTTTCCTCTTCTATTTGCCATCAACTGATGGGACCAGATGCTATGATCTTCATTTTTTTTAATGTTGAGTTTTAAACCAGTTTTTTCACTCTCCTCTTTTACCGTCATCAAGAGGCTCTTTAGTTCTTCTTAGCTTTCTGCCATTAGGATTGTATCATCTGCATATCTAAAGTTGTTGATATTTCTCCCAGCAATCTTGATTCCAGCTTGTGATTCATCTACCCCAGTATTTTGCATGATGTATTCTGCATATAAGTTAAATAAACAAGGTAACAATATACAGCCTTGATGTACTCCTTTCCCAGTTTTGAACCAATTCATTTTTCCATGCCTAGTTCTAATTGTCACTCATTGACCTGCATACGGGTTTCTCAGGAGACAGGTGAGGTGGTCTAGGATTCCCATCTCTTTAAGGATTTTTCAGTTTGTTGTGATACACACAGTCAAAGGCATTAGTGTAGTCAATGAAGCAGAAGTAGATGTTTTTCTGGAATTCCCTTGCTTTCTCTATGATCCAATAAATGTTGGGAATTTGATCTCTGGTTACTCTACCTTTTCTAAATCCAGCTTTTACATCTGGAAGTTCTCAGTTCACATACTGCCGAAGCCTAGCTTGGAGGATTTTGAGCATTGTCTTGCTAGCATGTGAAATGAGCACAATTGTACTGTAGAATGAACATTCTTTGGCATTGCCCTTCTCTGGGATTGAAATGAAAACTCACCTTTTCCAGTTCTGAGGCCATTGCTGAGTGAAGTTTTTACCTAGCTTTACGTCTTAAAGAGCAATATAATAAAAACATTTCAAATCAACAATGTCTGACTGGGGCGGTGTTCTGTTGGATTGACTTCACGCTCCAGGATGTCTGGCTTTAGGTAAGGGACCACACCGTCATGGTTATCTGAGTCATTAAGACATTTTTTTATCTGAAGGCCTATGAAGGTAGTTGAAACAGTCCTGGGCTTAAAACACAGAGGAATCACCATGCCCACATTAGGGGGCCAAATGATGAGCCCATGCATGCACCTAGGAGAGGGTTCCCGTCACCCACGTGGAAAAGTGAAATGAGTGAATCTATTCAGCCCACACAGCCCGGGTGGGAGCTTCAAACTAAAAACAAAAAGCAAGCAAGCAAACAAACAAGCAAAACCACTACACTGGCACAGCCCACAAAGTGCTCAACATTGCAAGGGGTGATTGTGAGCCTGCAAAACAACATCACCGAGCACCTTCCATGACCAGAGTTCATCGGAATGAGAGCAGGTTTGTAGCCGCGCTTGTGTTTAATTTATAACCCGGTTTTACAGTTTTATGAGAGCCCATGGAGTTTGTACCTAGTTTTATGTCTTATAAAATAGTATGCTAAAAACATTTCAAATCAATAATGTCTGGCTGGGAGGATCTTCTTCCTTTCAGAGAGCATGTTTATCTAGTATTCAAGCTGGGAAACATGGCGAGGGGCACAGCCACCTCCTGAAGGGCTCCGGGTTGGAAGTGAGCTGGTGGGAGACCAGTGCCAGGGAGGTGAATTGGGCAGCACGTTCCCAGTGACAGGGGCTGACAGGAGGCTTGAACTCCTATGGCCCAGAATGAAGGTCTTCCTTCGAGCCCCCATAGTGCCAAGGGTAGGACTCAGAATGCCACAGGAGCTTCATGAAGACCGCCACTGCCCTGCACTCCCCTGGCCGGGGAGAGTCCTGGGCCTCCACGCTGAAGGCAGGAGACGGATCCCTCCTGGTCCCAGGGGGTCCACTGGGTTGAACTGGTCCACCCAAGCCTCACCGCATGTTCACTGAATACAAGGGGCTGGGAAGAACATGCCTCTCCTTTCTCCATTCCTCACGTGCAGGCCTCCAGTAAATCGTTTAGTTCTACCTCCAAAACATATCCAGACCCAGTCCCTCCCATTGGACTTCCCCGACACTTCAACAGGTAAAGAATCTGCCTGCAATGCAGGAGACACAGGAGACCCGGGTTCGATCCCTGGGTTGGGAAGTTCCTCTGAAGAATGAAATGGCAGCCCAGTCCAGTATTCTTACCCAGAGAATCCTGTGGACAGAGGAGCCTGGCGGGCTACAGGCCATGGGGTTGTAGGGTTGGATGCGGACTCAGCACACACACACCTCCAAAGAATACCCAGCCCCAGCCCCTCCACCCCCAGCCTCTGACTTTCCTCACCTGGACTGTGTGAACGGTGCCCTTCCCAGTCTCCCTGCTCAGCTCCTGTCTCCCGAGAGACCCTTTTTTCACACACGGAAAGGAGACTCTTGGGACTTCCCTGACGGTTCCGTGGTTAAGACCCTGAGCTCCCAGGATAGGGGCCCAGGTTCAATCCCTGGTCAGGGAGCTAGATTCGCGGTCGCAACTGAACATTTACTTACTGCAATTCAAGATCCCGGGAGCTGCAGCTAAGACCCAAAGCTGTCAAACAAATAAAATATTTTTTTTAATTTATTTTTTTATTGAAAGATAATTGCTTTACAGAATTTTGTTGTTTTCTGTCAAACCTCACTGTGAATCAGCCATAGGTACACATATGTCCCCTCCATTTTGAACCTCCCTCCCATCTCCAGCCCCATCTTTTTTTTGTTTAAGAAAGAGGGAGATTCTCGGAATGTAAAAACTCTCCTCTCAAAACCCGAGGGGCTCCTCCCCAAGCTCAGAGTTAAACTCAGGCTCTCCACGGTGGACCTTCCTCCGCCCAGCCAGCCACCCCCTTCCCTCCCCTCGGCTGACTCCGAGCCCACCACACCGTGCTCCCTGCTGTCACTAGGAGACACCACGCTCATCAGGTGTCAGGGGGTGGGCCCTGCTGTTCCCTGGACTTGGATGGCGTCCTTCAGGGCTGAGTGGGGTGGCTCCTTCTTACCCGTTAAGTCTCAACACAAACCTCACTTTCCCAGAGGGGACCTTATGCCCGACCCTCCAGGGGAAGCAGCTCAGGCACCATCACCCCTGCCCGCCCACCCAGACCCTGCTTCAAGTCATCATAGAGCTCCCTGTACTTGTCCGGCCCATGGGTTCATTCTCCCCGAATGCCTGCATCTACGGTAGGTGCTGCGCCCCCACAAAGGCAGGGCCGTCTGGGTCCTGTTCACTGTTCATCTCTAGCACCTTGAATGGCCTCGGCACCTAGTAAGGTGCTCGGTAAAAGCAGATTGAGTAAACATCTCACACCCAGGGGAACAGCTAGAATCAAAAGGGTGAGGATGAGGAGAAATGGGAATGTTTATACTGTTGCTAGTGGGAATGGAACATGGCGCAGGCCGTTTTGAGTTGGTCAGCTCTCAGAAACATCAAATACAGAGTTGCCGTACGATCTTGCAATTTCACTCCCAGGTGTGCACGCAAGAGGATGAAAACGCATGTCTGCACACAACCTTGTTTGTGAGTGCTCACAGCCTCACTATTCATAACTGGCCCAGACTGGAAACAAGCCAAATGTCTACCAGCAAAAAATATACAAGTGAAATGTGCTATATCATTACAATGCAGCATTATTTAGCAACAAAAGGAATGAAGTAATGATACCTGTTGCAACATGCAAAAACCTCAAAAACAGACAGTAAGCGAAAAAGCCAGACACCAAAAAGCCACATACGGCATGACTTCATTTACCTGAGATGTCCGGAATAGACAAGTGCATAGATACAGAACGCAGATTTGTGGTTTCCAGGGGCTAGAGTGAGGGGTAATAGGGAGTGGCTGCTAATAAGCAGGGGATCTTCTACAGGATGATGAGATACTCTGGAATTAGATAGTGGTAACAGTTGCACAACTTTGTGAATATATTAAGAACCACTGAATTCTCTTCTTTAAAAGGATGAAGTCTGTGGTGTCTGAATTATATCTCTTTTTAAAACGGTGGAACACTAATGTTCATAACAATGTTATTCATGATAGCCAAAAAGTAGAAAAAAATCTGAATATACATTAACTGATTAATGGACAGACATAGGAAATATCCAGAATAGATAAATCTTGGGGCTTCCCTGGTGGCGCAGATGGTAAAGAATCTGCCTACAATGCAGGAGACCCAGATTCAATCCCTGGGTCAAGAAGATTCCCTGGAGAAGGGAATGGTTCCCCACGCCAGTATTTTTGCCTGGAGAATCCCATGGACAGAGGAGCCTCACAGGCTACAATCGATGGGGTTGCAAAGAGTTGGACAAGACTGAGCAATTATAGAGACAGAAAATAGATTAGCAGTTGCCTAGGGCAGGGTAGGGAAAGGAAAATGGAATGGAGGGCTGGGAAGTGATTGATGAGGCTTCTTGGGGGAATGAAGTGTTCTGAAATTGAATTACACGAACAGTTGAATGACTCTGAATATACTAGAAAGCATTGTCTTGTCCACATTAAGTGGGTGCACTTTTATGGGATAGAAATTATAGCTCAATAAAGCTGTTTTAAAAGTTTATTAAATGAGTGAATGGGGAAACATTAAAGCAGGAGGGAGACTAGGGAGGAAAAACAATTGAGGAAGTTTTCTCTGGGTCTGACTGATTTCCCAAGACACCCGAGCTGGGGCGTCTGAGAGCTTTTTTTTGGTTCCGCTTTGCCCCTCCCATCGCATCTCTCCCCTCTCTAGGCAGCCAAGCTGGGCCCGCGGGGGACCCACCTGAGATGGGGCACGCCTGCCCCCTGGTGGTGGTCAGAAGTGACCGCTTGGGAACACGGTCAGGAGGGCTGCCGGAGGAAGCGGGCCCCCTGGGTTTTTTTAAAAAAAGTAAGATCCAGCTATAAATAGTATCACTCAGCGTCGTATGCACTGCAAACTGCTCTCCACCACAAGGCTAGTCACCGTCTATAGCCATACAGCAGACCCCCTCACTCATTTCATCCACTCTCCAACCTTCTCCTCTGCCAACTGCTGATGGGATCTCTGCATCTATGAGATTTTGTTTATTTGTTTGTTCGTTGGGGTCGTTTACATTCCATACAAGAGTGAGATCATACTGCATTCGTCCTTCCCCATCTGACATTTCACTTGGCCTAATAACTTCAAGCTCCTTTCATGTCACTGCAAATGGCAGGATTTCACTGTTTTTTTTTATGGCTGAGTAGTATTTCGTTTTATATATACCACATCTTTTCTAGCCATCCATCCATCTATGGATATTTAAGTTGTTTTCATATCTTGGCTCCTGTAAATAATGCTGCAATGAACATACAGGTGCATATTTGTTTTGGAATTCGTGTTTTCCTGTTCTTTGGATAAATACCTAGAAGCGGAATAGCTGGGTCATGGGCTTGTGCTTTTTTTTCTTTGAGGAATCTCCATGCCCTTTCCCATAGTGGCTGCATCATTTTACAGTCCTGCCAACCGTGTGTGAGGATGTCTACCCTCTCCAACATTTGTTATGTCTTGTCATTTCGACAATGGCTATTCTGTTAGGTTTGAGGTGACATTTCATTGTGGTTTTGATTTGCTTTTCCCTAGTTGTTAGTGGCACTGAACAACTTTTCCTGTGCCTGTGGGTCATCTCTATATCTTTTTTGGAAAAAAGATCTGTTTCAGATCCTCATTTCTTATTGGGTTGTTTGTTCTTCTATTGTTGAGTAGTATGACTTCTTTATATACTTTGGATGTTGCTCCCTTATTGGATAGACAGTTGGCAGATGTTTTTTCCCATTCAGTAGGTTATCTTTTTAATTTGATGGTGTTTTCCTTTGTTGTGCAGAAGTTTTTTAGTTTGATGTAGTCCCATTTTTCTCCCTTTTGTTTCCCTTGCCCATGGAGTCAGAGCCACAAAAACATCACTAAGACCAAGGTCAGTGAGGTTACTGCCTATGTCTTTTTCTAGGAATTTTATGCTCTCCGGAGAAGGCAATGGCAACCCACTCCAGTACTCTTGCCTGAAGAATCCCATGGACAGAGGAGCCTGGTGGGCTGCAGTCCATGGGGTCGCTAGGAGTCAGACACGATTGAGCGACTTCACTTTCACTTTTCACTTTCATGCACTGGAGAAGGAAATGGCAACCCACTCCAGTGTTTTTGCCTGGAGAATCCCAGGGACGGGGGAGCCTGGTGGGCTGCCGTCTATGGGGTCTCACAGAGTCGGACACGACTGAAGCGACTTAGCAGCAGCAGCAGCAGTCTATGCTCTCAGGTCCTACATTCAAGTCTTTAACTCATTTTGAGTTAATTCTTGTGTGTGGTATAAAATAATGGCCCCATTTCATCCTTTTGCATGTGGCTGTCCAGTGTTCCCAACACCACTTATTGAAGAGACTATCCTTTATTGTATATGCTTTGCTCTTTTGCTGTAAATTAGTTGTCCATATATGTGTGAGTCTATTTTGGGGCTCTCATTTTGGTTCCGTTCATCTGTGTGTCTATTTTTGTGCTTGTACCATACTGTTTTGATGATTACAGCTTTGTAGCATAGTTTGAAAACAGGGATTATGATACTTCCAACTTTGCTCATCTTTCCTGAGATTGTTTTGGCTATTCAGCCTCCTTACAACTTTTAAAATTATTAGTTCTAGTTCAATGAACTGTCCCATTGGAATTTTGATATGGATTACATTGTATCTGTACATTGTGTTGGGTTGTTGTTGTTCAGTCTCTTGGTCAAGTTCGACTCTTTGTGACCCAAGCAGCAAGGAAGGCTTGCTTATCCTTCACCATCTCCTGGAGCTTGCTCAAACTCGTGTCCATTGAGTCGGTGATGACATCCACCCATCTTGTCCTCCATCGTCCCCTTCTCCTCCTGCCTTCAATCTTTCCCAGCATCAGGGCCTTTTCTAATGACGCAGCTCTTCTCATCAGGTGGTCAAAGTATTGGAGCTTCAGCTTCAACATCAGTCTTTGTAGTGAATATTCAGGACTGATTTCCTTTAATATGGACTGGTTTGCTCTCTTTGCAGTCCAAGGAATTCTCAAAAGTCTTCTCCAACACCACAGTTCAAAAACATCAATTCTTTGGCTCTCAGTCTTCTTTATGGTCCAAGTCTCACATCCATATATGACCACTGGAAAAACCATAGCTTTGACTAGATGGACCTTTGTCAGCAAAGTAATATGTCTGCTTTTTAGTCCGTTGTCTAGGTTTGTCATAGTTTTTCTTCCAAAAAGCAAGCATCTTTTAATTTCACGGCTACAGTCACCATCTGCAATAATTTTGGAGCCCAAGAAAATAAACTCTGTCATTGTTTTCATCTATTGCCCATCTATTTGTCGTAAAGTGATGGGACCAGATGCCACGATCTTAGATTTTTGAATGTTGAGTTTTAAGCCAGCTTTTTCACTCTCCTCTTTCACCTTCATCCAGAAGCTCTTTAGTTCCTCTTTGTTTTCTGCCATAAGAGTGGTGCCATCTGAATATCTGAGGTTATTGATATTTCTCCTAGCAATCTTGATTCCAGCTTGTGCTTCATCCAGTCCAGAATTTCACATGATGTACTCTGCATATCAGTTAAATAAACAGGGTGACAATATACAGCTTTGATCTATTCCTTTCCCAATTTGGAACCAGTCTGTTGTTTCATGTCTGGTTCTAACTGTTGCTTCTTAACCTGCATACAGATTTCTCAGGAGGCAGGTAAGGTGGTCTGGTATTCCCATCTCTTTAAGAATTTGCTTTGGGTACTGTGGACATTTTTAACGTTAATTTGTGTCTCCTTTGATTTATTTCATCATCATCATGCAGTTTCCAGTGTATAGGTCTTCCATCTTCTCTGTTAAATTTATTCCAAGGTATTTTATTCTTTCTGATGCAACTGTAAATGAGGCTGTTTTCTTAATTTTCATTTCTTATATTTAGTTATTAATGTATGGAAATGTCATAGACTTCTATATGCTGATTTTGTGTTCTGCATCTTTGCTTAATTAATTTATTTGTTCTAACCAGTTTCAATGGTCATTAGGATTTTCTGCATCTAGAATCCTGTCATCTGCAAAGCATGACAATTTTACTTCTGCCTTTCCAATTTGGATGCATTTCATTTCATTTCTCTTAACTGTTTGGTTAGGACTTCTAGTACTATGTTGAATACAAGTGGCGAGTGTGGACATCCTTGCTTAGTCTTAATTTTAGAGGAAAATTCTTAGCTTTTCACCACTGAGTGTGATGTTAACCATTGGTTTGTTGTATATGTCTTTTATTATATTTCTCTATTTTCATTTTGTTGAGAATTTTATCAAAAATGGATGTTGAATTTTGTCAAATGTTTCTTCTGCATCTAGAGGATCATATGATTTTTATTGTTAATTTTGTGAATACTTTGTGAATATTTTATCACTTTGTGAATATGATGTATCAGATTGATTAATTTGTGGATGTCAAATCATCTTTTCATCCTTGGGGAAAAAATCCCACTTGATCATGGTATATGAGCCTTTTAATGGATTGTTGAATTAAGTTTGCTAATATTTTGTGGGGATTTCTGCTTGTATGTTCAACAAGGATATTGGCTTGTAATTTCCTTTTTTTGTAGTTTGGTTTGAGTATCAGGATAATGCTGACCTCATAAAATGTGTTTGGAAGAGGTCTTCTCTCTTTTATTTTTTGGGGGGAGTTTTCAAAGGATTGGTATTAATTTTTCATTGAATGTTTGGTAGAAATCACCAGTAAAGCCATATGGTCCTTGGCTTTTGTTTGTTGAGAGATTTTTGATTACTGTTTCAATCTCCTTACTAGTGTTTGGTCTATTCAGATTTTTCTATTTCTTCATGATTCAGTCTTGAAAGATTTTACATTTCTAGGAAAATATCCATTTCTTCTATTTGTCCAATTTGTGTATAATTGTTCATAGTAGTCTCTTATGAGTCTTTGTATGTATTTCCAAGTTATCAGTTGTAACTTTTCTTTTTTCATTTCTTATTTATTTGAGTCCTCTCTCTTTTTTTTGATAATCTAGCTAAAGGCTTGTTGATTTTGTCTATCTTTTCAAAGAACCAGCTCTGTTCATTGAACTTTTCTGATTTCTTTTACTCATTTGTTTCCACTCTGATTTTTATTATTTCTGGAAAAGGGCCAGCTTTAGCAAGCTAGGGAGGCCCTGGGGAAGGGATGGGAACAGAAGAACTTCCAGATGCCTAGAGATGGGGGCAGGGGGAAGGCAGACGATGCCTATAACACTTTGCTAGGTTTCTAAACCTGATATCACAACGGATAATTATTGCTGGACTTTTCTCTGCATTGGTTTCCTGTCTCCTCCCACGGTGATGTGAGTACCAGGAGAACAGGAGCGTGTCTTTTGGTTCACTCCACTTCTCCATCGCCCTGCACGGTTCCTGGCACCTAGTAGGCACCCAATAAAAATGCGTGGGCTGTAGTTCGTTGTGATAGAAAGAGGAGAGAGAGAGAAGCCTGGGTGTGAGTACGGTGTTCACACTGCTAACCCAGGGGCTTTGGCTGAGCCACAGGACCTCAGTGGGCCTGAGTTTGCATGCCTGCCCGTGACAGGAGGAGAATCCCTCTTTCCTCTCAGGGTTGTGATGGGTTTAAATGACGGGCAGCCCGGAATGCGGGGGGAGCACTCCATCTGGGATCTGCAGGGGGAGGTCCCTGAGCTCCGCTGACTTGCTGGGTGACACTAGGTAGGTCTCTTTACGTTTCAGGGCTCTGTTGTCTTCTCTTTAAAACAGCAAGACTAAGACCTTTACCCTTTCTCCTTCAAGCCCTTTGGTGAATATGTACTGAGAACCCTGCACGTCTCAGGCATCTGGGCTAGTGCTGGGTTCACAGGGAACAAACAGCTGCATCTCCCCTCTCCAGGAGCGTCCATTGCAGTGAGTGGAGCCAACAACAGCCGATTATACTGGTGTCACACCTAAAGTGGACCATTCAGAAAGCCAAGCGCTGGAGAACCAATGCTTTGGAACTGTGGTATTGGAGAAGACTCCTGAGAGCCCCTTGGACTGCAAGGAGATCCAACCAGTCTATCCTAAAGGAGATCAGTCCTGGGTGTTCATTGGAAGGACTGATGCTGAGGCTGAAGCTGCAGTACTTTGGCCACCTAATGGGAAGAACTGACTCATTGGAAAAGACCCTGATGCTGGGAAAGACTGAAGGCGGGAGAAGGGGACGACAGAGGATGAGATGGTTGGATGGCATCACCGACTCAATGCACATGAGTTTGAACAAACTCCAGCAGGTAGTGAAGGACAGGGAAGCCTGGTGTGCTGTAGTCCATAAGGTCGCAGAGAGCTGGACATGACTTAGTGACTGAGTAACAACAACATCAACACCTGAACATATGTTGTAACCAAGACTGAGCGTTATGAAGAAGCATAGGCAGCCAGAGAGAGGGTGGAGGGGACCCTACCCTAGATGAGGTCAGAGAAACCCCTGCAGAAGGGCATTCAAGTTGAGAGCCGAGGGAAGGTGAGGCTTGATGAGAAGAACATTCCAGAGATGAGTGAAGGCATTCAGGTAAGGAGCTCCACTCATTGTCATGAGGAGTCACCTGAAGGCCAGAGTTGTCACAGCCCAAAGAGAGGTTAGACAAGTGGTGGGCAGGGGTCAGACCACATGGGGGCTGGAGGGCCACCTTAAAGATGCCGATTGCATCCTAAGTACAACAGGAAGTTATCAGAGAATCTCCAATAGGATTGTCTTGGCGTCATTTAGGTTTTGAAAGACCACTCTCATTGCTGCAGGTAAAGTAGCTTGTCTGGGTGGGAGAGGCAGAAGTCCAGTGAATGATGAAGACAGCTTAGACCAAGACAATGAGGATGGGGATGGAGAGAGCTGGACCAGTGCGAAATGGGATCTGTAGACAGGATCCACAGGACTTGAATGGATGGATATGGGGGTGAGCAAGAGGGTGCTGAGGGTTCCCCGTTTCTGTCCCAAGCAGCTGGGCGAGTGGAAGTGCTGTTTACTCTGGTAAAGCAGGTTTGAGAGGGGAAAATGAGTTTGCTTCTGTTAATTTTCACATATATGTCAGTTCTAAGATGTTTGTTCAAGAGCTGAGGGTCAATATCAAGGAAGTAGCTGGAGATCAGGATCAGAGCTCAACAAAAGAGATCCATCTGGGCTGGAAGCTCTTTTGACATTTCAGAAAATCCTGTTAGCTTCTCTTTTAACTGGGAAAAAGAATATGAGCCAGTCATCATAAAATCAAACTATTCAGAGGGGAGTAAAGTAAAAGAGTGAAAATCATGCTCTTGCTGGGCCTGGCTCACCCTTCCCAGACCAAGTCTAGTCTTAACTTGGGAGAAGAGACCCGACGGAGGCAAGGGGGATTGAAAACTCAAAGCAGTTTGGCAGCGTGGCACTGCCGCTGCTCAGGGCCATGCTGGGAATCAACGGTCTGAAAGACCTGAGGTCGTTTGCCAGCAGAAGCAGAAGGATCCTCACTGGTGGTGCACAACTAGGACTAACAAAACGCTGGGCACTCCCTTTGCAGCCAAAACAGAGGATTCATTCACTCAGCGGTTCCCAACCTTGCCTTGCCCATTAGAGTCTCCAGGATAAATTTTTAAAATAGCAATACCTGGGACCCACCCAAATCTTCCCAAATCTGGGCATGGAGCTTGACGTTTGTATTTTGAAAAGCTTCCTGATATTCTCATTCAGCAGGTCCCTTGAGAAGGCGTCTGTACTCTGTACATATAATGTGATATTATGCAGGAAAAACAATGATGGAAAAAAATGTAACTCCTGACAAGCATCTAAACCTATTGTTCAGGTTTTATTTGTTTTTCAGGCTAAAGAGCAGTTTGCTTAATACTATGTGCAGTAGGGTTATATTTTCTTCCTCCTATTTGTTTGTGTTTCTGATTTTAGGACCAGGAGCCTGGATTGCTTTTGTGATAAGGAAGGAATGAACTCAATGCCTCTGGGGTGGGGGATGGAAGGAAAGGTGATGGCTCAGAAGCTTTTTCTTGGTGTGATTCACAATGTGACCAGGAGGAAAGATCAGATTTCACTCCCTCTGTTCTTCAGAGGTTGTGTTGACCCCCTCCCTCGATGTGCCCAGCCTGTGCTAGGAGCTGGTGAGCAAGCAGAGATGTGGTTCCCCCTGGTGGGCACAGAATCAAGCCAGGGAGACAGACACTAATCAAGTCATTGCAAGGACAGGAAGGGGAATTGCATGCTGAACTAAGTTTCCGAGGAAAGAAACATGGCCCTCTGAGAGAGGCTATCATAGAACTTAACCTAGACCTTGAGGTCATGTATGGTTGCCCTGAAGTGGGGACCCCTGAAGTTATTTCTAGTGAATGAACAGGAGTCAGCTAGGTTGGCCAGTGCAGGCAGGGGCACAGCACATGTAAAGGCCCTGGGGTAGAAGGGAGCTTGGTGGATTTGGGGAACTGAAAATCTGGTCAATGGTGGCTACGGCGCAGAGAGGTAGGTAGGCAGGGGCTCTAAGAGAGGCTGGAAAATTGCCAAGACCAAGAACATATGGGCCTCGCAAGCTGTGTTAAGGCTTTAGGTCTTGATCCAAAGAGCAACGGATTCATGTTTCAAACAAGACACCATAATCAGATCTGCATTTTGATGTGGACCAGTCTGACTGATGGCGGTGAAAACACTGCGGGAGCCCCCGAGACAGAACCAGGAGACCCGACAGGATGCTCTTATACAAGCCTGGGCAGGAGACGGTGGTGCCTGGAGGGGGTGGTGAGAGGTGCTCAGGAGATAGCACGGGCAATGTCTGGTGAGAGACTGGATACTCAGGTGAGGGAGAGGGACATTTCCAGGATGACCCCAGGTTTGTGGCTGATGCAACAGCGGTGCAGCTGAGATGAGGAACAGGGTGCGAGAATCAGCTTGGGGTAGATCGTGAGTTCAAAGGGCACAGGTTGAGTCTGAGGTGTGTTTGAGACATCCCGGTGGAGCTGTGGTGTGAGTGGTTGGGTGTACCAGCCTGGGGCTCGGAAGAGCTAGGCTGGAATGGGGTCCTCAGCCTGGGCACGGCTGACCTTGTGGGCTGGGTACTTTGCTGTCCTGGGCGTTGTAGGCTGTTTAGCAGCCTGCAGAGCCTCTGCCCACTAAATGTCAGGAGCATCCCTCCCTAGATTTGACAACCACAAATGTCTCCAGACGATGCCGGATGTCCTTTGGAGGGCCAAACTGCCCCCTTGTTGGGACCTGGGCCAGAGATATACTCTTGGGAGCCATCAGCTTCTGCGTTTCTGCGTGCGTGGATGAGGTGACCCGGGGCGAGAGGATGGGATGAAGGGAAGAGAGGCTGCAGGACGGAGTGGTGGACAGTGCCGCATCTAACGGCCAGCGAAGTGACAACAGGCGTCAAAGGAGGCTGGGAGGGGACGCCTGAGGGGCTGGAGGAGAACCAGAAGCCAGAAGGCGAGAGTCTTGCCAGAAGGAGGGTGTGGCCGACTGTGTCAAGAGCAGTTGAGAGAAATCAAGACCCTGAGCCATGTCCCCTGAGTGGTGACCTTAGAAGGCTTGGCTGGAGGCCCTGGGGCCAAGAGCCAAAACGGCCTGGGCTGAAGAATGAGGAGGAGGTGGGGAAAGGAGGGCAGTGAGTGTGCACAGCCCTTCCAGAAGTTTCTCTGTGAGGGGAACCAGGACGGTAGCTAGAATTGAAGGCTGGGAAAGGAGAGGTTGTTTGCTTATGTTCTTGAGATGAGAAAGACTTTAGCATTTTAAGTGTCTCTGGAAACGTTCTGGTTGAGACGGTGGGGTAGTGGAAGGTGCTGGAGAAAGAGAGAGAATTAGTTGGAGATGAGAAGGAAGAGGACCCAGAGGACTGGGCAGACTGCCCTGAGCTGGGGAGGCAGGGTGGGGGGACGATGAGGAAGGAGGCTGTGGGAGTTGGGCACGCATCTGGGTAGTTTGAGGGTCCCCTGCTGAGAGTCGGGGAGGCTGGGCGGGATGTTTGTGGACGGAGTGTTGGAGGCGAGGGGCCCACGGAGAACCTTTGATACCAGGCTGCGGAAAGTGGGAGAGAAGTTTCAAGGAGACCATGCTTTTGAAAGGCCTGCGGCAGTTCCGAAGGGCTTCCCAGGTGGCTGGGCGGTAAAGAATCCGCCTGCCAAGCTGGAGACACAGACTCGACCCTGAGTTAGAAAGACCCCCTGGAGGGGGAAATGGCAACCCACTCCAGTATCCTTGCCTGGAGAAATCCCAGGGACAGAGGAGCCTGGCGGGCTACAGTCTATGGGGTCGCAAAAGAGATACGCATGACTTTGCGACTAAACCCCAATGCAGTTCTGAGGGCCTTCCTTGGTGGCCTAGTGGTTAGGACTCCGCCTTGCAATGCAAAGGACACAGATTCGATCCCTGGTCAGGGAAGCTCCCACGTGCCTCGGAGTCACTAAGCCCGGGCACCACGACTAGTGAACCCATACTCTGCAGCCCTTAAGCTGCAACTCCTGAGCCCACGCGCCGCAACAGCTGAAGCCCACATGCCCTAGAGCCTGCGCTCTGCAACAAAAGAGGCCGTGGCAATGAGAAGCCTGCCCACTACAGCTAGAGAAAGCCCAAGCGCAGCAATGAAGACCCTGCACAGCCATAAAATGCATAAATTTTTTTTAAAATTCAATTTTGTATCCTAAGGAAGGGCTGTGTTGATGAGCTGCTCTCATCCTTATTCCTAATTTACTGGATTCAAAACTGTCTCCATTCATTCCACCCCCCTGTAAAATAGGAGTAATAGTAGAACCTTCTTCATGAAACTGTTGTGAAGAGTCAATTAGATAAAGCGTGTTAAGTGCTTACAAACTGTGGTTTAAGAGCGCGATAGGGCAGCTCATTAAGCATGCAGCTCAGTTCAGTCGCTCAGTCGTGTCCGACTCTTTGTGACTCCATGGACTGCAACACACCAGGCCTCCATGTCCATCACCAACTCCCAGAGTTTATTCAAACTCATGTCCATTGAGTCGATGATGCCATCCAACCATCTCATCCTCTGTTGTCCCCTTCTCCTCCCACCTTCAATCTTTCCTAGCGTCAGGGTCTTTTCAAATGAGTCAGTTCTTCGCATGAGGTGGCCAAAGTATTGGAGTTTCAGCTTCAACATCAGTCCTTCCAATGAACACCCAGGACTGACCTCCTTTAGACTGGTTGGATCTCCTTGCAGTCCAAGGGGCTCTCAAGAGTCTTCTCCAACACCACAGTTCAGAAGCATCAGTTTTTCGGCACTCAGCCTTCTTTATGGTCCAACTCTCGCATCCATACGTGACTACTGGAAAAACTATAGCTTTGGCTAGACGGACCTTTGTTGGCAAAGTAATGTCTCTGCTTTTTAATATGTTGTCTAGGTTGGTCACAGCTTTTAACATCATAACAGCATCCAAGGGCCTGGAAAATGTTCATGCTTTATACCCAACTGACCAGCAGGGGACAGCATGTCTATGCTGGGAAGGACTTGGTGCAAACCTTCAGGGGTGGTAACCAAGGGACCAATGATGCTGGCTGGGGATGGCCCAGGACACCATGGAGCCCCAATACGGCAGGGAATGAGGTTGGGAGTGGGGCTGGGGAGCAGTTCCAGCTCAGGTAGGGCGGGAGGAAGCTGGTAAACTCCTGGAGTGTCCCTGGGAATAGCCAGGACAGCTTCACCAGCAGAGGGAAGCAAAAGCCTGGGTGAGTCCGGAGGGAAATAGGTCAGTACTAGCTGTTGCCCTGGGCCTGAAGTAGAGCTGTGTGAGTGACCAGCAACATACTGGGGCGGGTGAGATGTCGAATTTGGTCCAGCTGAAGAATGAGCCAATGTATGGCAAAACCAACACAATAAAGTAAAGAAAATTAAAAAAAAAAAAAAACATTAAGAGGCAGAGAGGAGGACCCAGAACTTCTAACCTTGAGAGACTAATATCAAGACAGTATGAGAAAAGCCAATATCCATGCTAATATGGTGTGAAAAAGCAAAATAAAAGCTGGGAAAGAATGAAAAAAAAATAAATAAAAGGAATGTGCATGATATTAAGATCTATATTTCTTATGGAGACAGGATATTTTTACTCTTCCTACTGTCACTGAAGAGCATTTTGTCAAGGCCAGCAGATGCTTCTACAGTGAGCAGTCCAAATAAATAGTTCTTGCATTGAAAAAAAAAAAAAAAGAATGAGCCTTGCCTGGGTAAGTCTGGGGAGGGAGGGCAAATTGAGGCAGAGTTGGCAGGCAGGATCTGGGACAGAGAATCAGGTCGGGAGGGTGGAGGGGCATTGCTTTTCACCTAATGAACATTAAGGTGGATATACTAAATAAAATATTGGCTAACTGAATCCTATGTTGTTGTTCTAAACTCACAGCCAGATGGGCTTTATCATATAAAAGAAAGGAGAATTAGCCATCAGAAAATTAACCTTCAAAATTTTTTCATGTTAATTAATAGACTGAAGGAGAAAACCCACATGATTATTTCATTAGGGGCACATTTACACAGAAAAGGCTTTTGATAAGTTCAGCCATACTTTATGATTAAAAAATTCTTTATGTACTAGAAACAGAAAAGTACTTGCAAATTTTGATAAAAATTATATGTAAAAAAATTAGAACAGGGGCTTCCCTGGGGATTCAGTGATAAACTTCTACACTCCCAGCACAGGAGGCTGGGGTTCAATCCCCGATCAGAGAACTGGGTCCCACAGGCTGCAACCAGGAGGCCGCGCACCGCAGCTGAGGCTCCCGCACACCGCAAAGAAGGCCACGAGCCCACGCGCCACAGCCCAGACTTGGGGCGGAAAGAATCTTAGAACAGATACATTCTTTTTTAAAGACTTTTTACTTTGTATTGAGGTAGAGCGGATTAACAAACAACATTGTGATAGCTTCAGGTGGACAGCAGAGGCACTCAGCCGTACATACACCTGTATCCTTTCTCCCCCAAACTCCCCTCCCGTCCAGGCTGCCACGTACCATCAAGTAGAGTTCCATGAGCTATTCAGTAGGTCCTTGTCGGGTATCCACTTTAAACAGAGCAGTGTGAGCATGTCCATCCCAAACTCCGTAGCTATCCCCTTGCCCCCACCCTTCCCCCAGCAACCTTAGCTTGTTCTCTAACTCTGTGAGTCTCTTTCTGTTTTGTAAGTAAACTCATGTGTATCATTTACTTTTAGATTCCGCATATAAGGGATGTCATACAATATTTGTCCTTCTCCGTCGGACTCACTTCACTCAGCATGGCTATCTCTAGGTCCATCTGTGTTGCGGCAAATGGCATTACTTCACCCCTTGTTATGGCTGAGTAGTATTCCACTGTATATATGTACCACGTCTGCATGCATCCCTCTGTCAATGGACATTCAGGTTGATCCCATGTCGTGGCTATCGTAAACAGTGTTGCAATGGACATTGGGGTGCATGCAGCCTTTCAGCTCAGGTTTTCCTCTGGAAATATGCCCAAGAGTGGGATTGCAGGGTCATATGATAGCTCTATTTTTAGTTTCTGAGGGAACCTCCATATTTAGAACAAGTATTTTCTTAATGGACAAACATTAGATGCCTCTGAGATCAGAAACAACTCAGAGATCCCTGATATCAGAGATACTATACAATTAGCGTCAAGGTTCTAGCCCACAGTATAAACAAAAGCAAAGGAAGTGTGAGGACTAGAAGCTAACACGTAACTCTGCCATTGCTTGCAGACTATACTCTAGTCACCTATGCAGAAAAAACAATGCAATAATAACCAGATAAAAGATCTATTTATAAAAATCAAGAGCATCTTTTGGGATATCAGCCATAGGCAACTGAAAAATATAAAGGAAAAAAATACTAAGCTAACAAGTGCACTAGCTTCCTCTCCCTTTTATTCTTTTTTCCTGCCCACCCCCGACTTCAGCCCCAGGCAGTGCTCGAGGTGGCAGCTGTGCAGAGGGGCAGCCTGTGTGGGGTGTTGGGGCCACTGGGGTGAGGAAGGTACTCAGCATGGGGGGCCTGGCGTGAGGTGCTGCGTCCCAGACTGTCAGGAGAGCGACACATTCTCCGGCTCCAGGAGTGGGGCCGGTGACACCCCAATAGCAACATGCACTCTCACAGTCAGCTCTTGGTTTCTAAAGGCTCCAGGGCACCTTTCCCACTCGGGGACTGAACCCAGGTCTCCTGCATTGAGAGCAGATTCTTTACCATCTGAGCCACCAGGAAGCCCTTCTAAATACTCTTCGTCAGTAAAAGGAACCAGCTCTTGGGACTTGCTTGGTGGCCCAGGGGCTAAAACGCCATGCTCCCAGTGGAAGGGGACTGGGTTCAATCCTGGGTCAGGGGACTAGATCCCACATTCCTCAAACAGGAGTTAGCACGCCGCCACTCCAACCCCACACGCTGCAGCAAAGGTCAGAGATCCCGGGTGCTGTGACCAAGACCTGGAGAGGCCACATACACTTGGCCTCTTTTAAAATAGGAACCAGGTCTCATTGAATGAATGGTTGATTCCAGAACAGAGAAAGGAAAAAAATGAACTTAGGTCATGTTGTTACAAGAGACGGCAAGGAAGTGCTCAAAGAATGATGAGGACATGCTAAAAGGATGTGCCCAGTTTGGAAGGGCTTCCACTGGACAAAAACAGGATGATTTGAAAGCAAAATAAATAACGATAGTAACCGTGAGTTTGTGTTGCTATAAATAAATGGGTGAAAAAATTGAAAGCTCCATGAAAATAGCTGACTTAACAAAATTTGAAAGAACCACTCCACAAAATACTTTTAATTACGAATAGAGAAAGAGTCACTTTACAATGGCAAAACCTGGCAGATGCCACTGTCATCAAGCAATCAAAGTAAATAGCATGAGCAACAGGACAGATTGGAACTGTGTGCCGTCCGATAGGATGGCAAGGGAAGAGCGTACATCACTTGTTTGATGTTCCTGCCAAAGATGCATAACCTGGATCTAACTGTGAGGAAATATCAGACAAATCTAACCTGAGGGACAGTCTGTAAAATAACTTGCCTTGATCTTCCAACATATTAAGGTCATGTAAGTCAAAGAAAGACTGAGGAACGGTTCCAAATCGAAGAAGATTAAAGAGACACAAAAAAACAAATAAATGTAAGATGTGGTCTGAATGTGTGATTCCTTGTGCCATTAAGAACATTGCTGAGGATTTCCCTGGTGGTCCAGCAGTTAAGAATCTGCCAGCCAATGCAGGAGACAAAGGGGACATGCCTCAGAGGGACTAAGTCCCTATGCCAAAACGACGAGCCCACGAGCCCTAGGGCCAGGGGTCTGCACGAGAGAAGCCACCACGATGAGAAGCCTGCACGCTGCAGCTAAAGAGCAGCCCCTGCTCACCTTCATTGGAGAAAGCCTGGGCACAGCAAACAAAACTCAGCATAGCCAAAAATAAAAAGAAATAGATAGTTATTTAAAAACCACGTTATCAGCACAATTGTTGAAACTTGAATGAGGCTTGGGGATGAGATGATAGTCGTGTATCAGGGTTGATTTCCCACCTTTGATGGTTATGTTGTGGCTATGGATGAGAATGTTCTTATTGTATGGAAAACTCAAAGGAGTATGTGAGGGTGCTGGGGCGTCAGGTTGGCAGCAAAAACTCAAATGGTGCAGGAAAAAAAATCTCTTTGTATTATTCTTGCAACTCCCTGGTATGTTTAAGATTGTTTCAAATTAAAAATCTTAAATTTACATTAAAATCTCTAAAAATTAGCTTCGGTAATGCAAAAGATCCCTAAGGTGAACTTTTAAAAATTCTGTTGAGGAATATAAAAGAAGACATAAATGAGTAGCTACTCAATACTCCTGGTTGGGGTAGCTTTACATCACAAAACCGCTGCTCAAATTGGATCTACAAAGTCAGTACAGTTCCGAACATCTAGAGATGGATTTCATTTTGGAGAAATGCAGCAAGCTTGTTCTAAATTGCATACAAAAGAATAAGGCCCACAAAGAACTAAGGAAACTTTATGAAAGAAAACCTAAATGGGAAACGTTATCCTATCACACACACAGATAGATAGACAGCCGTAGATACAAATATGGATACAGATGGTGATAATGATGAAGGGATGATAGATAACAGTAAACGATAGAGCTGATGTATAACAAATACGGCACCATAAAGCAAAGGCTTTTTAGTGGATACTACTGGGAAAACTGGCACAAAGAGCCACAGCACTCCCACAGCACCGTTTAAATACCTAGAGCCAACTGTGCTTAAACCCAAAATCCCCCTGGACTGTTCACTTATGCAAACAAATGAACTCTCTTATTTGCTTAAGTCAGGTTGACTTGGGCTTCTGTCACCTACAAGAGTTGTTGCTTTTGTTTAGCTGCCAAGTCGTGTCTGACTCTGCGACCCCGTGGACTATAGCAGGCCAGACTCCCGCGTCCTCTGCTATCTCCTGGAGTTTGCTCAAATTCATGTCCATGGAGCCAGTGATGCTGTCTAACCGCCTTGTCCTCTGCCACCCCATTCTCCTTTTGCCTCCAGTCTTTCCCAGCTCCAGGATCTTTTCCAGTGAGTTGGCTCTTTGCATCGGTGGCCAAAGTATCAGAGCTTCAGCTTCAGCATCAGTGCTTTCAATGAATATTCAGGGCTGATCTCCTTTAGGATGGACTGGTTGGATCTCCTTGGAGTCCAAGGGACTCTCAAGAGTCTTCTCCACAGTCACACAATTCTTTGGTGCTCAGCCTTCTTTATGGTCCAACTCTCACTTCCATACATCGCTACTGGAAAACCCATAGCTCTGACTATATGGACCTTCATCGGCAAAGTGATGTCTCTGCTTTTTAATATACTGACTAGGTTTGTCATAACTTTCCTTCCAAGGAGCAAGCATCTTTCAATTTCCTGGCTGCAGCCCATGAAATTAGGGCTACCTACTACACAGTCTGGTCTAAATCATCTCCCTGGTAGTATTTTAACTCCAACCTAACTGAATTACTCAACATCCCTTAAGCATTGTCTCTCAGCCCTTGTTTCAATTCAATTTAACTAATGTCTTTATGAACATATACCTTATAAAAGGTGGAGGGTTCCAAAGATAGGTACTTTCTGGCACATATTCTGTCATTACCTCAATACCTTACCTAGATCAGATATGATTTACTTAATTTTGTTAATCCTTTCAAAGGACCAGCTTTTAGGATTGTTAATTTATGCCCTTATCTTTGTTTTCTTCTTTCTTTTCCCCTTTGCTATTCTTTTCCAACTTCTTGAGATAGACACTTGAATCATTAATTTCCAAATCTTTCTCCTTTTCTAACATACCCATTTTGAGGCTGCAAATTTTCCTCTAAGAACTGCATTAGCTGCATCCTACAAGTTTTAATACGAGATATCTTTATTTTCATTCAGTTCAGAAAGTTTTCTGATTTCCTTTTTGATCTCCTCTTTGACCAGTTTAATATCCAGGCAGTTGGGGATTTTCTATTTTTCTTTTTTTGTTACGGATTTATAGTTCCTTGTGGTTAGAGGATTTAGTCTGAATAATTTCAATCTTTTGAAATGTGTTGAGTCTCTTTTTTATAGGTCAGTATATGATTGATTTTGATAATATTGCATGTTCATTTGAAAACATGCAAATTTTGAGTTCTCAAGTCAAATTTGTTAAAAAAAATATCAGTAACAGATCACAGCTCCTTTTTTGTTTCATTGGGAATAGGAAGTATTTTATTATCTGTTCACACGTGTTTACTATTTTGGGTGAAATTTAAATTAATTTCATAAATTAAAAACTCATAAAGTTCACTATCTTTATTGCGATTTTTATGTTTATTAAAGTTTGATTTTTCTTTGGATTTTTAAAATTTTAACATTTAAAATAAGGAATTCATATTTGCTGTAAGATGATATTCTATAGAACGAAAAAACAATAATTTCTTCTTTTCTCAAAAATCCTCTTTTCCAAGGTTATATATTATAGTCCAATGTATATCCTTCTACATCTTTCACTCACAGAAATACACAAACACACACATACAATTTTCCCTTACAAAAAAAATGGGACTAATTCTATATATTGCCATAAGTCAATTCTACCTAAACCAAACCAAACAAAATATTTTGAGGTTTTGATTAAAATTGCATTACATTTATATGTTACTTTGGAAAGATTGATATTTTAAATTTTATTGATTCCTCTCCATTTAATGTCTTTATTTAGGTTTTATTTTGTGTTTTTAGACTTCCCTGATAGCTCAGCTGGGAAAGAATCTGCCTGCAATGCAGGAGACCCCAGTTCAATTCAATAGATTAAACACACGAAAAGATATTTCACCAAAGAGGATTAAGGACATTGGTGATAGAATGTGCTACAAAATAAATAAAATACTTAGAAATAAAGCAAATGTGATAAGATATTTTGAGAAATTTTTTAATTTTGAACCATCCTCCCATGCCTAAAATCTGCTCATGAATTAACTGGTACAGAGGTTAGATTATAAACTAAATATATAAAAATTAACAGTTTTCCCTATACTCTTAATATTAAATTGGAAATAAAAAAAATATTCTAGATGTTTGTACTTCATTCACAACAGCAAGAAAAATTATGAAGAACATACTAATGAATTCTCAAGAAAAGTAGACAATTTGTAAAAACACAAAAGGTGAAAGTCGCTCAGTCTTGTCTGACTCTTTGCAACCCATGGGTTGTAGTCGGCCAGGCTCCTCTGTCCATGGAATTCTCCAGGCAAGAATACTAGAGTAGGTTGCCATGCCCTCTTCCAGGGGATCTTCCCAAGTGATCAAACTCAGGTCTTCCACATTGCAGGTGGATTTTTTTCCATATGAGCCACCAGGGACGCCCAAGAATAGTGGAGTGGGCAGCTTATTCCTTCTCTTATGTTGGGCTTCCCAGGTGGCACTAGTGGTAAAGAATCTGCCTGCCAATGCAGGAAATGTAAGAGACATGAGTTTGATCCCTGGGCCAGGAAGATACCCTGGAAGAGAGCACGGCAACCCACTCCAGTATTCTTGTCTGGAGAATCCCACGGACTACTAAAGTGACAGCTCATAAGCTCAGTGTCCTCCATCCAGACTCTAGGGGTCAGAGGTGATTAAGAATTCAGAATTTTTTCAGATTTTAGAGAGATGATTTTGTGTATACTCTGGAACCACACCTGGTAATCAACCACATTAACATACAATCAGTGGGTTATCCCATTAAGACTATAAACAGTTTGGTTTCAATTCATGTCAGATTTTGCCATCAAATGAGCTTTGGTGGCAAACTTGCAAAACACTTGAGGTGGATTACAGATACACAGTGAAAGCTAGTGGCCAATATCGGCAGCATTTCCTGAGCACTTACTATGCGCCAGGAACTGTGCCGAGTGTCAGCCCTCACCTCCATGCTCTATGGTGGGCATGATTTTTATGCACATTTTACAACTGAAGAAACGGAGCCTTAAAACTGAGCATAAAAGCAGAAAGTGTCCGAGGCTGGGAAGAGACGTTTAATGGATGAGAGAATGGAGGCTCAGTGAGGTAAAGTGACTTCCCTGGTCACAGAGCATGAGAGTGGCAGGGTTTGATGCTGACCCGAGGGGTCCAGCTCAGCCCACTCACTCCAGACCTTGCCCTGCAGAGCCTCACCTCACCCTTGCCCTTCTCTGTCCCAAATCTGGGTCACAGGGAGCGGGCAGCCTCAGGAAGGAAACGCCAGCCTCACAGAAGCAATTGCTTAAGCAAAAGAGAATGCAAAATGCCTTCCTGGGAACTTGTCCCCACAGGAAATGTCTACTACCTCGATGGCTGGTAATAAACATGCAGACGCCTGGGCGACTCTGAAGGTTGGTTCCCTCTGTCCGCTGTGTCCTCTTCAAGCGTCCTTTGACTCAGTGGTTCCCTGACCTGCGGTTTCACAGAACTGGCTGCTGTTCAGTTGCTAAGTCATGTCCGACTCTTTGTGACCCCGTGGACTGCAGCACGCCAGGCTTCCCTGTCCTTCACTGTCTCCCAGAGTTTGCTCAAATTCATGTCCGTTGGATCGGAGATGCCATCCAACCATCTCATTCTCTATCATCCCCTTCTCCTCTCGCCCTCAATTTTTCCCATATACATGCTACTATATATAAGATAGATAACTAATAAGGACCTACTGTATATAGCACAGGGAACTCTACTCAATACTCTGTAATAATGGATATGGGGAAGGAATATAAAATAGAATTGATATATGTATATGCTTAACTGATTCACTTTGCTGTACACCTTAACCTAACACAACATTCTAAGTCAACCATACTCCAATAAAAAGAAAAAGAAGACGAAATGCAAAAAAAGAAATAAAAAACAAAAGAAGCCTTGGCAGTTCAACCTGCAGTCTCAGCCAATCCATCTCCCCATCATTGGAGAACAACCCTGACTGCCTGTAGTAAACACTTGCTTTGTGCTAAGACCAAAGCTAAGTGCCCTCCATAGCCCAAGAGGCAATCACCATCCTTAGCCTCATTTTACAGGTGAGAGGCCTGTGGCTCAGAGGTTAAGTAAGGAGAGCAAGGTCACAGAGTTAATTAAGTGACAGAGCAGTAATTTAAACTGGAGTCTGTCTCGCTCCAAAACCACTACCATGTATTCCTCTCTAAGGTGGTGGATGGACAGGGACACAGAAAGCATCGTACACTCTTCACATACCTCACTTTAGGGAGAGGATCCCAGGAACACTGTGTTAACAAGCAGAACAGACAGTTGGGACAAGGATCTGGGAGCTTCCAAAGAAATTGGATTAACATGGTGCCTGGGCCTGTGGAATGCACATTTGGGAATTCTTTGTCATGTTATTATTATCACTCTTTTGAAAGAATAATAAAAGAATTACCTATATATGCTTCACCAATACTTCCTATTTGCTAATCTTTAAACACTTGTTTTATCCCTCTACATATCAGCACTGTTCAATAAAAATTTCTGTGATAATGGAAATGTTTATACCTGAACCATCCTAGTGAAGGTGAAATGACCTCTCAGGATTTTTAATTGCATTTCACAAGAGGAACCAGAGATCAAATTGCCAACATCAGCTGGATCATTGAAAATGCAAGAGACTTCCAGAAAAACATCTATTTCTGCTTTATTGACTCTGCCAAAGCCTTTGACTGTGTAGATCACAATAAACTGTGGAAAATTCTGAAAGAGACAGTAATACCAGACCACCTGGCCTACCTCTTGAGAAATCTGTATGCAGGTCAGGAAGCAACAGTTAGAACTGGACATGGAACAACAGACTGATTCCAAATAGGAAAAGGAGTACGTCAAGGCTGTATATTGTCACTCTACTTATTTAACTGATATGCAGAGTACATCATGAGAAACACTGGGCTGGAGGAAGCACAAGCTGGAATCAAGATTGCTGGGAGAAATATCAAAAACCTCAGATATGCAGAAGACACCACCCTTATGGCAGAAAGTGAAGAGGAACTAAAAAGCCTCTTGATGAAAGTAAGAAAGGAGAGTGAAAAGGTTGGCTTAAAACTCAACATTCAGAAAACTAAGATCATGCACCTGGTCCCATCATTTCATGGCAAATAGATGGGGAAACAGTGTCAGACTTTATTTTTTTGGGCTCCAGAATCACTGCAGATGGTGATTTCAGCCATGAAATTAAAAGACGCTTACTCCTTGGAAGGAAAGTTATGACCAACCTAGACAGCATGTTAAAAAGCAGAGACATTACTTTGCCAACAAAGGTCCGACTAGTCAAGGCTATGGTTTTTCCAGTAGTCATGTATGGATGTGAGAGTTGGACCGTGAAGAAAGCTGAGCGCTGAAGAATTGATGCATTTGAACTATGGTGTTGGAGAAGATACTTGAGAGTCCCTTGGACTGCAAGAAGATCCAGCCAGTGTATCCTAAAGGAGATCAGTCCTGGGTGTTCATTGGAAGGACTGATGTTGAAGCTGAAACTCCAATACTTTGGCCACCTCATATGAAAAGTTTACTCATTTGAAAAGATCCTGATGCTGGAAGGGATTGGGGGTGGGAGGAGAAGGGGACGACCGAGGATGAGATAGCTGGGTGGCATCACCGACTCAATGGCCATGGGTTTGGGTAAACTCCGGGAGTTGGTGATGGACAGGGAGGCCTGGCGTGCTACAGTTCATGGGGTCGAAAAGAGTCGGACACAACTGAGCGACTGAACTGAACTGAATTTATTATTGCACTGTAAGGCTTCTTTATATATTTTGGATACTAGAACTTTGTCAGATATAGTTTGCAAATATTTTCTCACTCCAAGAGATGGTGAACGACAGGGAAGTGTGGCGTGCTGCAGTCCATGGGGTGGCAAAGAGTTGGACACGGCCTAGCGACTAAAAAACAACAACACATTTCCTCCCATTCTGTGGGTTGTCTTTTCAATGCCTTTTTTATTGAAATATAATTGATTTACAGTGTTTTGCTGTTGTTTCATTTTCTTGATGGTGTTCTTTGATGCACAAGTTTTTAATGTTGATTAAATCCAATTTATCTAGCTTTTCTTTTGTTGCTTTGCACTTTTGGTTTCATATATAAGAATCCATTCCCAAACCCATTGTCATGAAGATTTAAGTCTATGCTTTCTTCTAGGAATTTATGGTTACACCTCATATGTTCAGGTCTTTGATCAATTTTTAGTTAATTTTTGCATATGGTGTGAGTGTCCTACATAATTTTCATTTTTTTGCAAGTGGATATGCAGTTGCCCTGGAACCATTTCTTGATAAGGCTATTCTTTCCCTATTGAAGGTCTTGGCACTCTTGTAGAAAATCAATTGACCCTAAATTTATGGGTCTATTTCTGAGCTGTCAATTCTGTTCTACTATGCCAGTTTGATACTGCATTGAATACTGTGGCTTTGCCGTAAGTTTTTAAATCAGGAATTGTGAATTCTCCAATTTTGTTCTTTTTTTTCAAGATTTTTTGGCTTTTTTGAGTTCCTGAGTCTCTACACAAATTTTAGGACCATCTTGTCCATTTCCGCAAAAATATCAGTTGGAATTTTTATAGAAAATGCATTGAATCTACAGAACAATATGGTGAGTACTGCTGTCATATAAATCTTAAGTCTTCTAAGCCATGAACATGAGGTATTTCTCTATTTAACTGTTACTTAATTTCTATTAATAATGTTCTGTAGCTTTTAGTATACATAAATTATACCTCTCTTCTTAAATTTATTCCTAAATATTTTATTTTTGATGATAATATAAATGAAAGTTCTTATTCATTTTTGTATTCTTTATTGCTTAAGACATAGAAATACAGTTTAGTTTCATGTCTTGATTTTGTATCCTGCAACCTTGCTGAACTTGTTTACTGGTTCTAAACAAGTTTTTTTAGTGGATTCCTTAAGCTTTTCTCTTTATAAGATCAGGTCATTTGAGAACAGAGATAGTTTTACTTCTTTCTTTCCAGTCTGTATGCTTTTTTTCTTTTTCTTGCCTAATTGCTCTGGCTAGAACACCCAGCACCACGTTGAGAACTGGTGAGAGCTGACATCTTTGATTTTTTTCTTTATCATAGGGGGAAAGTATCACCAGTATGATGTTGGCTGTGGGCTTTTCACAGATGCCCATGATTAGGTTGAGGAAAATGTCTTTTCCTTCCTAATTGGTTGGATGTTTTTATGATGAAAGAATGTTGGAGCTTTTCAAATGCTTTTTTTTTTTTTTGCAACAGTTGGGATGATCATGTGGTTTTCTTCCTTTATGGCATGAATATGGTATGCATCATTGATTGATTTTTGTATATTAAATCAATCTTGCCATTCCTAGAAAGAAATCCCACTTTGTCATGGCATATTTGATTTGTATTTGGTTTATTAATATTTTGTTAAGAATTTCTTAAAAATTTTTTTTTTTACTTATTTGTTTTTGACTGTGCTGGTTATTCACTGCTGTGCAGGTTTCCTCTAGTTACCGAGGGTGGGGGCTTCTCACCGCAGGGCTCGGGCTCAGCCGTTGCTCTGTGTGGGTTTAGTTGCTCCACGGCAAGTGGGATCTTCCCGGACCAGGGATCGAAACTCATTGGCAGGCAGATTCTTTACCACTGAGCAACTAGGAAAGTCCCTTGTTGAGAATTTTTGCATATATGTTCATAAGGGATGTTGGTCTGTAGTTATCTTTTCTCATAATGTCTTTTTTTTAAAGAAAAATATTTTAATATTTTATTTTTTTCCTTATTTGGCTGCACTGGTCAGTTGCATCACACAGGGTCTTGACTTTTGCTGCAGAATGCAGGATCTTTAGTTGAGGCATGAGAACTCTTTGTTGGGGCATGTGGGGTAGGGAGCATGGAGTCTTAGCTCCTGGACCACCAGGGAAGTCCCTTTTGTAATGTCTTTGTCTGGCTTTGATATCAGAGTAATATTGACCTTGTAGAATGAGCTGGAAAGTGTTTTCTCTTCCTCTATTTTTTTGGAAGAGTTTTAGAAGAAGAGTGTTAATTCTTCCTTAAAAGGTTGATTGAATTCAATAAACCATCTAGTCCTAAACTTTTCTTTGCTAGAAATTTTTTGTCTACTGACTCAATCTCTTCACTTATATGTCTATTCAGACTTCACTTTGGGCTTCCCTAGTAAAGAATCCTCCCGCAATGTGGGAGACCTGGGTTCGATTCTGCATTGGGAAGATCCCCTGGAGAAGGGAAAGGCTACCCACTCCAGTATTCTGGTCTGGAGAATTCCATGGACATGGGATTGCAAAGAGCTGGACATGACTGAGTGACTTTCACTTTTTTACTGCCTATAATACTATATTAGTTTCAGACCTACAACATATAATTCAATATTTTATAGGTTATATTCTGTTTAAAGTTATTATTAAGTAATGGTTATATTTCCCTGTGCTGTACAATATATTCTTGTAGCTTATTTTATATATAGTAGTTTGCCCCTCTTAATCTACCTTTCCTATAGTTGTCCCTCCCCCTTCCCTCTCCCCACTCGTAACCACAAGCTTTTTCTCTATATCTGTGCGTCTGTTTCTGTTTCGTTATTTCCTTTGTTTATTTTATTTTTTAGATTCCACATATCAGTGATAATGTAGTCTTTGTCTTTTTCTGTCTGACATTTCACTACGCATAATATTCTCAAGGTCCATCCATGTTGCAAATAGCAGAATTTCATTCACTTTTACGGGTAATATTCCATTGTATATATCACCACATTTTCTTATACAGTCATCTGATGATGGATACTTAGGTTTATTTCATATGTTGGCTACTGAAAGTTACTATGAATATCAGAGTGCATCTATCTTTCTGAGCATTTTCGTTTTCTTTGGATATATACCCAGCAGTGGAATTGCTGGATAATATGGCACTATTTTGGCCACTTGATGTGAAGAACTGACTCATTTGAAAAGACCCTGATGCTGGGAAAGATTGAAGGCGGGAGGTGAAGGGGATGACAGAGGATGAGATGGCTGGATGGCATCACCAACTCAGTGGACATGAGTTTGGGTAGACTCCAGGAGTTGGTGGTGGACAAGGAGCCCTGGCGTGCTGCAGTCCATGGGGTCACAAAGAGTCAGACACGACTGAGGGACTGACCTGACCTGACCTGAACTCATGGTAGTTCCTGTTTTTGGGGGGGGTTTTTTGGCAGTTTGTGCCATTTCGAGATTTGTCCATTTTGTTTACATTGCCTAATTCTTTGTTCTACAATTGTTGATAAGGTTCTCCTGTGATTCTTTTTATTTCTGTAAGTTTGGTAATAATGCTCCCACTCTCATTTCTGAATTTTAGTAATTTGAATCTTCTCTCTTTTTTTCTCTTGATCAGTCTAGTTAAAGTTTTGCCAACATCTTGACAAAAACATTGATTTAAGAGAAAATTTGTTTATTTGGCTGCAGCAGGCCTTAGTTGCAGCTCAGGGCATCTTCGTTCCGTCCTGTGGAGTCTCTTGCTGTGGCCTGTGGGAACAGTTGTGGTACTGGAACTCTTAGTTGGGACATTTGGGATCTAGTTCCCTGACCGGGATTTGAACCCAGGCCCCCTGCTGTGGGAGCGGGAAGTCTTAGCCACCAGACCACCAGGGAAGTCTCCAAGAGGTTGATCTTTTCAAAGAACCAATTTTTGGCTCCATTGATTCTCTCTGTTGTTATTCTTCTATTTTTAATTTCATTTATCTTCACTGTAACCTTTCTTATTCCGTTCTTTATGCTTGCTTTGGGGTTAGTTTGCTCCTTTGCTTCTAGTTTTTTAAGGTGGAAGTTCAGGTTATTGATTTGAGATCTTTCTTCTTTGATTGTGTAGGGGTTTACAGGTGCAAATTTCCCTCTGAGCACTGTTCTCATTGCATTGCTTTGTTTCTTTTTATTGCTAAATAATATCCTACTAGACAGATATACCATATCTTATTTGATTTTTATTTTCTTAGGTTGAGATTTTGTCTTTGAAAATTGTTTGTTCATGTCTTTTGTACTTAAAAAAAAAACACATTTAAAAGAGAAAGAAAAAAACATTCCATTCATCTGTTCATCAGTTGATGGATATTTGTGTTTCCTCCACCTTGGGGCTATTCTCAATATGTTGCTATTACATTTACGGACAAGTTTTTTTCTGTATATACATGTTTTCAATTCTTTCAGGCACCAGGAGTGAATTCCTACGTTACCTGATAACTCTGTGGTTAAATTTTGGCAGCATTTAGCATGGATACAACGTTAGCTAATGAAGACATGCTCAAATTTCCTCAATAGTACCAAAGACTCATAGACCTGGCATGGAGGTGAAATTTATATATGATGAAATGTACAACTCCTAGGTGCACATTTCAATGAGCATGTACATATACATATATATGTGAAAGTGGAAGCTGCTCAGTCGTGTGTCCGACTCTGCAATCCCATGGACTATACAGTCCAGGAATTCTCCAGGCCGGAATACTGGAGTGGGTAGCCTTTCCCTTCTCCAGGGGATCTTCCCAGCCCAGGGGTCGAACCCAGGTCTCCTGCACTGCGGGCAGATTCCTTGCCAGCTGAGCCACCAGGGACGCCCATCCATACATGTATGTATGTCTGTGCTACCGCCACCCCAAGCAAAACACAGATTCTTTCCATTGCCCCTGAAACTTTTTCTTTCCAGCAACTCCCCCCTACCCACATCTATTATTATCATGGTAATAGGAGCTCTGGGGGTGCTGCTGCTGCTAAGTCGCTTCAGTCATCTCCGACTCTGTGTGACCCCATAGACGGCAGCCCACCAGGCTCCGCTGTCCCTGGGATTCTCCAGGCAAGAACACGGGAGTGGCTGCCATTTCCTTCTCCAACAAATGACGGTGAAGTCGCTCAGTCGTGTCCGACTCTTCTCGACCCCATGCACTGCAACCTACCAGGCTCCTCTGTCCGTGGAATTTTCCAGGCAAGAGTACTGGAGTGGGGTGCCATTGCCTTCTCCGCATAAAAGACTAGTATTTTTTTTTTAAGGATGTTTACTTATTTATTTATTTAAATTAATTTTTTTATTGAAGGATAATTGCTTTACAGAATTTTGTTGTTGTCTGTCAAACCTCAACATGAATCAGCCATTTGTGTACATATATCCCCTCCCTTTTGAGCCTCTCTCCCGTCTCCCTTTCCCTCCCACCCCTCTAGGTTGGTACAGAGCCCCTATTTGAGTTTCCTGAGCCATTCAGTAAATTCCCGTTGGCTCTCTATTTTACAAACAGGGATGTAAGTTTCCATTTTACTCTTTCCATACATCTCACCCTCTCCGCCCCTCTCCCTATGTCCACAAGTCTATTCTCTATGTCTGTTTCTCCACTGCTTACCTGGCTCAGATGGTAAAGCGTCTGCCTGCAATGCGGGACACCTGGGTTCGGTCCCTGGGTTGGTAAGATCTCCTGGAGAAGGAAATGGCAACCCACTCCAGTACCCTGGCCTGGAAAATCCCATGGACAGAGGAGCCTGGTAGGTTACAGTCCATGAGGTCACAAACAGTCGGACACGACTGAGCAACTTCACTTTCTTTCTTTCACTCCCTATAAATAAAGACCGAAATTTATGTCAAGAATTTGCAAGACACATTCCTTCCTCTTTTGAACTCGGAGGCAGACTGGGGAATGGGGCCGATCATGAACGCTGGAGTTAAACAGACGACGCTCTTACTCTTAACTCTGCCATTTACTGGCTGTATACTACGGGGAGGTTACCCGATGTCTCCGAGTCTCAGTTTTCTCCAATATAAAAACAGGTGGTGTGTGAAAATTAGTTAGAACCATGTATCTGACACTCTTGCCACCCCGTGGACACCTTCCAAACACCAGTTTCCTCTCCGTTTCTCACTCCCTCTTCCTTATTTGATTCTCACAATCTTCATTTAGTCATTTATTCACTCAACAATGCTGTGTCAGGTGCTCATCTTTGGGGCAACAAAGTGAATTAAAATTCACACTGAAATTTCCTGCGTGGATTTCCCTGGGGGTCCAGTAGCTAAGGATCTGCCTCCCAATGCAGAGGACTCAGGTTTGATCCCTGGTCGGGGGACTAAGATCCCACCTGCTACAGGGCCACTGGGCTCACGGGCTGAAGCTAGAGAGTCTGTGCGCTGCACAGAGAGACCTAGCATGCCACAGCTAAGACCTGGCACAGCCAAATAAATAAATATTGGGGGAAAAGCCACTGTCCCTGTCTTCATGAGGGTTATAGTCAAGAAGGTGGTTAAAGGAAAAACCGTCTTAGAGTAAGGTGAAGAAGTACCCAGTGCTCTGAGAGGGTAGGACGAGGGCCCGGATTCTCTCAGTGCTGCTGCTCAGAGAGGGCATCTAGGAAGAGGTGAACCTTCAGTCAAGAACTGAGTAAATAGGACAGAATAAGGCAAAGCTTTGGGGGAGGTAAAGGACGCCTTTCCAGAAGAAGAAACGAGGTGTGCAAATGCACTGTGGCAGGCAAGAGCACGGTGCATCCGAGGAACCAAAGGAAGACCCAGGGAGCCACGGCAAGGGCCAGATGTGGCTGAGGGCGGTGAGGACCAGGCCTTCTCCTGCAGCCACAGTCAGAAATCAGGTCTTTAGCACAGGAGCAAGGACAGGCATGGGGGACTGTGTGAGGCAGGCGCATGATGCGATCCGATCTGCCCCGAGAAGAGAGAGTGGTGTCACATTCTGAGACCAGGGCAGGACCTGCGCGCATCTCGGTGAGGACCTGGAGCAGCGTGGTGGGTGGTGGTGGACGTGGAGGGGAGGGGTCAGAACTGAGAGATATTTAGGCATTTATCCAGTTCATTGGATATTCATTGGAAGGACTGATGCTGAACCTGAAACTCCAATACTTTAGCCACCTGATGCGAAGAACTGACTCATCTGAAAAGACAAGACCCTGATGCTGGGAAAGATTGACGGCAGAAGGAGAAAGGGACGACAGAGGGCGAGATGGTTGGATGGCATCACTGACTCAGTGGACATGAGTTTGAGTAAGCTCTGGGAGTTGGTGATGGACAGGGAGGCCTGGCGTGCCGCTGTCAGTGGGGTCGCAAGGACACGACTGAGCGACTGAACTGAACTATCAGGTAAAACCCACAGGACCTGGAGATGGCCTGGACATAGGAGGGCGAGACCAGGAGGAGTGCGGTGTGAGCCATGCCCGAGAGGGCAGTGCCGGTGAGACCGAGCTCCCAGAGGGGACAAGGCTGAGGGACTGACGGGGGGACCATGCAGCGCTGAAGAAGCTGAGGCTCTGTGAGTTAAAGGGACTGGCTGTGGCCTGACAGCGGGGTGCGGTGGGGACGGGCGGTAAGGCTCTTATAAACACCTGCTGCCCCCCGAGGAAGCTTCCAGCTGGTGTCTGGGGGCGGGGAGGTGGTGGTTAGGAGTGCTCCGTTGCTTACGATCTGGGAGCACTCTTGTCTGAGTATTCTGGAAGCATCTTTGCACCTCTTCTGGAAGACGGAGCCCGAGAGAACAGAGCCGAGAAACTGTTTCCTGAGCGTGCAAAAGTATCCTGGTAGCAGCTGGTGTCCCAGCTGACAGCGCACAGTGCCCGGTACATGGCCGGTGCTCCGTAACCCGTGACCTTCTGCTGTGGGGGGTCCAGCACCTCCAGGCTTGAGGCCTCAGAGCTAAGACTCTACTCAAGGCAGGAACTAGTTGTCAGAACAAAGGGGTTAAGTTTGGTTCTGAAGCCTCCCCAGGCTCAGGAATTTGAAGATGATGAAACTGATGCTAATAGAATTGAGAGAAGTTAAATTTTAATTTCCAAAACACTTTTCCCTCCCCTCCTGGGTGGCGGGAAAAGAGATAAAATTCCCAAGCTGGGAATATAATTACATCTCATTCAGACACTTGGCAATTTGCCCCTAGTTAGCACTGAATGCTGAAAATAGGGAGAAAGCAAACATTGGCTGGGGGCCTCGGGAGAAGTGGCAACGAATTATTGTTCTTTTAAGAACTGCAAATATTAACAGACTGGTTTATGGAATGTGCTGGGGTGTTGTTCTCCCGGAAGAGAGGACGGCCCCACTGGGCTCTCCAGAACCTTCTGGGTCAGACCAGAGTGAGCACTTGGGGCACCTTCCCCCAGCCTCTCCCTGCTTGTAAGACCCCAGGACTCAGTAGCAGTTCAAGACAGGGAGGCTCCAAGTCCTCCCACCATTTTTATTCACAGGCTCTCCCATCCCTAATCAAGTTAGAGGTCTGAGGGAGGAGCTGACCCCTAGTTATCACAGCCCCGGCAGGCTGCCTTGTACTCAGGGCACCCAACACGGAGAGGGAAATACATTCAGCGTCTCAATGCACACTCAATGTATGTAAGACAATCTGCTATGCGCTCTGCTGGTAGCAAAGGACGTTGACCCATCTCTCCACCAGGGAGCTCATTGCCTCATAGAAATGACCCAAGTAGGAGACGATTTACCCAGATGTGATCTTAAATAACCTCAGATCACATATTGAGAAGGCTTTCCTTTTTCAATTTTATTTCACTCTCTCTGGGCCAAATATATCATCAACACTTCCCTACCACTTGTTAAAAGCCCTTGATGGATTCAAGCTAGAACTCACTGAATCTATGGTCGTGTTACTTTCTATTCATGGCAAATGAAATTGGCTCCCCATTTTTGACAGTGAATTAATTCTAAAATAAATCTATTGGAATAAAAAAAGGAAAGAGTCGACCCACTTGAAGTGCATCAACCAGTCCTTGTACAGGTGGTGACCCACAGACATGCCAGCAGCCTCCTGTAAGCAAGAGGAAACAAATGGTCCCCACCCAGCGCCACAGACCCACAGCTGTCCTATGGAATCCTTGTCCCACCTATTTCCGAAATACCCCAGAGGATGGAGCATTTTCCTTTTGGCCTGGGATCAACTCAACCTGCTAGGGATAAAAAGCGATTAACAACCTTGGTATTGTTTTCTGCGGGGGTTGTTTTCCTCCCTCCAACCCCTCCTCTTGGAAAAAACATTAATACAAACAAAACCATTTGGACTCAGTTAAGTGTTGTTTGGATGAGTTGAGCCTTGTTTTGCAATTAAGGTCTTAAGATATTTTAAGGGATAAGGAGTATGTCAGGACTATATATTGTCACTCTGCTTATTTAACTTCTATGCAGAGTACATCATGTGAAATGCCAGGCTGGATGAAGCTCACCTGGAATCAAGATTGCCAGGAGAAATATCAATAACCTCAGATATGCAGATGACACCACCCTTATGGCAGAAAGTGAAGAGAAACTAAAGAACCTCTGGATGAAGGTGAAAGAGGAGGGTAAAGAAGCTGGCTTAAAACTTAACATTCAAAAAACTAAGATCATGACATGTGGCCCCATTACTTCATGGCAAGTCGATGGAGAAACAATGGAAACAGTGGAAGATTTTATTTTCTTGGGCTCCAAAATCACTGTGTATGGTGACTGCAGGCATGAAATTAAAAGACTCTTGCTCCTTGGAAGAAAACCTATGAAAAACCTAGTCAGTGTATTAAAAAAGCAGAGACATCACTTTGCCAACAAAGGTCCATCTAGTCAAAGCTTGGGTTTTTCCAGTAGTCATGTATGGATGTGAGAGCTGGACCATAAAGAAGGCTGAGTACTGAATAAATGATGCTCTCAAATTGTGCTGGAGAAGACTCTTGAGTCCATTGGACAGTGAGGAGATCAAACCAGTCAGTCCTAAAGGAAATCAACCCTGGATGTTCATTGGAAGGACTGATGCTGAAGCTGAAGATCTGATACTTTGGCCATCTGATGTGAAGAGCTGACTCACTGGAAAAGACCCTGATGCTGGGAAAGATTGCGGGCAGGAAGAGAAGGGAAGGAGGAGATACTTGGATGGCATCACTGACTCTATGGACATGAGTTTGAGCAAACTCTCGGAGACAGTGAAGGACAGGGAAGCCGGCGTGCAATCCATGGGGTTGCAAAGAGTCAGACACGACTGAGTGACTGAACAACAACAACGACGATGGGCACGAAAAAGAGCCGGCTACCCGCAGAGAGAGAAGCGTTGACTCAGGGCCACCAGTTCCAAGGCTGCAAACCCAACTCCCGGCACCAGGGCCCGTTCTAGACCTGAGCTGCCTGAGCACTGTGGCAGCGCTTACTATTCTCTTGTCTTGTAATTAGAAATACTTGTCGCTGTTGTTCAGTCACTAAGTGTGTCTGACTCCTTGCGACCCCATAGACAGCAGCACGCCAGCCTCTTCTGTCCTCCACTGTCTCCCAGAGTTTGCTCAAATTCACGTCTGTTGAGTCAGTGATGCTGTCTAACCATCTCACCCTCTTTCGTGCCCTTCTCCTCTTGCCCTCAGTCTTTCCCAGCGTCAGGGTCTTTTCCAATGAGTTGGCTCTTTGCCTCAGGTGGCCGAAGTATTGGAACTTCAGCTTCAGCATCAGTCCTTCCAATGACTATTCAGGGTCGGTTTCCTTTGGGATTGACTGGTTTGAGCTCCTTGCTGTCCAAGGGACTCTCAAGAGTTTTCTCTAGCACCACAATTTGAAATGTAAGTAACATTAAACCACAAACACTTAACACATATGCCAAAGTCAAAACTAGTTTTTGCTTCCGTATTTAAAATTTACTGATTGCAGAATTTTGAATAAGAGTGTCCAAATGAACTTTTAAAAATCATTTATTTATTTAGGCCACACCAAGCGGCATTTGGGATCATAGTTCCCTGATCAGGGAATCAAACCAGTGCCCCCTGCCTTGGAAGTGCAGTCTTAACCACTGGACCACGTGGGAAGTCCCTGAAATGAGCTTCTGTTCTTGAGTTTTGTTTGGATTGGGGTGGGGGGGTTCTTCTGCTTTTCTGGCACCCTTGGCACATCTTTTTAGCCTACCCACTCGTTGCTAAGGGCGGGTGGGGGTGGAGAGGGTGGGGTGGGAGTGTGACCCGGCCGAGCCCGGGGACTGCGCTGAGCCTTGGCTCCTAATGTGGACACGTGACCTGTCAGGCTCGCTCCGCAGCGTCGGTCTGACATCAGCCTTTCGGCCAGCCGGACAGGAACCTGTCTTGTCTCCTTGGCATTAACTAGATGCTCAGCAAGCAATTATCAGTTTACTCCACAAAGACCCTCCTGCACTGGGGACGCGGCGAGATCAGGAAACAGATGTAGACAATGGCCCAAGAAGAAGGAATAAACTGGTGCACCACCCATTATGATACACGGTAGCCATGAGACATGCTGTTTCTGAACCATCAGAGCGAGGCGGGCCAGAGACCAGGCCTTGTCCAAACTCGTCATTTCACCAATGAGGAAATAGGATTTTGGTGTTAACAGTGGCTCCTGCCAAGGAGGGATTAGTGTGTGTGCACTTTAGCTATAGGCGGGTCCCAGCACACAGTGAGCTCAGAGCAAAAATGTTCACTGAGAGCTTCCCCAGTGGCTCAGTGGTAAAGAAGCCTCCCGCCAACGCAGGAGACCCGGGTTGGATCCCTGATCTGGGAAGATCCTGCGTGCCACGGGGCGACTAAACCCGCGTGCCACAACTGTTGACTGTGCTCTGGAGCCCGGGAGCCTGTGCGCCAGAGAGCCCGTGCGCCCGAGAGCCCATGCTCTGCGCCGTGAGAAACCTCCACACTGCAGCTAGAACCTACTCACCGCAGCCAGAGCGGCCCCTGTCTGCCCAGCTGGAGAAAAGCCTGCGCGGCGAAAAGACTCAGGACAGCTGGAAATATACAAATCAATTTTACCAGGAAAAGAAAAAAGAAAGAAACTTTACTGAATTTGAATAAATCTTCAGATTTGCTGGAGGAGAAAGGAAGTTGGAATCAGGTCTTGGTTGAGCAGGGCTTCCCAGGTGGCGCACTGGTAAAGAATCCGCCTGCCAATGCAAGAGCCTCAGGTTCGATCCCTGGGTCTGGAAGATCCTCTGGAGGAGGAAATGGCAACTCACCCCGGTATTGTTGCCTGGAAAATTCTATGGACAGAGGAACCTGGCAGGTTACAGTCCATGAGGTCGCAAACAGTCAGACAAAACTGAGCGACTGAGCACACACTTGGGTGAGCTACTTCACAAGGTAAGGATGCGGTGGGAAGGGAGGGAGCTCTGTGACCGATTCTGACCCACCTTCCTCCCAGTGAATGGGTGCCTAGTCTACGAACAGCTTCTGAAGCTAGTTAAGTGCAGGAGCACCAACACTGGTGCTTTGGAGGAATCGTTTTTCTCAAAGTCCTACTTCGGCTCCTCTTTGACATGCTACAACCAGCCCAGCTCTGGGGACTGGAGAAGCGCCATGCACCCTGGGGACCTCCGCATACTGTCCCCAGGGATGCCATGCCCACTCTCTGGGGTTGCGGTAGTGATGATGGTTCTACAGGCCATTTTAGGAAAGCTGCTTTCTGTCCCCTCCTGCTTGGGGGAGGTCAGGTGGCATTGGGACAAGGAAAGCGCTGTGGTGCCAGCCCTTGTTCTGAGTGTCCTTAAATGGATGTTTCTGGCACACTCTCCGGCACACATGTCCATGACGCTTTAAGCAGGAGGAATAAGGGGGTGGGTTGGTTGCATCCTCTCTCTTTGGAGAAATAAGGAAGCTGGATTATTTGTGGTTTGTTTTAGGGAGAATTAAGGAAGTTAATTTTTCTGAGTAAGGCATGTTTGGTGACCTGAAACAAAAGTTTGGATGGAGGGAACTGTGAGGCTGTAACTGGAATTTTCAGGGATCTCTATGAGCCTAGGAATCAAGGAAACCTAGCCACAGCCAGGCCCCTCTGGTGATAGAAAATGGGAACTGGAAAGTTGGAGACTGAATTTACCTGCCCAGTGCCTTAGGGGCCAGGTCTCCCTTATCTCAGGTCCTCTCTGATCAACTGCTCCCTTCTCTCCTCATTCAGCGGGCATGCTCACCTCCTCTGATCCCGCAGACATCCCGGGAGAACTTGAGCTTTCCTCTCTCGTGGTCAACAGTTGCCCTCCTGTTAGCGGTTCTGCCTGATTGTGGAGTCAGGGGGCTGATCCGAGTTGATCAGCTATGTCCAGAAGGATATGTGAGTGTGAGTGTGTGTTTGTGTGTGTGAAAGGGTGTGGTGGGATAGTGTGTGTGTGTGTGAAGGGATGTATTGTGATAGTGCACATGTGTGTGCGTGAAGGGATGGTTGTTATAGTGTGTGTGTGCGTGTGTGTGTGAAGGAATGTGTTGGGGTAGTGTGTGTGGGTGCGCATGTGTGTGTTAGGGATGTGTTGGGATAGTGCATGTGCGTTTGTGTGTGTGTGAAGGGGTGTGTTGTTATAGTGTGTGTGTGTGAAAGACTGTGTGTGATAGTACGTGTGTGTGGGTGTGAAGGGGTGTGTTGTGATAGTGCGTGTGTGTGTATGTGAAGGGCTGTGTGTTAGTACGTGTATGTGTGTGAAGGGATGTGTGTGATAGTATGTGTGTGTGAAGGACTGTGTGTGATAGTGCGTGTGTGTGTAAAGGACTGTGTGTGATACTGCATGTGTGTATGAAGGGCTGTGTGTGACAGTGAGTGTGTGTGTGTGTGTGTGTGTGAGGGCTGTGTGTGATAGTGTGTGTGGAGTGTGTTGTGATAGTGTGTCTGTGTGAAGGGCTGTGTGTGATAGTGTGTGTGACAGTGTGTGTGCATGTGTGTGTGGAGGGATGTGTTGTGATTGTGTGTGTGTGT
>ML660197.1:688044-922052 GCA_007570785.1 Antilocapra americana
GTTGTGATAGTGTGTCTGTGTGAAGGGCTGTGTGTGAGTGTGTGTGACAGTGTGTGTGCATGTGTGTGTGGAGGGATGTGTTGTGATTGTGTGTGTGTGTCTGTGTGTGTGTGAAGGGCTGTGTGTGACAGTGTGTGTGTGTGTGTGAAGGGCTGTGTGTGATACTGCGTGTGTGTGTGTGTGAAGGGCTGTGTGTGATACTGCGTGTGTGTGTGTGAAGGGCTGTGTGACAATGCGTGTGTGTGGTGTGCATGTGTGTGAAAGGCTGTGTGTGCTTGCTCCCTGGGCAGCGGCGCGGGGGCAGCGCTTCCCCCAGGTGCCGGGTGACGGGCGCTGCAGGCAGGCCCTCTCAGGAGCGTGCCTCCTCTCCTTGGGGCAGTGAGGGTGAGAGGTTGTCCTCTCAGCCACGCACCAAGGAGTAAAGGTGGTCTGTAACAGAAGAAGCTGGGGTGATAGCCTTTCAGCAGCTGCGTGCCCAGATGCCCGCACAAGCCAGTCCTAGGGTCCTCACGAGTCGCGGCGCTGGCCCTGCCTGACCAGCGCGCCCGCAGCCGATGTGGCCCAGTGGGGCCAGTCCAGGTCTCTCTCCTGGGCACCTCAGAGCGGGTGCTGGAAGCCCTGGGGGGTGAGGTCGGGTCCTGCTGCCAAGACTGGCAAGAACAGAAGCGGGTTTACATGGGGAGGAGAGCGAAGGGAGTACAGGGAGAAGAAACGAAGTCTAAATATGGTCTGAGACTCTAAACCTGGTGACTGATCAAATCCCTGCTTCCAGCCAGCCACTTTGGAAAACAGTACAGAGGTGTCTCAAAAAACTCAGAATAGAGCTATTACGTTGGTGAAAAAGTAATTGCGGTTTCGGACTGTGAATTTTAAATCATTATAACTAGGCTCAAACACAACTTTGTTAATCAAAGTAGGAACCTTTACAATTAACACACTTTTGTCAATGAGAAATAAGTTTGTTTGTTCCTATAACATAAACATCTGTGCTTTGGGATTCGATCGTGCACACCATTTCCCGCCTCCTGCTGGTGGTGGAAGCATTTTCCCCGCAAAAAGCTGTCCACATGCGTAAAGCAGTGGGAGCTGGTTACCGAGAGGGCAGGTGAATATGGTGGATGAAGCATAACTTGGTAGCGCGATTCGTTCAGCATTTGAAGCTTCGGCTGCGCAGGCAGGCGCTGTCGTGGAGGAGAACGGCCCGTTCTGTCTCCCGGCGCTGGTTGCAAGCGCTGCCGTTTACAGTGCGGCTCACTGATTTGCTGAGCATACTTCTCAGGTAAAAAAGGTAACGGTTTTGCCAGGATGCAGAAAGATGTAGTGGATCAGACGGGCAGCAGGGCATCGAACAGTGACCACGACCTGGTTTTGGCTTTGGGAAGTGCGGTGGAACTTCTTCTCAGTCCACCCACTGAGCTGGTTGGACACAACCGGTCATCGCCGGTTGCCATATAAAGTGCACTGTTTGTTGCTTGTCACAGTCTGATTCAGGAAGGGTTTGTTTTTGTTGCATAGAGTAAAAGAAGACAGCGCTTCAAAATGATGAGTTTTTTGACTTGCCGTCAGCTCATGAGATACCCACTTAGCAAGCTATTTCACTTTTCCAGTTTGCTTCAAATGCTGAATGACTGTAGAACGGTCGATGCTGAGCTCTTTGGCAACTGCTCATGTAGTTATAAGAGGAGCAGCTTTGGTGATCTTCTCAACTGGTCGTTGTCAACTTCTGATGGCTGGTCATTTTGCTCCTCATCTTCAAGGCTCTCATCTCCTTAAGAAAACTTCTTGAACCACCACTGCACAGTACGTTCCTTAGCAGTTCCTGGGCCATATGTGTTGTTGATGTTACAATTTATCTCTGCTGCTTTACAACCCATTTTGAATTCGAATAAGAAAATTGCTCAAATTTGCTTTTTGTCTAACATCATTTCCCTAGCCTAAAATAGACATAAAATGCACAGCAAGTATTAAGTCCTTAGCAAAAGACATAAAGTGAGAAACACACATTAAAATGATGTAGAACTTAACCACATTTATTTCAGAACGTATTCCTGAAACGTGTTCCTATGAAACAGCAAATTTCCACAATGCAAAACCACAATTATTTTTGCACCAACCTAATGCTCTATGGCTCAGAATTGGAAGCAATGGCAGATTTTATTTCCTTGGGCTCCAAAATCACTACAGATGGTGACCGAAGCTATGAGATAAAAGATACTTGCTCCTTGGAAGGAAAGCTGTGACAAACCTAGACAGCATATTAAAAAGCAGAGACATCACTTTGCAGACAAAAGTCCACATAGTCAATGTTCTGGTTTTTCCCAGTAGTCATGTATGGGTGTGAGAGGTGGACTATCCAAGATGACAGCACCAAAGAATTGATGCTTTCAAATTGTGCTGGAGAAGATTCTTGAGAGTCCCTTGGACTCCTGTTTCATATAGTCCAAGGAGAGTCCCTTGGACTCAAATCAGTCAATCCTAAAGGAAATCAACCCTGAATAATCATTGGAAAGACTGATGCTGAAGCTCCAATACTTTGACCACCTGATGGAGAGAGCCAACTCATTAGGAAAGACCAGGATGCAGGGAAAGATTAAAGGCCACAGCAGAAGGGAGTGGCGGAGGTTGGATGATTAGATAGCATCACTGACTCAATGGACATGAATCTGAGCAAGCTCTGGGAGACAGTGGAGGAGAGAGGAGCCAGGCGTTCTAGAGTCCATGGGGTCGTAAAGAGTCAAACACAAATTAGCAACTGCACAGCAACTACAGCATGACTCATAAATTCCACTCCTTGGTATATATTGGCAAAAAAAAAAAAAGGAAAGAAAACACTAACTCCAAAAGATAATGTTCCAGTGGCTCAGAAGTAAAGAATTTGCTCGCAGTGCAGGAGACACAAGAGATGAAGGTTCGATCCCCTTGTCAGGAAGGTCCCCCAGAGAAGGGAGTGGAAACCCACCCCAGTATTCTTGCATGGTGAATCCCACAGATAGAAGAGCCTGGGGGGGCTATACTCTATGGGGTCACAAAGAGTAGGATACGACTAAAGCGTCTTAGCACCCACGCACAGAGAGGAAGGGAAATTACAGTGGAGATAGTCTTGTTCAGACTTCAGAAACAGGAGAGCAGACCTTTGACCTTGCTTCTGAACTGTCTGGACACTGCCCAGATTCCATGCCTGCCTACAAACACAGCTAGTCATGCAGCACTTTAGATAAGAAAGGGAGTGGGTCTTCGAATTCTTGAGCCCCTGGAGGCCTGGCCAGCCACCCCAGGGTTTAAGGAAATCCTATGACTCACAGATGATACCACTTTAATGGCAGAAAATGAAGAGGAACTAAAGGGCCTCTTGACGAAGGTGAAAGAGGAGAGTGAAAAAGCTGGCTTAACAAGGTGAAAAGGCAGCCTTCAGAATGGGGGAAAACAATAGCAAATGAAGCCACTGACAAAGAACTAATCTCCAAAATACATAAGCAGCTCATGCAGCTCAATTCCAGAAAAACAAACCACCCAGTCAAAAAGCGGGCCAAATTGGACTCTATGGGAGAGGGCAAGGGTGGGATGATATGGGAGAATGGCATTGAAACATGTTAATTATCATATGTGAAATCAATCGCCAGCCCAGGTTTGATGCTCAGGGCTGGTGCACTGGGATGACCCAGAGAGAGGGAATCGGGAGGGAAGTGGGAGGGGGGTTCTGGAAGGGGAATGTATGTATACCCATGGCAGATTCATGTCAATGTATGGCAAAACCAACACAATAATGTAAAAATAAATAAATAAAATATTTTTTAAAAAAATGGGCCAAAGAACTAAACAGACATTTCTCCAAAGGAGACATGCAGATGGCTAATGAACACGTGAAAAGATGCTCAACATCACTCATTATTAGAGAAACGCAAATCAAACCACAAGGAGGTACCATCTCACGCTGGTCAGAATGGCTGCCATCAAAAAGTCTACAAAGGATAAATGCCCGAGAGAGTGTGGAGAGAAGGGAGCCCTCTTACACTGTGGTGGGAATGCAAACCGGCATAGCCACTATGGAGAACAGTGTGGGGATTCCTTAAAAAAACTGGAAATAAAACTGCCATATGACCCAGCAATCTCACTGCTGGGCACACACACACACACAGGAAACCAGAATTGAAAGAGACACGTGTACCCCAATGTTCACTGCAGCACTGTTTACAATAGCAGGACATGGAAGCCCAGGACATGGAAGCAAACTAGATGGCCATCGATGGATAAGGAAGTTGTGGTACATATACACAATGGAATATCACTCAGCTAAAAAAAAGAACGCATTTGAGTCAGTTCTAATGAGGTGATAAACTGGAGCCTATCACACAGAGTGAAGTAAGTCAGAAAGAGAAATACCAGTACAGTATATTAACGCATGTATATGGAATTTAGAAAGACGGTAACCACGATCCTGTATGCGAGACAGCAAAAGAGACGCAGCAAAAGAACAGACTTTTGGACTCTGTGGGTGAGGATGGGATGATAGGAGAGAGTAGCATTGAGACATGTATTTTTTCAATGTACGTGACATGTACAAGTTACCATACGTAAAACATATGATCAGTGCGCGGTCGATGCATGAAGCAGGGAACTCAAAGTCGGTGCTCTGGGGCAACCCACAGGGATGGGGTGGGGAGGGGGTTCAGGATCAGGGACACATGTGTACTGTGACTGATTCATGTCGCTGCATGGCAAAAACCACCACAATATTGTAAAGTAATTACCTTCCAATTAAAATAATTAATTTTGAAAAAGAAAAAGCTGGCTTAAAACTCAACATTCAAAAAACAAAGATCATGGCATCCAGTCCCATCACTTCATGGCAAACAGATGGGGAAAAAGCAGGAACAGTGTTGGATTTCATTTCCTTGGGCTCCAAAATCACTGCAGACAGTGACTGCAGCCATGAAACTAAAAGATGCTTGGTCCTTGGAAGGAAAGCTGTGACAAATCTTGACAACATATTAAAAAGCAGAGACATTGCTCTGCTGACAAAGGTCCATGGTATTTTCCAGTGGTCATGTATGGATGCGAGAGCTGGACCATACAGAAGGCTGAGTGCCGAATTGTTGCTTTCGAACTGCGGTGCTGGAGAAGACTCTTGAGAGTCCCTTGGACAGCTAGGAGATCCAACCAGTGAATCCTAAAGGAAATCAACCCTGAATATTCATTGGAAGGACTGATGCTGAAGCTCCAATACTTTGGCCACCTGAAGGGAAGATTGGCTCATTGGAAAAGACTCTGATGCTGGGAAGGATTGAAGGAAGGAGGAGAAGCGGATGACAGAGGATGAAGTGGATGACATCACCGACTCAATAGACGTGAGTTTGAGCAAACTCAAGGGGACAGTGTAGGACGGGTAAGCCTGGCGTGCTGCAGTTCAAAGGGTCCAAAGAATCAGACATGACTTAGCGATTGAACAACAACAAATCTCACAAGACAAAACAAACAGCATTGTAAAAATTCTAAAGTAAAACCAGAGCTCCATTTTTGCACACAAATTGATGATGACATCTGTTTGCAGCCTGGGATTTTAAGTGGGAAGCCCCAAAACTGCAATTTGAAGACTTAACAGTGGAGTGGACGCACTGCCTGGGACCTTTTTCCCATTGGGACTCCAAATTGCTGAGACTCGGGACTTCACATCACCGTTTAATTCTGGATGTTGGTCGACCCAGTTTGGTGATGTATGTGCTGTTCCTCTTCTCTATTGTTTCTATTTCCCTTTTCCTTTAATGACTGTCTATTGAAATTAAGTTAAATAATCCTTTATTAAATATTAAAGTTGTTTATCTGTGTGTAACGAGTGGTTTCTCTTGTGTACAAATCCTTCAAACCTGAAATGAAAGTGAAACTTTCAGCAAAATAGAAACAAACATCTCATGTTTATAGCAGCATCGTTCACAATGGCCAAGACATGGAAGCAGCCTGTGTCTATCGGCAGATGACTGGATAAAGACGTGGTGTGTGTACAGTGGACTATCGCTCAGCCATAAAGAAATAATGAAATTTTACCATTTGCAGCAACACGGATGGACTTGGAGTGTATTAAGCTTAGTGAAACAAGTCAGGCAGAAAAAGAAAAATACTGCTTGATATCCCTTATATGTAGAATCTAAAATATAAAACAAATAATAAATATAACAAAAGAGAAACTGACTCACAGATATAGAGAAGAAGCTAGTGGGTCCCAGAGGGGAGAGGGAAGCAGGAAGCAGCAAGTTAGGTGGAGGGAATTAAAAGGTGCAAACAACTATATATAAAATGCAAGGCTATATTGCGCAGCACAAGGACTATAACCAATATTTTACAATAACTATAAATGCAGTAGAACCTTTAAAACTTGTGACTCACTTTACTGTACATCTGAGACTTATATTGTGCAGCAGCTCTGTTTCAGTAGGAAGAAGAATGGAATACAAAGGCTTTTGAACATCTTCCCTGGGGGAAAAGAAATCTCGGCTTCTAGTCGCTTCTGGACACTGACTGCCTCCCTGTCCTTGGCCGTCATGGACTAACTTCCCTCTAATAAATGCCTCTTTTCTGTTAGTCCAGCAGGAGTGGTTTTCTATTACCGGCAAGTAGAATACTCATTAATACATGTATAATCAAATAATAATTACAGCTGATACTTATTGAATGTTTACTGTGTGGCACTCTCCCCAGGGGTTTATATGGATTTTAAACCCCTCAACAGCTCTGTGGGGTGGGGGGTGTATGTATTATTATTGCCATTTCACAGTCAAAGAAATGGAAGCACAGACAGGGTTACTTGCTCAAGGTTGAACACAGCTAGTGGAGCCAGAGTTTTTTTTTTCTTATCAGTTGATACTTATTTTTACATTAATTTGAGAATCTATACCTGGGAACACTTAAAAAATGTTTTATGGAAGTATCGTTGACTTACAATGTTGTGTTAGTACAGCTAAGTGAGTCAGTCATACATATATCCACTCTTTTTTTTAGATTATTTCCACATACAGGCCATTAGTAGAGTTCCCTATTCTATACAGTAGGTCATTATTAGTTATTTTATATATTGGGTTGACCAGAAGGTTCATTTGGATTTCTCCATAACATCTAATGGGAAACCCCAAATGAATGTTTTGGCCAAGCCAATATGAAGTACTGTGTATCTGCCAATCCCAGTGTCCCAGTTTACCCCTCCCCGCACCTTACCTCCTGGTAGTCATAAGTCTGTTTTCTTTATTTTTTCTAATTAATTAATTTATTTATTTTAATTGCAGGCTAACTACCTTAATATTGTAGTGGATTTTGCATACATTGACATTGACATGAATCAGCCTGGAGCAAGGTTTTGTTTTGGCTGTTGTTGGTCTTCCTGCTTCGAGAGTCTTCTCTAGTTGCAGTGAGTGTGGGCTGCTCTCCAGTACCCGGGCTTCTCACGCCTCCTGGCGTGGAGCAGGGGCTCAAGGACACGGGCTTCGGTAGCTGTGGCTCCCGGGCTATGGAGCACATCCTCAACACCTGTGAGGCAGGGGTTTCGTTGCTCCGCGGATCAGGGATCAAGCCCGTGTCTCCGGCCTTGGCAGGCGGATTCTTTACCACGGAGCCACCAGGGCAGCCCGTGGAGCGGGCTTCAGAGCCTGGGCCGCTGTCCATTACGACAGAGTTTTCAGTTGAGACCGCCGGGAGGTGGGGGCTTGTCTGGGGGCCTTCTGAGCACACCCCTCCCAATTGCACGCTCCCTCCAGCCCTGCACCCACACAGAACACTCAAGCAGGAGGAGTTGGCATCTGAGGTGGAGGGACTGCCCTCTGACCCTTTGTCCTGTCCACCCCCACTTCCAGAAGTAGAAGGGAAAGTCCGGAGTCCTTGGGTTTCCCTGACACGGCACTTCGGGGCGGGTAAACATTAAACCCACTGGTGTTCCTTCCTCCGAGTGCTCAGAGGCCTCTGGAACCTCAGAAGAGGCTGGCAAGGGGACGAGACTGATGGAGAAGTGCAGCATGTGGTCACTCCCCTTCCAGAATCGCGTCAGGGCACTTCCTTAATGGCCAGCTGCACATCCTGTCTCCCTCTTGGAGACTGTGAGCCACTGCAGCTAGGGGCCTGGGCTGGGAACTGCATGCTGGCCACCTGTTCCTGACTTGATCGCCAAGCCTCTGATTTTCTGTCTGTAAAATGGGGCTCATGATAACCCCACCCAGAGGAGAAAATAGGATAATACCTCCCGGGGGCTGAAAAACCTGGACAGGATTGTGGAAATGTGTATGTAATAAGTCAGGATTGGGGGCAGGAGGAGAAGGGGAAAACAGAGGATGAGATGGCTGGATGGCATCACCGACTCGATGGACATGGGTTTGGGTGGACTCCGGGAGTTGGTGATGGACAGGGAGGCCTGGCGTGCTGCGGTTCATGGGGTCGCCAAGAGTTGGGCACAACTGAGTGACTGAACTGAACTGAACTGAATAAGTCAGAAAAGCAGGGTCTTTGTGCTTTTCTCAACAAGTGAGAGAAGCCAAGTCCTGAATACATCATTGAGCCACTGGGAAAAATCTTACCTGAATGTAGGCTGTTTCATACATCTCCTGTGATCCCTTCTTTGAGTTTTGGTTTTATTTTGTTTTGTTTTAAATGATTTATTGATTCTGTTTATTTTTGGCCGCACAGGGCCTCTGTGGCTGCACGGGCTTCCTCTAGCTTAGGAGTAGAAGCTGCTCTTCCTGTGGCTCGAGGCGTTCTCACTGAGATGGCTTCTCTTGTTGTGGACTACGGATTTGGCTGCTCTGCTGCAGGTGGGGTCTTCTCAGACCAGGGATCGGACCCTGCCCCCTGCCCTGGCAAATGGATTCTTAACCACTGGACCACCAGGGAAACGCTGCTTTGCTTCTAAGTTGGGAAGGATAGTTTCCTGGTGGCCTAGCGGTTGGGATTCTGGGCTTTCACTGCCAGGGCCCAGTATATTCCTTATTCGGTGCAAATTTGGCTCAGGTTCGACCCCTGATAAGGGAGCTGAGGCCCCCCATATGCCTCAACTAAAGATCCTATGTGCCAAAACTAAGACCTAAACAAATAATTTTTTCAAAAAATTGTGAAAGAGAAATACCAAGGTGTTGAATGGATCTGCTCTGTGTGATGAGACTACAGGGTATTTTAATTTACTTTTTCTTTTTTGGATTCAGATGTTCTAACGTGAACTGAGATGATGTCTATCTTTAAAAACATGCCTTACTGTACCCATATAAAATATTTTTATTATTATTTATTTCAAAGTGCTTTGGCCAGCATAGAGCCCATAAATGCAAGACTGTGAGTACTCGCCTATGTCCTAGAGCCACGTGGGGGCGACATTTGTGACTTACCTCCCTGTTACCCACTCCCCTCCTGGCCTTTCCGAGCAGGATAGGTAGGCTGGGACCTTATCCTGTCTCTGTGGGTGGGCCTGGATTGGCTTAGATCAGCCACTGTGGTGGTTGGTTTAGGGAGCCCATAAAGGAGGCTTGCCTTTTCACTACACAAGGGGTTCTCCTCGCAAAAATACTGTAGTGCATTGCCATTTCCTTCTCCAGTGGCCCTCACCTCGTCAGAACTCTTCACCATGCCCCGTCCATCTTGGGTGGCCTGGCACCGTGTGGCTCATTGCTGCATTGAGTTACACAAGCCCCTTTGCCATGGCAAGGAGAAGGGGGTGGCAGAGGATGAGATGGTGAGATAGTATCACCAGCTCAAGCACCATGAAATCGGGCAAACTCTGAGAGACAGGGGAGGACCGAGAAGCCTGGCGAGCTCTGCCCATGGGGTTGCAAAAGGGCCAGATACGATTTAGCGACTGAGCAGCAGTGGAGGCTTGGCCCATGAGACGATTCCAAGACTTGTGTTTGTTTGGGTAAACAGATTTCCATGTTTTTGATCTACTGCAGGTGATATGTCATCTGGGAATCTCCACCTGGATGAAAATGGGGCCAAAAGGACCTGAGAAATGAAAAGAGAGAGAAATCAGGTCCTAGTACATCACTGAGCCACCGAGGAAAAAAGCCTCCCCCACGTGTAGACTTGCTGTTTCATGAGCCAGTAAAGTTCCTTTAGTTTCAAACCGGTTTGAGGACTTCCCTGGCAGTCCAGTGGTTAAGAAGCCACCTGCCAGTGCAGGGGACAGGGGTTTGACCCCTGGTCCAGAAAGATTCCGTGTGCCGCAGGGCAACTAAGCAGTGTGCCAGAACTACTGAAGCCCACATGCTCTAGGGTCTGCTCTTCAACAAAAGGAGCCACTACAATGAGAAGTTGTATCGCAACTAGAAACATCGCAACCATAGAGTATCGCAACTACAGAGTAGCCCCTATCAGACACAACTGGAAGAGAAGCCTGCAAGCAGCAATGAAGACCCAGTACAGTCAAAAATAAGTAATAAATAAATTTAAAAAAAATTTGAGTTGGACAAATTAGATTTTGTTATTTGTGTGTGTGTGCACTAAGTCACTACAGTCGTGTCTGACTCTGTGCAACCCCATGGACTGTAGCCTGCCAGGCTCCTCTGTCTATTGGATTCTCCAGGCAAGAATACTGGAATGGGTTGCTATGCCCTCCTCCAGGAGAATCTTCCTGACCCAGGGATCGAGCCCATGCCTCTGATGTAACCTGCATTGGCAGGCAGGTTCTTTACCACTAGCACCACTTGGGAAGCCCAGATTTTGATATTTACCTCTTAACTGATGAGCAAACGGGGACCTGAAGTAGGATGCTGCAAATCACAGATCCTCTAGTGCAGAACTTGTGGGGCAGAGGAGGCCAATACAGCGCAGGTGGGACAGGGATTTTTGGCTGGGAGGTTGGCTATCCTAAAATAGCTGGTGGTGAAGGAGTCAGTGTGGTCAGAGGCTGTTGAATCTTGGAATTCAAACCAGGGGCCTCCAAGGCTGCTCTTTTATGAAACTCGTGGGAAAATTTCAGGATTTTGGAGGCTGCTCATTTCTTGCAGTCATTAATAAATTCCTACAAGAAAGAGACGTGCATGATTCCTTTGAAATTGGACAGCTTGAAAGGAGAGAAACAAAAACTAGGCAATTTAGACCCAAGGCCTGTGGTCCAAGTTGACAGTAAGCCCAGGATTCCAGCCAAAAAGTGGAATTCTTCACATTCAGCTATATTTTGTGTTAGCAGAGGCGAGCAGGTGGGGGAATTAGCAGGAGGTAAAACTGAAGACTCCTCAGGGCCCTCCTAAGCACATTCCATGAAGCATTCTTTGTCTGAGGTGATTTTGGGGAGGACCACGCCACGTGACTAACAGAATCTTAGTTCCCCGACCTGAGACTGAACCCAGGCCCCGGCTGAAAGCACCAAGTCCTAACCCCTGGACCACCAGGGATTCCAGAGCTTTCTTTGTCTCACAACCCAGACCCAACTCCTCCCCATGCTCCTGCAGACTGTGGACAGGAGGCCAACTACAAATCTCTCCCCATACTGGCTATGACATGAAAAAGAAGAAGCCATCCATTAAAGGGAGGATGGGAGGCTGCCCTGAGCCCAAGGCCAGCTGTCAGGAGACGAATAGCCACAGGGCCCTCGTAAACACAAAAATGTGGCAAAGTCTCCATGTGTCTGCTGTTGTTAAGTCGCTCAGTCGTGTCCACTCCATGGACTGCAGCACTCCAGGCTTCCTTGTCCTTCACCGTCTCCTGGAGCTTGCTCAAACTCATGTCCACTGAGTCAGTGATGCCATCCAGTCATCTCATCCTCTGTCATCCCCTTCTCCCACCTTCAATCCTTCCCAGCATCAGGGTCTTTTCTAATGAGTCGGCTCCTCGCATCAGGTGGCCAAAGTATTGCAGCTTCAGCTTCAGCATCAGTCCTTCTAATGATTATTCAGGATTGATTTGCTTTAGGATGGACTGGTTGGATCTCCTTGCAGTCCAAGGGACTCTCAAGAGTCTTCTCCAACACCACAGTTCAAAAGCATCAATTCTTTAGCACTCAGCTTTCTTTATAGTCCAACTCTCACATCCATACATGACTACTGGACAAAATCATAGCCTCAACTAGATGGACTTTTGCTGGAAAAGTATTCTCTCTGCTTTTTTAATACCCTGTCTAGGTTTGTCATGGGCTTCTGTCATAGCTCAGCAATGCAGGAGACCCAGGTTCAATTCCTGGGTCGGGAAGATCCCCTGGAGAAGGAAATGGCAACCCACTCCAGTATTCTTGTCTGGAGAATCCCATGGACAGAGGAGCCTGGCAGGCTATAGTCCATGGAGTCGCAGAGAGTCAGACACGACTTAGCAACTAAAACAGAAAGAGGTTTGTCATAGTTTTCTTCGAAGGAGCAAGTGTCTTAATTTCATGGCTGCAGTCACCATCTGCAGTGATTTTGGAGCCCAAGAAAATAAAGTCTCTCACTCTTTTCATTGTTTCCCCATCTATTTGCCATGAAATGATGGGACCAGATGCCATGATCTTTGTTTTCTGAATGTTGAGTTTTAAGTCATCTTTTTCACTCTCCTCTTTCACTTTCATCAAGAGGCTCTTTAGTTCTTCTTCACTTTTGCCATAAGGGTGGTGTTATCTGCATATCTGAGGTTATTGATATTTATCCCAGCAATCTTGATTCCAGCTGAGCTTCATTCAGCTTGGCATTTCACATGATGCACTCTGCATATAAGTTAAATAAGCAGAGTGACAATATACAGCCTTGAGTACTCCTGTCCCAGTTTGGAACCAGTCCGTTGTTCCATGTCCAATTCTAACTGTTGCTTCTTGGCCTGTATACAGGTTTCAGAGGAGGTGGGTGAGATGATCTTGTATTCCCAATTCTTGAAGAATTTTCCGCAGTTTGTTGTGGTCTACATAGTCAAAGGCTTTAGCATAATCAATGAAGCAGAAGTATATGTTTTTCTGGAATTCTCTAGCTTTTTCTATGGTTCAACAGATGTTGGCAATTTGGTCTTCAGTTTCTCTGACTTTTCTAAATCCAGCTTGTATATCTGGAAGTTCTTGGTTCACATATTGCTGAAGCCTAGCTTGAAGGATTTTGAGCATTACTTTGCTAACATATGAGATGAGTGCAATTGTGTGGTAGTTTGAGTATTCTTTGGCATTGCCCTTCTTTGGGATTGAAATGAAAACTGAACTTTTCCAGTTCTGTGGCCACTGCTGAGTTTTCCAAATTTGCTGGCATATTGAGTGCAGCACTTCAACAGCATCACCTTTTAAGATTTGAAATAGCTCAACTGTAATTCCATCCCCTCCACTAGCTTTGTTTGTAGTGATGTTTTCTAAGGCCCACTTAACTTTGCACTCTAGGATGTCTGGCTCTAGGTGAGTGATCACACCATCGTGGTTATCTGGGTCAGGAAGATCTTTTTTGTGTAGTTCTTCTTTGTATTCTAGCCACCTCTTCTTAATATCTTTTGCTTCTGTTAGGTCCTTACCATTTTTGTCCTTTATTGAGCCCATCTTTGCATGAAATGTTCCCTTGGTATCTCCAATTTTCTTGAAGAGATCTCTAGTCGTTCCCATTCTATTGTTTTCCTCAACTTTTTGCATTGTTCACTTAGGAAGGCTTTCTCATCTCTCCTTGCTATTCTTTGGAACTCTGCATTCAGATGGGTGTATCTTTCCTTTTCTCCTTTGTCTTTAGCTTCTCTTCTCAGCTGATTGTAAGGCTTTCTCAGACAACCATTTTGCCTTTTTGCCTTTCTTTTTCTTGGGGATGGTTTTACAGACTTAGTAGGTGTCTGATCTATTTGCGGTAAGAGCCGTAAGCCTTTCAGAATATTGCTAAAGAAATCCCCATGCTGCCAAATATCAGCCTTCCATTGTCTAAGCCCTAAAGTATTCTTGGGCCCTCAAGTTTGCATCTAACAGGAAGTGGGAGGCAAAAGTGATATAGCCCCCAGGGGGAGCATCTCCAAGGCCCATCTCAGACACGTCCATCAAAGACAGGGAGGTGGATGGACAACCAGGAGAATGGATGAATCTTCAGGGAGACTTTATCAGAGATGATCAAAGTCCTGTAAGTATGTGATGGGGGGAGTGGGGAGGAGAGGCGATCTCTCCACCACCCTGGGTACAAACTCTCTTCCTACTTATTTGGGATGCCTTCCTTCCTGTCTCCATTCTGGAAATGCCACAGGACTGCTATGACTAGGCCTGCCTGAATCTGCTCTGATCTCTGGAATCCAGCCCCCAGCACACAGCCTTGACCCTTCCTTTTGGCCTGCAGCCTTCTCCAGGGCTGAGCATAGGACGCTGAGAATCAGAGCTTGGAGCCTGCTCACAAGTCCCTTCAGAAATAAAGGACAAAATAGAGACATTGTTCCTCAAACAATGGGGTTTTCTCACAGGGCGGGCGCCCCGGGCCTTTGTGAGGGAAGGCTTCCTTTAAGTACAGCAGGAGCTGGAAGATACTCTCTGGTCATTTCTTAGGGTACAGAACACAGGGCTGACTGCCAGGGGTGGGCGAGGGGGCTGGGACTGCAGATGAGCTGTAAGCTTGGGTTAGCACTGCCTGAGACGGAGAAGAGGAGGGCTGAGCCAGGATGAGGCTCAAGGTGGGATGGATGGCGCAGGCGGCAGGCGGAACTGGGGAGGGGGGTAAATCTGGGACTAGGGCTGAAGCTAGAGCTGGGAAGAGGCTTGGGGGTTAGAGCTGGTCCTGGGAAGGGTTGGCAAGCACTGCTCAAAGCTCAGGTGAGGGGCTTCCTTGGTGGCTCAGTGGTAAAGAATCTGCCTGCCTACCAATGCTGGAGATTCGGGGTTGATCCCTGAACCGGTGAGATCCCACAGGCTGCAGAGCCATGAGCCACAGCTACTGAGCGGGGCTCTGGACCACGGGAACCGCAACGAGAGAAGACAGCGCATGAGGAGACCACGTGCTGCAGCAGAGAAGCCCCGCTTGCCGCAACTGGAGAACGTTCAGCAGCAAGAGACCCAGCAAGCCAAGAGTAAATACATAAAATTATTTTTTAAAAAAATCAGCAGCTGCAGCAGCAAATGATTAAAAAACAAAAACCCAAAAAGCTCAGGCCTTCCCTATAGCTGAATCGGTAAAGAATCTACCTGCAACGCAGGAGACCCGGCTTCGATCCCTTGATCGGGAAGATCCCCTGGAGAAGGGCATGGCAACCCACTCCAGTATTCTTGCCTGGAGAATCCCACGGACAGAGGAGCCTGGAGGGCTACAGTCCACGGGGTCACAGGGAGTCAGGCACGACTGAGTGACTCACACTACTACTTGCCTCAGGCAGCCTGACTTCTCCCTGACTGTCTGGGTGGCCTCAGGTAGGCTTTCTCTTGGCTTCCATCTTCTCTGTCAACTGGCCTTGGGCTCAGAGCACACCCCTGCCCCCGGTTTAATGGTTGGCTTCTTCCTTGACTTGTCGTAGCAGAACGTGTGTGTGGGCTAAGTCGCTTCAGTTGTCTCCAATTCTCTGTGACCACATGGACTGTAGCCCTCCAGGCTCCTCTGTCCACGGGGATGCTCCGGGAAGTATAGCGCAGTAGGTCGTTCTGCTCTTCGTCAAGGGATCTTCCCAACCCAGGGACGGAACCTTTGTCTCTTATGTATCCTGCACCACTAGCACCACCTGGGAAGCCCAGCAGACAGAGATATTGCTAGTCGGCCTCCGGTCCACAGTCCGCTTCCCAGCAGACACATCCCAGAGACGAGCTGGTTCTCCTTGTCAAAGAACGCTTGGGAATTCCCTCGTTTTCTCTTCCCTGAACACTCTTATGCCACAGTCTGCCCTCCTCCCAGCATGCCTCCTCTCCCTAACATCTGCTGTAGTTCTTTATTCATTCCCTTATCCTCTTCTAATTTACTATATAACTTACTTAATTATAACATTGATTGTTTATTATCTGTCTTCCTTAACTGGAATGTCAGTTCCATGAAGTGAGAAATCTCTGTCTTGGTCACTTGCATTGCCAGATCCTAGCACAGTGCTTGCACTGAGCAGGCACCCAATAAATATGCTTGAATGAATAAGTTGTTAAGCCTCTCTGAGCCAGGAGCCTCCTCATTTGAAAAGCGAGGGTGACATTAACGACCCTGCCTTGGTCTTACAGTGAGAAGCCAACGAGATTTCACCTGGAAAGAGCTTTACACCAGGCTGCTGGGCCCTTCTGCAAGTGGCAGCTCATATATGCCCCAGTTTTCTCATCTGTAAAGTGGGAATAAAAGTCCCTACTCGGTAGGGCTGTTGGGAGGATTAGCTGGGTTAATACGTACAAAGATTCATATCAGACCAGAGCCTCACACGAAGTCAGCATTCAGTATTGCTGGGCAGTACTACCCTTGGTTTAATGATATTGCTTCAGTTTTCTTTTTGTTTTTGACTATGCTGGGTCTTCGTTGCTGTGAGTGGGCTTTCTCTAGTTGCGATGAGCGGGGCTTCCTCTCTAGCTGCGGTGCGAGGGCTTCTCATTTCGGTGGCTTCTCTTGTCGCGGAGCACAGACTCTAGGGTGTGCAGGCTTGGGCAGTTGCAGCCGGTGGGCTCTGGAGCACAGGCTCAGTAGCTGCAGTGCAGAGGTTTAGCTGCTCTGAGGCATGTGGGATCTTCCTGGATCAGGGATCGAACCCGCGTCCCTTGCATTGGCAGGTGGATTCTTAACCACTGAACCACCAGGGAAGCTCCTCTTTCAGTTTTCTTAGTTCCTTCCCTCTCAGCATGCCAGGCTCCTCTGTCCTCGCCTATCTCCCAGAGTTTGCTCAAATTCATGTCCTCTGAGTTGGTGATGTTATCTAACCATCTCATTCTCTGCCATCCCCTTCTCCTTTTGCCTTCAATCTTTCCAGCATCAGGATCTTTTCCAATGAGTTGGCTATTTGCATTAGGTGGCCAAAGTATTGGGGCTTCAGTTTGCAGTGTTAGCCCTTCCAATGAATATTCAGGGTTGATTTCCTTTAGGATCGGCTGGTTTGATCTCCTTGCTGTCCAAGGGACTCTGGAGAGTCTTCTCCAGCACCACAGATTCGAAAGCATCAGTTCTTAGATGCTCAGCCAGTGGTACCTGGGGAAAAATCACCCAGACACAGGGGGCCCAATGCTGGCCATGTGGTGTGACTAGAAGAGTTCATCCCCCACAGCTTTGGGGAGATCAGAAGTCAAGGGCAGGCGTGGGGCCCATAGTTGGTGAAACGGGGTCCATCCAAGTCACTGTTGCCTCAGTTCAGGCTGGGATAGGCAGACTTCTCATACCTGGGAATATGCCCCTGGCTCACTGTCAATGACATCATCTCAAGCCTCTTTGTATCCTTAACCCCTTCCTTGGAGTTTGTGAGCAATTACAGAACCCCTCCAAGGTTTGAGGCTCCGTTCTGGATGCCTTCATCCACCATTTCTCATGCAAAAGTGCTGTTTCCCAAACTTGATTCATTGACTACCTCCATGATTTTTGCAATAATAATCTAACTCACTGAATACATAAATAATATTTAATCAATGTTTTGATTCACTTTCTAAAAACAAACTTATGTCAGGAAGGACGCTTCATATCACTCCTATAAATAAAGAAGCAATATCAGTTGCTAAAAATACAAGAAAAAAGAAAAATAAATACAGAGACACTCTTGGTTTTGGTATTAGTCCCCAGTTCTGGTTCCAGTCATACTGACAAGCTGTCCTCATGCTCTGTCTGGGCCTCTGTTTTCTCCTCTCTAAAATGGGGTTGTTGGGGGATAAGGTATGCAAGATGCCTAGCCCAAGGTCGGCATATCCTAGGTAAGACAGAGAATTCTGGCCAGGACTTTCCTGGTGCCTCAGATGGTAAAGAATCCTCCTGCCAATGCAGGAGACATAGGTTCTATCCCTGGGCTGGGAAGATCCCCTGGAGAAGAAATGGCATTTCACTCCAGTATTCCTGCCTGGAAAATCCCATGGACGGAAGAGCCGGGTGCAGACCATGGGGTCTTAGTGACTCCGACACAGCTTAGCGACTAAACAACAGCTGGTTCTGCTGGCACTGACAACTTCTCTGCTCAGGCCTCAGTCTCCTCCAGTCCTGCCCTGCCTCTTTATCTTTTAGAATTTCCTTTAAAGTTTCCTGTGCACTTTTCAACCACTGTCTCATATTAGTCTGCCTCTCAGTATATGACCGTGGAGACGGTGGAGGCCAGAGGAGCCTGGTCTCCTGCAGTCCATGGGGTCCCAAAGAGTTGGACACAACTTAGCAGCTGACCAGCAACAACAACAGCAGCATGTGATAAGGGCAGCCGGGGGAGCTAACCTCTGCGGCCAGGCCACAGGGCTCAAGTGATTTGCCCAAGGTCACCAGGGTGGAGTCTTGAACCTGAGCTGTCTGATTCCGCCTGGTGGTTAAGTGTGGGCTTCCTCCTCTGGCTACCGGGGAGGCAGGTCCTCACCTCTGGATGGGATGTGGTCAGCAGGAAGCCTGGCTGGCTCTAAGGAGAAAGAGACAACAGTCCCTGTCCAGAAGAGGTGGCTCCCCTCCCCAAGCCACCCCCTCCGAGGTATCCCTTGGCTTCCTCTGCGGGAGGACAGGCCAGTGGTCTGGCTGGAGTGGGAAGGCGAGAGGGGACAAGGAGGAGAGTCGGACAGCGGTGGAGAGACACATGGACAGGTGGGCGAGACAGGGGTCCCAGACAGAGACAGGTGGGTTGTCAAACAGAGGCAGACAAGTCAGGGGGCACGAGAGACACAGCCACAAAGAGACCCAGCAGGAAGTTGGAGCCAAATAAAGGACCACCCCACAGAGGCAGAATCAGAGCCAGCAGAGATAAAGGACAGAGCGTGGCCTCGCTGGGAAGCGCGGGCCCCAACCCCGAGCAAGCGCGGGAGCCCAGCCGGGGCGCAGGAAGACGGAGGGCGGCCCGCTGCCCGGCAGGCGGCGCGCTGGCCGCGCGGCGGGACCAGCCGGCAGGGCCCGGGCCGGGGGCGGGCCGGGGGCGGGGAGGGCCGGGGCCCGGGCCGGGGGCGGGGGCGGGGGCCGGGGAGGGCTGCCCCGGCCGCGCGCGAGCCCCGCGATCGCCTTTATAAGCCCGCGGGGGACTTGGCCGGGGCAGCGTCGCGCTCCCGCCCCTCCGCGTCCGTGCTCCCCGCGCACCGACCCCGCGTCCCTTGCGCCGGGACAGACCTTCGCCCAACGAACTCCGCGCAGGTAAAGACTCGACGCTGGTTCCTGGCTCTCCGGGACCCCCGGGATATGGATCGTCCCAGGCCCCCTTTCCACATCCTCCCCTCGCCGGGGGAGGGCGGCAGGCTGGACATCAGGGGCCGGGCCGGGACCTCGGCGCCCCCCCACACCGCCCAAGGTAGCCCATTCGGAACCTCCAGCCACCTGTCCGGCTCCCGCGCTCGCGCGCATCCGCCGCTCCCGGCGGGCGCGCCGGACCGGGCCAGAAAGTGGACGTGGCCCCAGCGGAGCCGGCCAGGCGGGCTGACTGCGCTCGAGTCGGCCGTTGCAGCCCTGGGGTCTCCCGGCCGCTGCCTGAGACCCCCACCTTCGGTCTCGGCACCGCCTCCCGGTGCCCGGTGGCTGAGCGGCTTCTATGGCGCCCCCTTGGTCCGAGATCAAGCGACTCGGGTTGCCTACCCCAGAACTGCCAGCCATCTAGCAGCCTCTAGATCTTGGCACGGCCACCAGGGGAGGGGGCTGGTCTGCCTGGGTGGGCTCCAAAAAGAGTCTGGGCCGGAGTTGGGAACAGTGCAGAGAGGGAGGCACTTGGGTCCCGGAGCCGCAGTGGGGGCGGGGAGGGGGGCTGGGGGACGGACATCCGGCGTGTTGGAGTCTGTTTGGAAGTTGGGGCGGGGGGGGGGGGGGGGCAGCGGCCTTGGGACCAAGCTCTGGAGCCCCTTGAAGCTGGGGGAGTTCGCTGCTATGCATCTCTGGGCGTAGGCAGGTGAGCGGCTGGCCCGGGATGGGTTCCTGCGCCTGGTCTTGATAAAAAAGGGTTAAAAGCCTGGTCACAATGGTGGGGCGAGTAGCTCAGCCAAGCCCCAGCCTTCCCCCGCTTTGTCTCTTTAGACCCTTTTTCATTGCCTAATGGGGCTGGGGGAGGGGTCTTTACGGCGGCCTGTGGGTGGAGGAGGAGATCTAAAGAGGGGCAGTTCCCCGGCCAGAAAGGGCCTCTGGGGGAAAAAAAAAGACTTCCAGGTGGGCCCGGCTTCCCTGGCAGGCAGAGGGTGGGCTCCACACCAGCAAAGATGACAGCAGCCGTTTGTGGAACGCCTACTGTGTGCCAGGCTCCAACACGTGACAAATGGGGAAACTGAGGCCTGAAGCAGTTAAGCAAGTCTGAGACCCGGATTTGAATCCAGACTCTAAACCCTACAACCTTATCCCCCTGCTACTTCTACACAAACCAAGAGATGAGGGGCTGACCTTGGTTCCTCCTGGCTCTCCTGGTGTTCAGAATTGCCTCCCCCCATGCCCTAGACCCATCCTCTTCAAATCTTTGACCTCCCCAGGGTGTCCTCCCCACCCTACCCTCTCCACCCCTTGCCCCTGCCTCTCTTGTCTCTGTCTCCTTTTCTCTTCCTGAACTTCATACAGCTGAACTCCATAAGCAGAAAAGGTTCTTGGACTCGGCTTCCCACCTTCCCAGCCCCTGGAGTGAGATACAGGTTTCAGTGATGGCCCTTGTCTGTGTCCGTGACCCCACTGTAAGATAAGGGAGTGCACCTCTCTCATGAGACTGTTGTGAGGAGTAAAGCTGAACTGGGGCCACAAACAAAATGCCGTCTCCATCCAACAAACATTGATTGATGCCCCAAACCCTGTTCTAGGTGCTGGAAATGCCGCGATAAATGACGCAGACATCTGCACACTTGTATAACAAAACTTTTTCAGGCTCTGAAACTGACACTTCAGAAAAGGAATCGAGCAATTCACAAGGAAGGAGATTAACATGCAGTAATGTGGGTAAAACGGATCGGCCAACCTCTGGTTTTCACTAATAGAAAAAAGCAGCCTAGCTGTGTGACCTGGGACAAATTCTGTTGCCTGCCATGCCCCAGTCTCCTCCTTTAACCTGAAATTAGTGAATGGTATGATTAACATATGCAAAGTGTTGAGGTGGTACCTGTGCTTAAGAAAATTTTGGCTCTCAGCAGCTCTAATCTCAGCGGAAAATGCAAACTTGAGATGGGGTGTAGGGTTTTGTCTCGGCCCCGAACCCTGGAAACCTGTCACCCACCGCCTAGGCCCTGCCCATTCCCCTATGGGTTGTGTTGTCGAGTGGCACCGTGTCCTCCTTGCTCACAGTCCAGTGCCACCTCCTGTCATCCTAGACTCAGCTTTTTCCAGGAGCCTGGAGCTCGGTGCTGGGAACAGGCCTGGGACTGTTAACCTCCACAGTCCCTTCTGCCTGGATGTGTCCCAGCTTTGAAATAAGGTGAAACCAAACTCAAGCCCTACCTGTCCTTACATACCCGACCTGCCCTGCAAGCTGGATGCAGTCCTACAGATGAAGAAACTGGTCCTGGAGAAGGGACGTGACTTGTTCAAGAACAAGAGATGCTACCTGGGCAGCTGAGGCTGGAGCCCTGGTGACCAGCTCCACTGATCTTGGTATTGTACACATCTTTGGGGATGAGGCCTCCTAATCCAGGGGTAGGATCCAGTGGCATAGCTCAGAGTACTCACTTTGAATAGGTCCAGCTGGAGTTATTAATACAAAACTCAGAGCTTGAAGAGAACATTACGGGGAGAGTGAGCAAGCTGGACTGAGGACCAGCACTCAAAATCTCCACGTGGCCACAGGAATGCAAACTCAGCTTTCCAGTGTTACATCGTGGTCCTCGTCCTCTGCAGGCTGGAGCTAGGCTGTGCAGTGTGTATTTTTGGGGTTTTTTTTTTTAGAAATGTCCTTTTTTCAGGGCTTCCCAGGTGGCGCTAGTGGTAAAGAACCTGCCTGCCAATGCAGGAGACATCAGAGACTTGGGCTCCATCCCTGGGTCAGGAAGATCCCCTGGAGGAGGGCGTGGCAACCCATTCCAGTATTCTTGCCTGGAGAATCCCATGGACAGGGGAGCCTGGCAGGCTGCAGTCCACAGGATTGCTTTTAGAGGGCAGCTGTGGGCAGTAGATTGGAGGTAGTAGATTCATTCCCAGCACTGCTGTATGACTCTAGACAAGTTTCTTTCCCTCTTTGAGCCTTGGGTGAGGAAAACATCCATCAAATGGGTTAATAATATATAGTTTGCAGAGTTGTGAAGGGTTGGTAAGATTACAATGGTTTTTCACCATTGAATGGCTCAGTTGGAAATGACCCCTGTTGGAGACTGTTGTTGAGAAGTTAATATTCTCTGTGAGACATTTTTTGGCCACTACCAGGTAACCCATAAGGGCCAGAGGGAAGGCCCTATGTAGGTTACAAAGGCCTCAACAGGAGGGAAAAGAATGGCTTTCGGATCAGCGCCGTGGGTTCCAATCCTAGCTGTGTGACCTGAGGCAATTCACTTGACCTCTCTAAGTGCTGGGTTCCTAGTAGGCGTTCGACAACTCTTCTCTGATGCTCCGTGTCCAAAGAACATTCAAGGATAGCCTTCCTATTTTTCCACCCCCTCATGCCATCCCCCAGCATTTCCTAATTGCTCCCAGAAAAACATCCTGCTTCAAGTTTTCCATGCTGAAATTCTCAACCTCACTGTGGCATGAAATCAATTGTTTGCATTTAATTTGACTTCTCAAATTAAGGGGTAAAATTTGAGATGAGGGTAGGGGGTGCAGGAGGAGGGGAGGAGTTGAGGAAAATGAAGTTAAACCAGATGTGTTTTTGTTTAACTGTCGGATGGTGGTTAAACTGCCTGGGTATTTACATCGTGCTTTCTGAATTCCAGTAACTAAGAGTCAAGTTTCACTAAAAATTGTAGTGTTCCTTCCTGGCTACCGTGGACTTGTCCTCCCCATTATTATTATTATTACTATTTTATGTCCATCTGAGGCCACAAAGTACTGGCTATAGAAGAGACCTCATAGATGCCTAGAATTTCAGAGTTGGAAGGCATTTAAAGTCTGCTTCTGTCAACTGGCTACTTTGCAGACCAGGGAGATTGACATCCAGAGAGAATAAGGGCTTGCCCAGGGTCTCCCATGACCTTTCTGAAAAGTAACTACTATCTTGATTTTGGAGTGTATCATTTCCATGGAGTATCTTCAATATATCTATTTTTTAAAACAAAGTATTGCTGGTAAAATGAGGGGCAGGGAGACAGTTTAGAGGAAAGCAACGAACATGATTGATGGGTAGCTAATAGGTGATATAGAAAAGATACTAAAAAATATTACCGCTAAAAATGTCTCTGGCTTGGAGGACAAAAAATAAGGGAATCCTAGAGTCTTTAAGTATATAAAATTTTTTAAACAAATTTTGTCAATGTAGTTTTACATTTTAATAATGGATTAAATATGTGGAATTTCAACATAAGGAATCTTCAAAAATAATGACAGATATTTGGAATATAAAATCATCACAATATTTAAAAAAAAAAGGAATTGTTGAGGAAAGATACAGATGCTGTGAGTTGGTAGGAAAAATCTGCAACTCAGAACAGAGGTTAGGCCCTTGAACTGGGCTACCCTGCCCGTGTGCCCTTGGGCAAGTCACTGGCCCTCTCTGAGCCTCAGGGCCCATGTCTGTATCCCAGGATGCCTTAAGGGCATGAGCTGGGCATTTGGGGCATCCTTAAGCCTTGGTGTGGGTCTGATTTAGTTTGAGTTGGTCCTCAACCATCTGTGGATGAAGCTATGGCAGGTCAGTCGCAAATTGCCCTCCTGGGGCAGCAGCGGGTGGGGGTAGGGGAGTTGTCGACTCCTGTAGTGATTTAAAACTTGGATTTAGTTGTTGGTGTTGTGAAAACAGGCGATTTCATTTTACATAAAAATAAGGGTTCTGGTTTCTCTGGGAAGATCAAAAGATGTGGCCACGCTGGGCTGCATCCCGGCCTGGCCCCGTGGCTGGAGCCGATCAGGAGCCAGTCCATCCTCCTGACCACAGTCCCCTCTGCGCCCTGCTCTCACACCCAGCCCGTTCGTTTCGTTGCCATTCCAGGCTGCCTTCTGAGTCTGCAGTTTCTGAGCTAGGTGCATGTGGCTTGGGCTGGCCGTCACGAGGCTCGGAGGCTCGGGGGCGGAACGTGGGGCATAACAGACCCCAGCCCCTCTTCCGAGGCCTGGCAGCATCTCTGGAACATGTCAGCCAGGATGAGGGCGCTCTCTTCCTGCTTTGCTGGTCCCGGGAAGGGGCTAAGGGCTCTGGAATTCGGGGGCTGATCGAGCATCAGCCTGTTGGTCCCTAGGGAGCTGGGCCTGGGGTCCACTCCCTTGGAGACAGGCAACAGCCCTGGGTGCTTTGGACTGGAGATTATGTAGCCCCCTCAGGGAAGGAGCCCCCTTGACATCTGCCGCCTTACCTAGTGCTCCCAACAGCCCTGGGCACTGGTGACGCTTCACAGACAGGAGGCCCCATCCTGCACTCAGAGCCCACAGCGGTCTGTTTTTTCCCCTTTTCTGGGGGCCTGACGTGAAGGTGCTCAGTCGTGTCTGACTCCTTACTCCATGGACCGTAGCCTACCAGGCTCCTCTGTCCATGGGATTTTCTAGGCAAGAGTACTGGAGTGGGTTGCCATTCCCTCCTCCAGGGGCCTAGGCCCCGCGGGTAACAGGAAGCATAACAGTTGCGGCACAAATCTCCGAATTGCCATGTCTGAGCTCGAGGACAGTGAGGGAAGCCATGAAGCCTCATGGTTAAAGCTCGTGGTAAACGTTCGGGAGGGCTTCCCTGGTGGCTCAGTGGTAAAGAACCCACCTGCCAATGCAAGAGATGCGGGTTCAATCCCTGGGTCAGGAAGATCCCCTGAAGAAGGAAATGGCAACCCACTCCAACATTCTTGCCTGGGAAAAATCCCATGGACAGAGGAGCCTGGTGGGCTGTAGTCCACAGGGTTGCAAAGAGTCAGACACGACTTAGCGACAGCATGAAAAATTCTGGAGGCAGCTGCCTAGCATGAGATTATAGAAGGTCTCCACAAGCAAACTGCTCGGGGGTTACAAGATGAACTGGGAGAGCCCTGATTCCTGATAGCAGCCACAGGGTCTCTGGTCCTTGCACCCACAGAGGAGCTCAGGAATGACCTTGTGTGGGAAGTAACGTTTTTGTGAGCACCCGCTGGTTACCAGGCAATTTCCACATCATCCTTGAACCTCCCTGTCGCTCACGCCCTGCTGTTTTGCAGTTGAGGCTCAAAAAGGATATCTTGGGTCCAAGTCCCTTCCCTTTGTTCCTCTGCCCCCCTGCCCTGACCCAGGGAAGGGAGAGAGGGGAGGGGCGACTAAGGCTGTTTCCCTAGCGACCCTGTGGTGAGGTGCTGACCCCAGGCTTGTTCGAGAGAAGCAGCCTCATCCTCCTGGATCTCAGTCTGTGATTCAAGTGGATGACTTTCACCCAGCCAGGTCTGCAAGCTGCCAGGCAAAGCCCAGGAAACATTTGATGTTCTTTAAAAAAACAAAAAAGTTTAGGTGGCTTTTATCTGGGAAAAAAAACTTAAGTCCCACCTTTAGAAGGATCGGCCATGTGACTTTCTGTGAAGTCAAGTTCTTGCCTTCTCTGAATGACCTTTCACTTTGTCTGCAGAACAACAGCGTGGACACCCTGGCAGATCTCAGGTTGAGGCGGTCAGGTCACTGTCCTGTGGTCCTCTAGGCCAGCTGTCACTCAGCTGTCAGGCGTGGCCTCTCCGAGTATCGTTCATCTCTTTCCTCCTCCACTGGCCTCTTAACATACAGGAGTTAACACCTTTCTCATCTGCCACCATTTTGGCGAGAAAGTGTGTCAGCTGACTCTGAGACACCCCTCCCTTCACTCCTTCTTAGCACCTCTACAGCTGCCCTGTCTTTTCTGCCCAATTCTGCCACCCACATATACACCCGCTAACTTTGCCATGCCAGATGGTGCTCAGTGCCTCTCCTGGAACCGCTCATTTAGTCTAAACAGCAGCCCTGTGTGGCTGATGCAATTATTCCCACTTTACAGATGAGGAAGCTGAGGCACAGAATCACCCCGCTGGAAAGTGGGAAATACACACATTCATCCCCTACCATTGCCAATCCACCCACTCAAGGCTGCTTCCTTCTTTGTGGTGTGCGTGATACAATCTGTCTTCCTAGAAGAGTTTCGTTCCTTATTTTGAAGTAATCAAATCTAGTAATTCATATTTCAGCTTTAGTTAGCCTATCAAGATAATCAGAGATAAACAGATTCCTTTCAACAGCTTATCTGAGCTCCAGCCTTCATCACTTGAGTTCACTTTTGTGAAAATGCTGTGTGTTTTCATTTTTCCCCTTGACCTCATCCTTCCAACTAACATTTAAGGCAGTGATTCCCAACAGTTTTGGCACCAGGGATTGGTTTCGTGGAAGACAGTTTTCCACGGGTGGCAGGGTGGGAGGGGTGGTGGTGGTTTCCAGATGATTCATGTGCATTACATGTACCGTGCTCTTTATTTCCATGATTGTTACATCAGCCGCATCTCAGATCATCAGGCATTAGATCCTGGAGGCTGAGGACCCCCGAGTTACTGTCTTAACTCTGTCGGGAGCTGAGCAAATCACTTTTAATGATCTTATTTAACTTGTTGTCCTCTCTGTTTTATAGAGGCGAAAACTTAAGCTCAGAGAAGCTGAGTAACTTTCTCAAGGTCACACAGCTAGAAAGTGGCGATGGGACTCAAACTTAGGTCTCATCCCTTCCATCAGATTAGCGTCTGGATTCAAATCTTTGTCTGGATACCAGCCCTTGCTGTATATATCCATTTTCAGTAGAACCATCTGTCTCCGGGGTTTGCAAAGTCATTTGGGGCGGGCCGTGTCAGAGGGAGGGGACTAAGCTTAGGCACACTCCTGGTTGGACAGTGGCTTCTGCTCTCCCAAACAGTGGGCTTTGGCCTGGACACCCCCGCTGTAGTCAAGAGGAAGGAAACAATTGTCCTAGCAGGCAGCATCCTCAAAAAAGCCAAAGGGGCCTGGGTTCCAATCCCAGCCCTGCCCTTTCAAGCTATGTGACCTTGGGCAAGTAGTCCCTTCCCCTCTTGGCTTTTGGTTACCCTGCCTGACAACTGTGGCTTGTTCCAGGGAGTCAGTGTTAGGACTTTTCTAGTTCACGTGTGGCCAATAGTTGGCATGCATACCACCCCCTCTCCTGTGTTGTACATGTCAGACATCACTAATCAACTGCTGTTCTCTTGCCTCTCTGGTCCTATACATGTCAGATGTTACTAATCAACCACTGCTCTCTTTCCTTCTAAACCTCAGGTCCCTTCTAAACACAGTCCTCCAGGCAGCCATCATTCACTCAAGAGAGTTGGCACACACCAAATGGAAAGACATCCTGAACCAAATTCGACTTAGGCATTGTGTAAACGGTGACAAGCCCAGGGAGGGACAGGCCCAGGGTGGCACCCTGGTCGCCGTGCTCCTTCACCTTTCTTTCCTGGTCTGGGAAAGCTGGAGGAGCCCTGAGCTAGGCTGCCCCAGACTCGCCTCGGGTGTGGGGTGGAGACCTGCCAAGGGGCACCCAGCTGCGTCCCTGTCCTCAGAGAGGGGTGGGGGGGCTTCTGGGGCTGGTCACAACCCAGGCTTGTTAAGACCGAGAAGGAGGAGGCAGATTTGGGATCCCTCTTGGAAGGAGCTCCACTCACCCCTTCCCCCACCCTCCATAATAATATCCATAGTAGTAGTAATAGTAATGATGAGTTATTAACATTTGCTCAATATTTGTTAGGCACCCAGCCACTCAGCTAAATACTTCCTATACATTTGTGTGTTTAATCCCTCCAACAGCCCACTTTTCAAGTGAGGAAAATGACTCAAAGGTGAAACGGTGTGCCCACGTTTCCTCAGCTGGTGAGCCAGTGGGGTGGCTGAGACTGGGGTTTGCCCATCCATGCACCCTTGGGCCGTGCCCCTCCCTGCCCAGTGTCCGTGCTGCCTCTTCGTTACTCACATCACCACCTATCCTTCATGACTGTGACGCTCCTTCACCTGTGGGAAGTGAAGGAACTCCCCACCTGCAGAGCCACCCGTGTACTCACGGGAGGAGTGCAGCAAGGGGCCTCTCCGTGTTTGGGGTTAGAAAACTGGGTCTGGGATCACACGGTGCAGAAATGGTAATCCCTGGGCCCTGGCATGGCCCAGGGGAACCTGGGGTGGGGGCTGGGAACCCGGGCGTGTTGCTGCTGAGGAGGGGCTGAGTTACCCACTCTGCATCCTGGATGAACCAAAATGAGTTCCTGTTTTAATCAGCCCTTGGACCATGGATGCGTCCCTTTGATTCTCCCACACCTCAGTATCCAGGCTCTTAGATGTTTTCATTTTTTAAAGCTCTCTCTTAGTCATGAACCCAGTGAATCCTGGAAACAGCCCGATGAAGTATTATCTTCATCTGCGGAAGGGAAACAGGCTCAGGTCAGACGGATGGCAGAAGCGGTCCTCAGACTCAGGTCAGGATCCCAGGCTCATGATCCCTCCCCAGAAGTGCCCCCGTCCTATCACATCTTTGCCTTTGTACCCGCTGTCCCCGCCTCTGCAGTGTCTTCCCTGTTGCATCGCCAGTTGGCATCATCACTGCTTTTCTAGATCTTGCTTGGAAATCTTCAGCCCTTTGTAATCTGGTCATCCGCATAGTGTCTGGCCCTGTGGGAGTTCCTGGAGGGCAGGAGCCCCATCTGAGTCATTCGTGAAGCCCAGGGTCTAACAGGGCACCTGCCTCCAGCAGGTGTCCAGTGACGCTCACGTATGGAAAGGCTGCCCCAGCTGGCAGGGGTTTCTACAGCCCAGGCGGGCTTGGCTCCCATGGGGAAAGCTGGAAACGCTGTCCCGCTGGGTTTGACACCTGAGCTACTGCAGGCTGAGCCTGGCTGCCCTTTCCATATCTGCATCTTCTTTTTTTTTTCACCATTGACATCAGCTCACATCCGTCAGTGACTGGTCAGTGATTGGCAGCAGAACGAGCCAGTTTCCCTGTTGGTGGCTCAGACCTTAGTCCGGTGTGAGTTTCCACAGCGTCGTACCTCTGACCAATCCTCTTGTCCAGCTTGTTCACAGATGTACCCTCAATGCCAAATGATCTCAAGCCAGGGACAGCCATCCTTTGCTGAATCTATTATATGTACCGTATGTACTATAATATACGTACCAAGCATCCTGTATGAACTTAATACATATATGGTAAATGAATGAGTGAATTCTTGCAGAGAATAACATCCCTTAGGAACAAAGACCTTATAATGCCTCTGTGCCTCAGTTTCCCCACATGTCCATGAGAGGTATTTGGAGGAGTGATTGACACATGTATTGATGGGTGTTTGCTTTAAATAAGTCATGAATCAGGCTCTGTTTTAAGTGCTTTACTTATATATATATATTCTCTTATCCTCACAGCTGAGCTCCAAAAAATGTAAGTAATGTCTCCTAGGTCACATAGTCGGTACCAAGTGCAAATATTTTCATACCTTCCAGGACACATATATTCCAACCTATGGAACAAGGTGGCCACTTTCCCCAAAGCTCTTTCCATAGCACAGAATGCCCTGCCCTGGAGCCTATGGTCATAAGTAGTAGGTAAGTTCAGGGGTCGTTTTGCCCCTCACTAAGAAACACCTCCGTGAATATAAAATGCTAAACACAGGACTTCCCTGGTGGCACAGTGGATAAGAATCTGCCTGCCAATGCAGGGACACAGGTTCGATCCCTGGTCCAGGAAGATTCCACTATGGCAGAACAGCGAAGCCCCTGCATCACCGCAGCTGAGGCTCGCTCACCGCAGCTCGAGAGAGCCCGTGTGCAGCAGGGAAGACCCGGCGCAGTCGAAATAAAGTAATTTTTAAAAAAGTGCTTAGCAGGGTGCCGAGCACACGGTAGGTCATCCTCTGTGCGACAGGCGCAGATCCTGCCCTGTGGTGAAGCCAGCAGGCGGAACCTGAGTCTGCTGGGAAAGCTGGGAATGCCTTCGGGGAAGAAGGGAAAGCGGTCATGAATGACCGTGAAGGCGTCGGCCACGCCTCCTGAGGGCAGCTCAGCAGCTCCTTTAATCCCGGTAGCAGGTGAGTGTTGTGGTGACCTCCACCCCTCCAACAAGGAACAGAGAAATGAGCTCGTTTGTCCGGGTGATGGCAGCCGGGTGTGTGAATCCTGGCCTTCCAGCCACAGTGTCCGGCCGCACCGCCTCGTTTGGTAGGAAAGGCTCATCCAAGTTCCCTGCTGGTCAGTTCGCTTTTGCCTGGCTTCAGGGCTGGCTGTTGGCTGGCAGGCCTCTGTCAGGGTCTGCGCTGGGATTTCATGGTCCCTGTGGTGGACTATTTCCTGGCAAGCCTTCCTCACATCACATTGGAAGGCTGAGCCCAGACGGAAGTTTCCAGAAAAGGAAGTCAGTCTACCACCTCACCCCTGCCTGGGGCAGTCCCGGCGTGTGTCAGCTCCTTAATTTCCCGGGCACTGCTCACAGTGGACAGCAGCAGGACCTAGCGTCCTTCCTGCTGGGGAAGGTTCGTGACCGTTCCGAGGGGGTTGCTGCTCTGGTTTGTAGTGCATAGAGGCGGAAGCCAGGTTCAGTGTGGCTAAGTGACTTGCCCAGGGCTGCAGAGCTGCTAAGTGGCGGGGCTGGGGTTTCCAGCCAGAGCCTGGGACTTCCCCCTTTGCCTCAGTCTGCTCTGAGCCGACTGGGTTTGGCTCTGGTGAGGGAAAAAGCGTCTGCTTTGAGGATGTCTGTTGCAGAGGCTCAGGCCAGCCTTAATTTGTTTAGTAATACTAAGAGCTCTCATTTGCCGAATGCCCCATGTATAGTGCTAAGTAAGTGTTTTGTGTACCCTTTTTCATTTGGTCCTCTAAAAAAAAAAAGGGAACTGTTTATTTATTTGGTTGGGATCTTTGTTACATGGCAGGTGAACTCTTAGTTGTGGTGTGTGGGATCTAGTTCCCTGACCGGGGATCGAACAAGGACCCCCTGCATTGGGAGCATGCAGTCTTAGCCACTGGACTGCCAAGGAAGTCTCTCATCTGATCCTTTTAAACTTCCCACACAGTAGGTACTCTGATCCCAGTTTTTACAGGTGAAAAAAGCATGGAAAAGGAAAGGGACTTGCCCACGGTCATGCAGCTCAGACATGGTTAAGCCAGAATTTGAACCTGGGCAGCTTAGCTCCAGAGTGTGGGTGCCTGCCTAATCACTTAATAAATATTAGATAAAACTCTGCAGGGCAGATGCATAAAGTCTTCTTGAACCTGATGTTTTTTCCGGAGCTCAACTCAGGGAACGGGGTGCAAGGCAAGAAATGAGCAAAAAGCAGGAATAGACCGCGGGATACCCCCTGGCCCCTTGAGCTGAGGATGTGGAGTTTATCTACCCCTGTGTGATTCCTGGGTGAAGGGAGGAACAAACAGGTGGGGGGATACTGCGGGGCAGTCCTGCTATCTCCAGAACCAGGGTCAGGAGGAGAGCCGGCAGTCAGCCTGGCTGAAGCCACGGCTAGCTGAGAATCCTCAGCAGGGGACTGGCCCCAGCCTCTGTGCAGGGCTCAGGCCTGGCCCTCCGAGTTTCCATCTCAGGTTTCCAGAGTCTTCCTGGGCTGGGAAATCTCAGCGTGCTGGTTTGTGCGAGAACTTTGCAATTTCCCCCTTCAGCACCCAAGTCCCTGGGCTGGTCTGCCTGCCCCACTTTGTGCTTTTGGAGGAAGCAGATCGTTTCCTCTTGAGTGGCTACATGATTTGAATAATCAAGTATTTCGCCGCTGGCCCACGGCCAGACAGAGCTCACTGTGCAAGGCCTCCCATTCTGGCTCTGGGGCAGGCCTGCCTGCCTCCTGGGCCCACGGCATGCTCTCCTTTGCGAGGCTGAGAAGGACAGAAAACCCCCATCCCGCTGGCTTTGTTGGGCAGGCCCCAGACGGTTCCTGTGACAGAGGCAGGGCTGGTCTTGGGCTTTGTCACCTCGCTGTTTGGAGTGACTCCCTTTGGAGGAAGGGGGGACTGTCCTCCTTCAGGAAATTCACTCTGGAGTGGCCTTTCTTGTCAGCTGGGTGTGACTTCTTGGCGCCTGTCGGTCTGTAGAAAGGAGGAAGCAGAGTCAGGAAGCGGGAGATGGGTGCAGAACGTTCGTTCATTCATTCAACGAACATTCCCTTAGCCCAGCTGCCTACTCGGCCCAAGGCTGGGTGCTGAAATTCACAGATGAGCCTGGCCTAGGCTTTCCTTCAAAGATCACCCGGTGTGTGAGGAGATGGTCATGTAGACAGACTCCCGGGTGGTACAGGATGAAGGAGAGTTGAAGAGCTGTGGGACCAGAGGAGTGGCCAGTCCCTGGGCGGGAGGACCACGAATTCTGCAGGAGACAGCATCATTCTTGTTTTTTCTCTCCTTCCAGCAAATACTGAGCATCTCTCTCTCTCTTTTTTTTAAGCATCTTCTGTAGGCGTGCAGAGTTCTAGGTGGAGATACAGGAGTGAACCACACCGTCCTCCCTCCTGGAGCTCCTCTGTAATGCCAAAGACAGGCCATAAAGTGGAACTAGGTTTATATAGAGCAGTGTGGATAGGTCAGTTCCAGCCTCCCAGTTTATCCCTCACCCCCCTTACCCTCTGGTGGTCATACATTTTTTCCACATCTGTGACTTCGTTCCTGTTTTAGAAAGAAGTTCATCTGTGCCCTTTTTTCAGACTCCACATGTAAATGAATGATATATGATATTTGTCTTTCTTTGTCTGACTTCACTCATATGACAATCTCTAGGACCATCCATGTACACACTACAATATATATAAAATAGATGACTAATAAAGTCCTGCTATGTAGTCCAGGAAACTCTACCAATATTCTGTAATGACCTGTGTGGGAAAAGAATCTAAGGAAGAGTAGATATGTGTGTATGTATAGCTGACGTGTGTACGTGTAACTGATCAGAGTCGTCCGTGACTTAGCGACAGAGCGCGCACACACGCAGTCGATTTCCAGTGTTGTGCTGCTGTACACCTGAAACTGACACAACACTGTAAACCTCCTGTGTGTGTGCATGCTCCGTCACTAAGTCACGTCCGACTCTGTGACTGTACGCGGTGGGCTGTAGCCTGCCTGGGTCCTCTGTCCAGGGGATTCTCCAGGCAAGAACACTGGAATGGGTTGCCATTTCCTCCTCCAGGGGATCTTCCCGAGCCAGGGATTAAACCCACGTCTCCTGCATTGGCAGGCAGATTCTTTAGCACTTGGCCACCTGGGACCCTGTACTCCAATAAAAATTAAAATGAAATAGATTCTTTAGCACTTGGCCACTTGGGACCCTGTACTCCAATAAAAATTAAAATGAAATAAAAATTTGAAAATAAATAATAAATTAAAATTACGTTAATTTCAGCCAATGGCAAGCACTGTGAAGAGAGGAAACAGGATTGTGAAATAGTGAGGGACTGGGGTGTAGTGTCCGCCTGCAATGCAGGAGACCTGGGTTTGAGCCCAGGGTCGGGAACATCCCCTAGAGAAGGACATGGCAACCCACTCCAGGACTCTTGCCTGGAAAAGTCCATGGATGGGGGAGCCTGGTAGGCTACAGTCCATGGGATCGCAAAGAGTCGGACACGACTGAGCAACTTCACTGGTTCACTGGGGTGTAGTGAGGGACTGGGTTCAGAGGTGCTGACCTTTGACCTGAAGGAGGAGGCAGGAGCCAGGCAAAGACCTGGGTGGGGCAGGGTGGGGAGGATGAGTGTTTCAGACAGGGGGAACAGGAGGTACAGAATTCCTGGGGGGAGAGAACAGAGCACAGAAGGGCCGGGAGATGACCTCAGGAGCTGGGCTTAGACAGAGCTTGCAGACCTCTGGCCCTGCTCTGGCAGAATCAGCAGAACCTGCCAGGGCACGAAGGTGGTGGGTGACCTGTTTGTCGGATGGCCCCTTAAAAACTTGTAAAGCAGGAACCTTTGGTGTTTGCCCTACCAGTCCTCTTCGGGTACAGAGGGGGCAGCTGAGGCCCAGAGGGAGAGGGAAGGGGACCCTCCCAGATCTCAGAGGGAGATGGTGGGACTCTCATCTGGATCCCCTAGCCTCCCACCAGTTTCTCTCCAACATGCTCATGCAGCCCCTCTAAATTAAGGCAAACACTTCCTCTCTGCCAAGGAAGTTAAATACCTTGCCTCCTTTGACAAGAGGAAGGTGAGGCTCAGGGAGGTGACCTGGGCTCCAAGTGATTGGCCCTGGGCAAGTGACTGAAGCTCAGTTTACTCATAAAATAGGGACAGTAATGATCTCCCACTCACAAAACTGTTGCGCAATCAGTGAGATACGACGGGTGATGACCTCTTTCTGTAGTGCTTGTCAAAGTGTGAATATTTACCTAGCATTTTTATTTTTAGTTATTTTACGGACTCCGGGATCTTTCAGTGGAGTCATCATGACCCTTGTTCAAGCACACGTGTCACTGGTTCGTAATGGCTCTCTTGTCTGTTTTAAAAAGTTAATTATTTTTGGCTGCAATGGGTCTTTGTTGCTGCTCATGGTCTTTATTTAGTTGCAGCAAGCAGGGGCTACTCTTTGTTGAAGTACACGGGCTTCTCATTTCAGTGGCTTCTTTTGTTGCAGAGCTGGGCTCAACAGTTGTGATTCATGGGCTCAGCTGGGCTCCGAGGAGGTGCAGTGGTCAAGATCTGCCTGCCAAGGCAGGAGACACAGGAGACCTGGGGTTCAATCCCTGGGTGGGGAAGTTCCCCTGGAGAAGGAAATGGCCACTCACTCCAGTGTTCTTGCCTGGGGAATCCCAGGGACAGGGGAGCCTGGAGGGCTACAGTCCATGGGGGTCACAGAGTCGGATACGACCAAGTGCGTGCATGCAACACACACACGCACGCGCACACACACACACACACACACACACACACACACACACGGGCTCAGTTGCCCAGTGGCATGTGGAATCTTCCTGGACCAGGAATCAAACCCGTTCCCCCTGCCTTGGCAGGCAGATTCTCAACTACTGAACCACCAGGCATGTCCCCTCTTGTCTATTTTATTAATAAAAATAAATCTAAAATGTCTATCAGCCATCATCCCAACACTTTACATCTTCCTCTGGGCTCCTCCATCCTTCTCCCACCCACCTTTCTTCAGATGGGGTAACCATTCTCCTGAGTCTGGGCTTTCTCATTCTTTTGCTTTTTAAAAGTATTATTCTAAAACTTTGATTAATACTTTATTAGTAATTTTATTAGTATTGCCACATTTAGATATATGTATTATATATAAAGTTTCTCATTCTCTTTGTCTTTTTGATTAGTATTTAAAATCATAGATGTGTATGTTATATATATCATATAAAATATTTATGTTTTACTTTATGAAAGTGTATCATGATTTACATTATCTCCTGAGACTTGCTTTTCTCACTCAATCTTATTGCCAAGGTTGATCCAATGTTGCATATAGCTATAATTCTTTTTTTTTAAACTACTATGTAATATTCAACTGGGTAATAACTATTCCACAATTTTTAAAAAGTTTTTATTTTATATTTGGCTCCACCTCACTGCTTGCAGATCTTAGTTTCCTGACTAGGCATTGAACCCAGGGCCTTGGCAGTTAAAGTGCCAAGTCCTAACCACTGGATTGCCTGGAAATTCCTGCCACAATTTTTTTTAGTCAATTTCTTGTTGATCACATTTGGGTCATTCTCAGGATTTTGCTAGTGTCAAAAAAGCACCTCTGAGTATTCGTATACCTGCTTTCTTCTTATACATGTATTATAGGCTGGGTCTTCATTTCTCTGCACGGGCTCTCTCCCAGCGCCTCCTCTTGTGGACCTCGGGCTCGAGGCGCAGGCTCTCCAGTCACTGCGGCCCTTGGGCTCAGCAGGTGCGGCTTGAGGGCTTGTAGTTGCTCCGTGATGTGTGGGATCTTCCAGGGCCAGGGATCGAACCAGTGTCCCTTGCACTGCAAGGCGGAGTCCCTTTTTTTTTTTTTTTAAATCAAACTAATGCATATTTGCTTATTTATTTTTCCAGCACTTTATGGTAAAATTTTTCAAACATACACAACCGTTGAGAGAACTTGGTAATGAAAGCCCCGGCCGCTGAGGGCCATCACTCTGCTGAGCCAAGTTCTGTTCTCCACGGAGCTGTCTGTCTCTCATGCCGACGCTTGGACAAAGAGCCTGAAAGTCGTTGGGCAAACAGGAAAGGCTGTGTAAGAGCTTGTAGCTGCTATAGTTACTCACGTCTCTCTGCTTTGAAGCCTTAACTTTTGTCTTTCTGCTCCAGTATGTAGTGATGTGTCTCACTTTGCAGCAAGGCATATTCTTAACCACTGGACCACCAGGGAAGCCCTCCTGTTTCCATCTTTAAGTGTAGCCTTCTTATTTCTTCTTGAATCAGTTTTGGTATGTTATAAATATATGGACTTCTTTGATGGCTCAGACGGTAAAGAATCTACCTACAATGTGGGAGACCTGGGTTTGATCCCTGGCTTGCGAAGATCCCCTGGAGGAGGGCATGGCAACCCACTCCAGTATTCTTGCCTGGACAATACCATGGACAGAGGAGCCTGGCAGGCTACAGTCCATGAGGTTCAGTTCAGTTCAGTTCAGTCGTCCAGTCGTGTCCAACTCTTTGCGACCCCATGAACCGCAGCACACCAGGCCTCCCTGTCTATCACCAACTCCCGGAGTTCACCCAAACCCATGTCCATCAAGTCAGTGATGCCATCCAGCCATCTCATCCTTTGTCGTCCCCTTCTCCTTCTGCCCCCAATCCTTCCCAGCATCAGGGTCTTTTCCAATGAGTCAACTCTTCGCATGAGGGGGCCAAAGTATTGGAGTTTCAGCTTCAACATCAGTCCTTCCAATGAACACCCAGGACTGATTTCCTTTAGGATGGACCAGTTGGATCTCCCCGCAGTCCAAGGGACTCTCAAGAGTCTTCTCCAGGGCAGTTCCCTGGTGGTCCAGTGGCTAAGACTCCATGCTCCCAATGCAGGGGGCCTGGGTTTGATCTCTGGCCAGGAACTAGATCCCACATACTGCAACTGAGACCCAGCACAACCAAAAATGAGTAAATAAAAAATATATATATATATATGTATTTAAAAAAAAAAAAGAGTCTTCTCCAACACCACAGTTCAAAAGCATCAATTCTTCAGCACTCTGCCTTTTTCACTGTCCAACTCTCACATCCATACATGACTACTGGAAAAACCATAGCCTTGACTAGACGTACCTTTGTTGGCAAAGTAACGTCTCTACTTTTCAATATGCTGTCTAGGTTGGTCATAACTTTCCTTCCAAGGAGTAGGCGTCTTTTGATTTCATGGCTGCAATCACCATCTGCAGTGATTTTGGAGCCCCCCAAAATAAAGTTTGACACTGTTTCCACTGTTTCCCCATCTATTTCCCATGAAGTGATGGGACCAGATGCCATGATCTTAGTTTTCTGAATATTGAGCCTTAAGCCAACTTTTCCACTCCTCTTTCACTTTCATCAAGAGGCTCTTTAGTTCCTCTTCACTTTCTGCCATAAGGGTGGTGTCGTCTGCATATCTGAGATTATTGATATTTCTCCCAGCAATGTTGATTCCAGCTTGTGCTTCTTCCAGCCCAGCATTTCTCATGATGTACTCTGCATATAAGTTAAATAAGCAGGGTGACAATATACAGCCTTAACGTACTACTTTTCCTATTTGGAACCAGTCTGTTGTTCCATGTCCAGTTCTAACTGTTGCTTCCTGACCTGCATACAGGTTTCTCAAGGGACTTATTTATATATTTTTTAGAAATGTATGCATTTAATCTACATTTTTATACTTATTGGCAAAGGTTGCTTATAGCGTTTTCTTATTGTATTTCTCTTTTCCATAATAACTGTATATTATCTCTTTCTCCTTCTCTTTACTTTTTAAAATTAATCTTGCCTCAGGTTTATCATCTTTTTTAAAGGACCAATTTGTGGCTTTGATCTTCTCAACTTAATCTTTTTTTTTTTGTTTTGTTGATTTTGCTCTTTAATCTCCTTTCATTTTGTTTGAGTTTCTGTTTTTTCTAATTTCCTTAATTGGAAACTTAGTTTATTAATTTTTAGCCTTTCTTTGCTGCATTGCACAATTTTTGATTTATCATGGTTTATCAGTTGATGCTAAGTAATGCTTAATTTCTACTGTGACATTTCTCTGATGTATGAGTTATTTAGGAATTTTTTTTTTAATCTCCAAGTATATGGGGGAATTGTTTGTTCTTTTAAAAACTGACTGCTAAGTTGATGGTCAGAGAATGTGGACAGTGTGAAGACCTGCTGTTAAACATGTGAGACTTGTTTTGTGGCCTGGTATGTGATGAATTTTTTGTCTGCGTGTTCCTGAAAAGAATGTATGTGTGCTTTGTTTCTCCTACCGTTCTTTTTCATTACAACTTATCTTGTTTTTCTTTTAATATTTTATTACTTGAAAAAATTATTAGCTGTAGCTTTGCCTGCAAAGACAAGCTGAGCATTTTCTCATACCCCTTGGTCTCTCTCTTCCCTTTCAGCCCTTAAGCTCTTCAACGATTGCCTTTTAGCCCCCACGACAGCATTTTAAAGTTGTCTGGATTTTTCATTTCTGAGGTGTGTGTGTGTGTGTCTGTGCATTGCTAAGTCACTTCAGTCATGTCTGACTCTGTGATCCTATGGACTGTAGCTATATGTACATATCTTACTCTTTTCTTTGATCTGGGAATTTTTTTTTTAAACACCAAACTTTACTAAGTTATTTGTTCAGCTTTCATATATCTTTAGTATCATCTGAGGAATTTGTTTCTATTACTGAAATATTAATAATTACTTCAAAAGTTTGGGGGGAGCTGTATAAACCTTTAACCTTTGAATGGCAGTTTAGTTGGGTATAGAATTCTCAGTTCAGATTCTTTTCCTTTGATACTTTGGTTGATTCAACTTGATACATTCCTTTGTAAGTGATCTGTTTTTCTCTGGACTTTGAGAATGTTTTTTTATTCTGATATTCACTCTACTGTTTCTCACTGTGCATTTTTCATTATTCTTCCTGTTTGGTGTATTTGGGGCTCTTTCAAATTGAGATCTATCATGTTTCTTCAGTTGCAAGGTTATCTTCATTATTTCTTCCAATATATCCTCCTTTGATTTAGTTTCCTCTCCTGGGACTCTTAATATTTAGATGTTGGCAATTATATTTCATCTCTCTTTTTTGGTTGTTGATATATAATTTCATTCAATAAAATGTACAGATCTTAAGTGTTCAGTGTAGTGGGGTTTTTTAAACTTTATATTTTGGATTGGAATATAGCATAATAACTATAAAAATCACAGACTCGGTGACTATGAGTGACTGAACTGAACTGATAGCCTAATAACAATGCTGTGATCATTTCAGGTGAGCAGCAAAGGGACTCAGCCATATGTATGCATGTATCCATTGTTGTGAGTCTCTCAGTCATGTCCAGTTCTTTGCAACCCCATGGACAGCACCATGCCAACATTTCCTGTCCTTCACCATCTCCCAGAATTTGCCAAAACTCACGTCCACTGAGTCAGAGATGCCATCCAACCATCTCATCCTCTGTCGTCCCCTTCTCCTCCTGCCTTCAATCTTTCCCAGCATCAGGGTCTTTTCTAGTGAGTTGGCTCTTCTCCTCTGGTGACCAAAGTATTGGAGCTCTAGCTTCAGCATCAGTCCTTCTAATTTTAGTATATGTGCTGCCAAAGTGAGCACATGCATCAGTCCTTCTAATGAATTCTCAGGGTTGATCTCCTTTAGGATGAACTGATTTGATCTCCTTGCACCAAGGTACTGTCAAGAGTCTTCTCCAGCACCATAGTTAGAAAGATCAGTTCTTTGGTGCCCAGCTTTCTTTATGGTCCAACTCTCACATCCATACATGACTACTGGAAAACCCATAGCTTTGACTATACGGACCTTTGTTGGCAAAGTAACGTCTCTGTTTTTGAATATGCTGTCTAGGTTTGTCATTGCTTTTCTCCCAAGGAGCAAGCATCTTTTAATTTCATGGCTGCAGTCACCATCTGCAATAATTTTGGAGCTCAAGAAAATAAAGTCTGTCACTGTTTCTGTTGTTTCCCCATCTATTAGCCATGAAGTGATGGGACAGGATGCTATGATCTTCATTTTCTGAATGTTGAGTTTTAAGCCAGCTTTTTCACTCTCCTCTTTCACCTTCATCAAGAGGCTCTTTAGTTCCTTTTTGCTTTCTGCCATAAGGGTGGTGTCATCTGCATATCTGAGGTTACTGATAATTCTCCCTGAAATTTTGATTGCAGTTTGTGCTTTATCCAGCCTGGCATTTTGCATGGCGTACTCTGCATTTAAGTTAAATAAGCAAGGTGACAATATGTAGCCTTGACGAACTCCTTTCCCAATTTAGAACCAGTCCATTGTTCCATGTTCAGTTCTAACTGTTGCTTCTTGACCTGCATGCAGATTTCACAGGAGGCAGGTCAGGTGGTCTGGTATTCCCATCTCTTTAAGAATAGTCCACAATTTGTCATGGTCTACACAGTCAAAGACTTTAGTCAATGAAGCAGAAGTAGATGTTTTTCCAGAATTCTCTAGTTTTTCTATGATCGTGGATGTTGGCGATTTGATCTCTAGTTCCTCTGCCAAAAGAGAGCTACTGAGGCAACAAACACAGATAAATATCAAAAGCATTATGCTAAGTAAAAGAAGCTAGACATAGAAGAGTACCTGCTGTATGGTTTCATTTATGTGAAACTCTAGAAAAGGACCAATCTAATCTGTGGTAAAAAGGAATGGGAATAATGATTGCAATTTGGGAGGAAAAATAGACTGAGAAGGGGTATGAGGGAACTTGATAGAAAATTTTTTTAAATTTTATTTTGGGGTTTCATTTATAAGGTAATGTAATTGGTCAAAATACTACATTGACTGGGGCGGGGGCGGGGGCGGGGGAAAGGTAGGTTTTCTTTCCAATTGCAAAGGAGGGCAGTGCCAAAGAATGTTTTCTTTTTTTTGAAATGGTTAAGTCTCTTGCCCTTTGTCTGTAGGGGGGAGGACTTAATCATTTTATTGTGAACTTCATGTGCGCATGCTTATTCATGTCTGACTCTTTGCCACTCCATGGACTGTAGCCCACTAGGCTCCTCTGTCCATGGGATTCTCCAGGCAAGAATACTGGAGTGGGCTGCCATTTCCTCCTCCAGAGAATCTTCCCGACCCAGGGATCGAATCTGCATCTCCTGCTTTGGGAAGTGGATTCTTCTCCACTGAGCCACCTGGGAAGCATTGTCAACTTCAGGAGTTCTTTATTTCCTGGATACAAGTCTTTTGTAAGCTATGTGTATAGTGCATACTCGTTTCTGTAATATGTCTTATCTATTCAGTTCCTTAATGCTGTCTTTTTTTTAGGTTTCTTTATTTTTTGGCCATGGTGGGGCTTTGCTGCTGCCCACTGGGGCCATTCTTTGTGATGGAGCAGAGGCTCTAGGCATGAGGCTTCAGTAGGTATGGTTTGTGGGCTTAGTTGCTCTGTGGCACATGGGATCTTCCTGAACCAGGGATGAAACTGGTGTCCCTTGCATTGCAAGGTGGATTCTTAACCACTGGACTACCAAGGAAGCCCAGTGCTATCTTCTGATGAGCAGAAATTCTAAATATGGGGTGAAGTCCACCTTATCAGTTTTTTAAATTAAGTTAGGACTCCTTGTCTTACCCAGAGTCACAAAGATATCTGCTTGTGTTATCTTCTAGAAGCTTTATGGTTCTGGCTTTATTAATTTATTTTCAACTGAAGGATAATTGCCTTATAGTTCTGACTTTTATAATTAGGTTTATGATCCATTTCAAACTGATAGAGTAAGACTGGGGTTGGTGTTTAACTTTTAACCAATCTTTACCATTTCTTCCATATTTTCTATTTCTTCATTCATCCTGGCTTCTTCCTAGAGATACTCCTCCATCTGATATCCCAGTTCCCTATTTCATTGCTCAGATGGTATATCTGTTCTATAATTCATTCTACCTATTATATTTGTTGTTTCAACTGGTTTTTCATATAGAATATTTCCACCTGGGTCCTTTAAAAATTTCTTATTCTCTTTTATTTCACTAATATCATATTTCTTTTACGTGTTTCTAGTGCTTGTTTTAGAATTCTTGTTTTAAAATCCATCTGTTGAACATGGCCAGTTCCCGTGGTATCTCTAACCGGTTTGCTTTTCCTTGGAAGCCAGTGTGCCTCCCAGATTCCCTGTTCTTTAACCTGTGACCTCATTCCTCAGGGGAAGGGAACGTTCAGCTAGCCTGTCTGGTGCTGCGTATTGGCGTAAAAATCCAAGCCTGACCCTGGTCTCTGTCAGCATCGTTGAGCCAAACGAGAGGCCAGTCCCAGAGTGGAGACCCCTGGGTGCCAGAATTCCATAGCTCCTCCCCGGGTTTAGCATCACAACTCCCCCCACCCCCCACCAAGTAACTAACTCTAAGGGACTGAGCCTCACTTTCTCTTGTTTTAGCTTTGTATACTTTTGGCTGTGCTGAGTCCCCATTGCTGTGCACAGGCGTTTTCCAGTTGAGGCAGGCGGGCACAAGTTGCGGCTTGTGGGGGCTCAGTAGTTGTGGCACATGGGTTTGTTTGCCCCATGGCATGTGAAATCAGACCAGGGACTGAACCCACGTCTTTTGCATTTGCAGGTGGATTTTTACCCACTGGATTACCAGGGAAGTCCTGAGCCTCACTTTCTGAGTGCTGGGGAGAAGCAGTCAGGGGAGGGGGCTGTCTGCCTAGGTCAGAGTCCACCAACCTGCAGGTCTCAAGGGCTGGTGGAGTGACTGTGTCAGCCTGTTAGTTCACTCTTGATTTTGGCAGTTCCTCAGTGCCTGCTCTGTGGCCCCTGAGTTTATACCAGCAGACACTTGGGCCCTGCCTGTTCCAGTGAGAACGCTGGGGGCAAGTGGGCAAGTTTTGGGGGCAGGGGCCAGGACGGGGGATGGAGGGGTTGTACTGGGAAAGGCTTGAGGCAAAGAGGCGAGAGCCAAGCTCAAACTCTGTATTCTGCTCTGTGATGTTCTCCATGCCCTCTCCAGGCCCTACCCCTTCTCCTGGCTGCTGCGTCCCCACCCCCTCACCCCTGCACACACCGATTTAACCACCCCTTTCCATCTCCCCAGGAGATTCCGCTTTCCTCCTCAAGTTCCTAGGCTTAGTGACGTTTTGCTCTATTGTTATTCTGGTGTTGATTTGCAGGAAAGAGGCCCAGAGCCATATGTCTTCCCTCACTGTTTCAAGGGAAAGTACGGGCAGCACCCCCACTGCATCGCCAGCCCGAGCACAAAGCTTCAAAAGAAGAACAGCGCACTGACTCAGGATAGCACTGGAGTCAGCCACACTGGGACAGAAAGACCAAGAATTTTTAATTCGCATTAGAAGCATACAAAATAGATAAGGAAAGGTATTGGCAACGTAAAACAGTATAAGAAACAGTATTAGGAAAGTGTTCCACAATAGGAGGACCGTGTGGAAATATGAAATTTGGCTCAATATGAAAAGTCAGTTCTATCATCTGTTCCTGCCCCAACCTTTGCATGCAGCTAGCTGCTCACTGTTCTCCGAAAAAAGGACTTTCGCCTCCAGACCTTCACATGTGCTACTGTTGGCTCTAATTAGTCTGCTAATTTCCTGCTCTTCTGCTGGAAAAATTCTGGTACATCCTCAAGATTCTTTCCCTGAAGGCCTCTCACGGGCAGTGTAACACTCATTGATAGCGTGGGGTTCTAGAGTTAGGAAACCAGGCGCCTGTCCTAGTCTTTAACTGCCTGTGTGACTTTGGGAAAGTCCCATGACCTCTCTGGACCTTTAGGCCCCTGCTGGGAAAAAGTGAGAGTATTGAGTTAGATTATTTTAGAGCCTCTTAAAGCTCCTGACAAGCTGGTACAGTTGTTTCAGGAAGTGGGGGACCCCATTCAGGGTCCGAAAGAGGGCTCTTGTCTAACACTCGGAAATGAACTGTCTGAGGAGACGCATGTGCTGGCAAGGCCAGAGGCTTCCCTGGGAACCCGGGAGGAAGGCTCTGCTGCAGGGCTCATGGTCTCTGGTTTCATGGTGATGGGATTCCTTCCCCGGTTATCTCTGGCCAACCATTTGGACTCAGAGTCCTTCCTGATGGTCCTCACGTTGCTCAAGCCCAGATGGATTCCAACGAGGCGGACTCTGGAGGGTCAGCAGGACACGTGACATCTCCTCTTGACCCTTCCCAAGTTCTCCCAGTTGGTAGTGGCTTGTTAGTTCCATGTTCCTTACCGGGACCTCGGTGTCATAAAGGAACTTATGCAGCCGGTTACTATGACGCCTGGCCAGGGATTTCCTCTAACAACTCCCTGCTGAGAGACTTCGTGTCATACTCAAGATGCTTCTTGGGAACTGGGGCAGCAATCTCTTTCTTCTGTAACTGCTTCCAGCGGAGATGGCTGTAGTCCTGCCTTGTAGATAGAAGTCTCTCTCCACGTGATCTACTTAGATATTCTGTGCCCAAAACTGACACTCACCCTTGTGGTAACAATTTAGCCTGAAACCATTCGACCCTGTCGGGGATGAAATGGGAAACAAGACAGGAGGCCTAACAGGATGGTCATCCCCAGGCCCCAGAGAGGGAAGGCAGAATTTGGGTTGAGGGCTTCAGGGTGTGACTTTCTTCGGATTCCTCGATGGTGCCGTGACAGGGCAGTGCTCCAGGTGTAACCTTCAGCCTGAAGTTACCATCTCCACCCGGGTGGGGGCCCCAGTTCTCAAAGACGCTGTTATGCATGCTGTTGAGTGGGCACTAGGATCCTGCCCCAAGGTGAACCGCCACTTGACTGCTCTTCCCCTGATTCTGTATCCCCTCCCTCCCCGTATCAGCAGCTGTTTGAATCGGAGTTCCAGAGAACTCAGGACAGGGCAAGGAGCCGGAATGCCGCCTATACCTTACGAGCGAGAAGTAGAGGACACAAGGGGTCTAGACCCCAAAGGCCCACAGAGCCCTGCTCAGTTTTAATTCAGGAAACTGGGCCACTGTGGCTCTGGCAACTTCCTGTCAAAATGTGGCATGGTGCTGCCTCAATTTGAAGAATAGACTCTGAACTGTAAGTTTTTCTGAGTTGCAAGTCCTGGATCTGGGTCTTATATGATTAACGCCTCAATCCCATGTTGGTGTAACCGACCCAGTTAAAGGTAGTTGGAGGAGTGACAACTGGAATTTTAATAGAGTAAATCTCATTTCTTTTCAGGAGAGTAAGCCTGAAACTCAGTCTGGACCTGGTATTTTGGGGAAACTCATCTAAGTAGCTTTTAACTTTAAATGTAATATTAACAGATAGATAAAAGGGGCTATTGGTCATCATATGTATCTCTTCTTTTCATTAGTGTATGATTTAAAGCAATTTCCTTGGCTAAAAATGTAATAGTTACAAGAGGAAACCTTTAAAAAGTAAAGTTGCAGCTACTAGCTGCCAGCAGACATTGTTTTGAGAGCATCCAAGTCTGACACAGCTCAGAAATCAATTTCTTAGCAATACGAGAACTAGCCTTCAATTACAACCATAGTGTCATCTAGTTATTTCTTTGGATGTCTGAACCATTGTTACTCCATTTTTACTCTTAATTGTAATATTCTCCTTAACGGCCGAAGCAGATGTCACCATTAATGATGTTAGTGTTTCTCTAGGTATGAGATGATGCCAGGATTGGGACCCATAAACTCTTCTCCTGGAAACGACCTAGCTGTTTGAAGATCTCTCCGTCCAGTCTTTCCCGGAGCACCATGTGCCTCATTCCTGACCTCTACCCTGAACTACTGCTTTCAAGAGGGTGTTGAAGGTCCGCAGCTGCAGTAGTTTAATCTTTGTCAAAGTAGATGACAAACGCCAGTTTCCGGTCAGCAGATTCTCTTCATCGTCATAAATTTGACCATGGTTTGAGGGGGGCATTTCATGACCGTTTTGTCCCGCAGTACTGGGAATGCTTATTCCCAGGTCTGGCAAAGATTTCGTTGACAGGCTACTCAGTGGGCTACTGGACTAGGCCTCATTAACAGTGCCAAAAAGCTCCAGACCACCTGTCTTTACTCGCCTCTTACGGTACAGGAAAATATTCCCTCTTGTTGCTTCTTCTTATATCTAGAGTTAGACGCTGTTACAGTCATTGATCTCATATGGATCTACACGTCATCATTTTATCAGAGGCTCAGTCAAGCATTCGGTTATGTAGGAAATAGCAATTTTGTAAAACAGATAAAATACAAATAGCATAGCTAGCAGTATTAGTAAAATCATAAGTAAGAATTAAGCCAAAACTTCCATTAGGCGCAGCCTACGGCATCTAATTTAGTCTATTCTGTACCAATCCTTGTCTTTCAAGGAAATTAGGTATTGGCATTGTCCATAAGGAAGATCCCCTGGAGGAGGGCATGGCAACCCACTCCAGTACTCTTGCCAGGAGAATCCCATGGACGGAGGAGCCTGGCGGGCTGCAGTCCATGTGCCCCAAAGAGTTGGACACGACGGAGCGACTGAGCATGTATTGTCCTTCAGGCGCACAGTCCGGTTCCTAGTGTTATTAGACTGATTATCCTTAGTATGATTTAATTGTTCCCAAATAGAGGAAACTTTAAACTTAAATTACCATAGTCTGGTGTTTTCTACCTAAATCCATCCCATAATTGTGGAAGATTTTACTCCTTGGCTGAACCTTTGCTTGTTGGTCTGATTGAGCTTGAGTCACAGAACGAAACTCATTTATGGCCAGAGTCCGAGTAGGCGTTACTAACTGACCAGGTGAGGGGATCCTACCTAGCAGTGTCAAGACCTGAACGTGACTGGTGGTGCACGCGTTGCTCGGCCAAAATGGATCCCCTCGAGGAGGATGCTGAGAGGCTGGTAGGACACGTGGCGTCTCCTTTGGACGTCCCAAGTTCTTCCGGTTGGCCGTGACTTGTTCCATGTTCCCTACCAGGACGTGTTGTAAAATAACTCACAAAAATGGTCACTGTGGCGCCTGGCCGGAATGAACAGTTACAGTCAGTGTTTGCGCTAATACAGTAGTTAAGAATGAAGGTCCTGGTCTTATTTAACCTCGGTGTTTCAATGAGTTGCTAGTTCAGCTCGTGAAACTTCATTTACTAACCTAGCATAACGGTCAAGAGCTTACACTTCGGGCTTGGACAACTTGGGTTCATAATCCCAACCCTGCCACTTGTCTGCCGTGTTGACCACAGGCAAGTTACTTAGTCTCTATGCTTTCCCCCAACTTCTGTCCAATAAGGTTGATCCTGAGGGTGCCTACCTCAGGGCCTAGGAGCCGAAGGAATGCAGCTGTCACTGTGCTGATGGTGGGGGTTCACCATCACACAGACCTTTCTTCCTTCCAGTCCATAAAATCTAAATTTTTAAAATCTAAAAATTTAGATTTTATGGACCAAATCTGTCTAAATTTTTAAAATTTATACCCAACATTATTGCCTCACAGATACTCTCCATTGCATTTCATCTTTAAAACAGCCTTGCAAAATCAGGATGTTTTAAAACAACCTTGCAAAATGAGAATCTGTAACCCTGTCTTATAGATAAGGAAACTGCAGCCTCAGACTTTCAAAGCCGTACTGCCAGGACTTGACCTTGTATCCAGCTTCTCCAAGGCCAAGGCCTTTCCACTATGCCTCAAATTCAGAAAGATTAGCCTGGGGTTTGGGAGCTTATTGAACAAATCCAGATGGGAAAGCTTGGTGAGAACTCCCCCTCCCGCTTCCACACGTACGCCAGCTGTCTGCCTGCCCCCGGCCTTCCACAAGATGTCTTGCAGGTTTCATGCGAATACAGGTTTTGTGAAGGGCCAGAAATTAATTGAGGAGACAGAACGAGGGTGGGTTGGACAATCAGCGGCTCAAGTGACCTGAGATAGGGAGCCAGAGGGGCTCTGGGAAAGAGAGCAATAGTCTTGGAGGACACGGGGTCACCCAAGAGGAGAATGGACATTCACCAAGCCCGGAGCTGACGCTGGAGAGTGAGGCCTGCGGAAACAGATGGAGGTCTTGCTAAGAGACGGCTCCAGACTGTGGCACCGGGGCTGACCCCAGCCCTGCCGTTTATTCTTGCAGGTTTGAACATGTGGCTTTACCTCTCAGAGGCTGCCAAAGGGCTGCTGGTAACCTTTGGTAAGGGAGAAGTATCCATGCACCAGAATCTCAGCTCTGCGGCTGGTTAGATTGGCATGCGTGGACTTAATTTAGTCCTGAAGTCTCGGTTTCCTTATTTGCAGTTCTCAGCTATGTTGGGGGTATTTCAAGACTCCAGTGAGATGATTTCCTGGTGAAACCTTCTCTGATCTCTCTATTTAAAACTGCAAAAATTATCCAAAACAACAACAAAAACTCCCTTGCAAATATCACCTCTCCTCCCCGCCTTCTATTTCTCCATCTCACTTACCATTACCTACTGATTTTACTTATTTTCCTACATTATCCTACTGATTTTACTTATTTTCTTGTTGTCTGCTCACCCCACCAGCAGGGATTTGCCCCTGGTATATGGTAGGTGCTCAGTAAGCAGTGGTCGAATGACTTGTTGGTTGAATAACGTATAGGGAAGGCCCTAGAGCATATAGGGGATGCTGAGGCCGTGTCTGTTGGATCTTAGAGATGCTGGGCAGAGGCAACAGGACAGCTCACTTGGGGTGCCACAGGCTGCCCACGAAAGCATTTGGAGCCTTGGTTTTAGGCTGGTGGCTGGACTCTCTCTGGCCACGGCCTGCAGGAAGTGAACCCTATAGGAGAGCTCTGTAAAGCCAGGTGGGCCTGTGCACTGGGGCTTCTCATGGAGCCCAGACCCTCAGGGCAAACAGGAAGCCCGTGATACTAGGCTCCCCTGCTTTCTTTAGCTTTCTAAACCACTCCGCCCTGTGCATGCATGCTCAGTTGCTCAGTCATGGCCTCCTCTTTGTGGCCCCATAGCCTGCAGCCTGCCAGTCACTCTGTCCATGGAATTTTTTAGGCAAGAATACTGGAGTGGGCTACTATTCCTTCCTCCAGGGAATCCTCCTAACTCAGGGATCAAGCCTGCATCTCCTGCATCATTATCACTGGGCTACCTGCAAAGCCCTCTGATTGCCCCTAAGTGGAACAAACTACCTCAAAGAAATGTCCGACCCAGCACCATCCTCACCATCCAAAAGGCTGGGAGAAAATTCACTGGGTTTGGAGCCAGACAGATCCAGGGGCATGGCCTGGCTCTGCCCCTCTTTAGCAGTTGTGCAAGTCACTACACCCCTGTGGGTCTCTATTTCCTTCTCTGTGAAGTGGATGCAGCAGTTTCCCCTCTGTAGACCAGCCTCCTAGGGCTTTGTGTAAAATATAGTGAAAATGTGTTTGGTGACCAAGCATCATCAGACCAAAGGGCCTAGAAGGCTGATTGTACCTGTGGCCCTCAGCACAAGATCAGGCACATAGTAGATGCTTGAAACCAGGAGGTCAAAGAGTTGTTAAACTCAACTGACAACAACCTGTTGGAAGCGGAGGGTCTGAGTCTTGCGTGTAGTAGAGCTTTTAGGCACATCCTCCCCCATGGACTTTATGCAATTCTACAAGTTAGTAGATTCCACGAAGACCTAACTTGTATTGGTTGGCCTCATTTTATCATCCACTTGAAACTTACTGATCCATCTTTAACTCGTTTGCAAGATTTTTTCCTTTGGTAGAGACAACTAGCTGAGTGACATGATGTGGTTGTTTACAATGTAAGCGGCTGAGAAAAATGGGCTAAACTGGAGCTCTGTGCTCAGGCTCCATGTTCCAAGTAACACAAAATCCAGGGTAAGCAATACGGGGAGGTAATTAGCTCATGTAACTTGGATGTTCAGAGCTAGGCTTCAGGCATGGCTGTATCCAGGGACTCAAGCAATGTCATCAAAGTTTCAGATTCTCTGTATCTCTCTACTCCTCCTTCTGAGAGCTTGCTTTATCTCCAGCCTCCACACAGTGCACCTCCCCATCGCCCCACTCCCTCACGTCACACCATCCAGGTGGGGAGAGTCTTCCAACTTAAGCCATCAGGACCCACCTGCAGCTGTTGGAGGTAGGATCGACTCAAACCACTTGGCTGAAAAAGGGAGAGTCGCTTCCCAAGGAAACTCTGTGATATTGCTGGGAAGGGAGAATGGATTCTGTCTGGGTGGCCAAAAATTACAGCAAATGTCCACCACAGTCCTCAGAAGGGGAAGCAACAGAAAGCCATAGAAGCAGAAACATGTGCATAGCGCTTGACAGTCTGCAAAGTTCCTTCCCTCAGAAGCCATTACTGGAAGTGGAGTGGCTGTCCCTGCTTTACAGATGAGAGAACAGCCCTTGAGTAACCAGCCAGGATTCTGACTTTAAGTCTGAGCTGTCACCACGCATCTCAGCCCCTTTGTGTGAACTTATAAACCCAAAGGGGCTGCCCTGGGAAGGAGGGGGCCAGTGTGACTGAAGCCCCTCCATTATGGAGGGAGTGCCTGTTCCAGACAGGAGAAGTCCCGAGGAGGCTGCAGTCACGTGGAGGCCCAGGAGGGGCTGGTCTCGGGGGCAGAGGCGACAGCCTGACCTGAGGAGCGGTCACGGGGCTGGACGCACACACAATGGGAGCCCTGCTTCGCTCACTGCCAGGCCTCTGCTGCAGGCGTGCGCACGCGCACACACGCGACACGTGGCTCGCTGACGCAGGCTCCCTGCGCTGGGGGCGGCTGAGGCCTCGCAGTCTGCTGTCTGTGATGGTGATTCTGATGGAAGTTGTCCTGCATGTGACTGGGCTGGGGGAGCCAGTGCCCTGGATACGGAGCCAGACATGCCTGGCCTGCATCCCAGCTCCCCCACGTGGTTGCGGTGTGACCCTGCACGCCCACCCCCTCTCCGAGCCTCAGTTTTCTCTTCTGACCCGAGTTGGTAATTCCCACCTGGCCAGGTCCTTGGAAGGCTGAACAAAAAGCTCCAAGCGGGTCCTAGATGCTTCATTCATTGAGCTTCTCCCCTTCCCGCTTCATAGCGGTCTTCCTGTTGACAGCTCTGTGACCCTGGCCGAGTTACTTCACTTCCCTGTGCAGTGGGAGCGAGGAGCACCCCTGCTGATTGGTGCTGTGCGGCTTAGACGAGGGAAGGCCTGGAAGGCGATTAGTGCCTGGCACCAATCACTCCTCCTACCAGCTAACGTTGACTTTGAGTGTTTAACGTGGGCCAAGCCCTGGGTCTCTTGTCTTACTGTTTGCTGTGAAATTCGCTCTGATGCCAGCCCAGTGACACAGCTGCACCCTGTGATAATTGCTGTTGGACCCGTGAGAAAACAGGCCGAGAATCGGCAAGTGACACGCCCAAGGTCACAAAGCCAGCAAGCAGTGGGGGCTCTGCTCAGCCACGCACCCTTGGTTGGGACCCTCACCTCTGCAGGCCCATATTTTCCGCCCGAGGTGCAGGGTGCATTCCTGCCCTCCCAGAGCCACCATGGGTATCAAATGCAGGAGTGCTAGGAGCCCACATCGGCTGGAAGGTTCCCTGGGAACCTGAGGCGTGCTGTTACCGTGGGCCCAGGGCAGTGAGACCCGTCTCTCTAGAACATCCGTGCCCTTCCTGTTCCGACAGGAGCCGGGCATTTGAGAAACCAGACACACGCCACCAGGGGATACTGCTTGTATTGGCTGCCACCCAGAAGGTTACAAGTTCATGGCTCATTTCTCTGATGTCCAGAGCCGCCTCAGCCCCCCACTTTCAGGGCCTGTGTGGGGCCATCTGTGGAATGGAGGTTTTTTCTCCTCGGGGAAGGCTGCCAGGGCATGTTGAGCGGGGCGGGGGCAGGCAGGGAGAGCAGCAATGGTGGTCCAGGGTCCTGCAGGAGGGCCAGCGGAGGTGGGGGGGAGGGGTGTGTCCAGGGGCGAAGCCAGGCCTGAACTGAGGTCCTCCCCTCCCCCTCCCCCACACACCCTGGGTGGTCCCCTCTGCGGGACAGGCCTCCTGTGATCGAAGACTTGGACTGGCCACTCTTGGTGTGACCTGGGGCAAGTCATTTCACCTGTCTTTGATGAAGTCGGGGTAAGGAGCCCTCCCGCAGGGGCTGAGGTGCACATTTAGGAAGAGTGTCATGAATGTGAGTCAAATGGTAGCTGTGTGTATTCCATTCACCCACACACATATCACGGGCACACTGCAGGGAGAAAAGATGTGGTTTGTTTCTAACCTTACTGATTGCTTCAGGGGTTTACACTTGGCCCTGGGAGACAGGAACATCCTCAAGTGATGCTGAATTCTTGACTTGGTTGCTTTCTGGCTGTGTGATCTTGAATGAGGTGCTTAACCTCTGTGTGCTCATGTTCGTTACCTGGAAGTTGGTGTACAGCATCAGTGACTAAATGCACATGAGTCTGAGTAAGCTCTGGGAGTTGGTGATGGACAGGGAGGCCTGGCCTGCTGCAGGCCACACGGTCACAAAGAGTCGGACACGACTGAGCAACTCAACTGAACTGGGTGTAATCATAGCGCCTACCTAGTAAGTTTTTGTGGAGACTGAATGAATTAATATAAGTGAAGTGTTCAGAACATGTCTGGCACACGGTAAGAGCTATGGAAAGATATGCTATTTTTATCACAAATGTAATGACCAAGGATGTAAAATAAGGATTTTTCTAGAATAGGCTCAATTTGAAATGCTCTTTTCAGTTGACAGGAATCACTAACGTTTGGAATTCCAAGACACTGGCATCCATGTTGTGCCTCACAGACTGCCCTGTGCTTCCCATGATAGCCCTGGAAACCTTAGCTGGTTGGTGGGGGGACCTGTTCCTTCCGTTGACTGCTGTGTGACCCTGGGGAGGTGGCACACCCTCTCTGTGCCTTTTGTTTCACGTCTGCTGTGAGAGTAAGCGTGGGACAGCTCATCTGGTACCAGAGGGGCTCCCACTGCAACAGTGCTGAGTGAGGTGCCCGAGGGCTAGAGGCGGCGAGCACCTCCCCCATCCCCACGCCACTCAGCCCCCAGGCTTGGCCCCAAGCAAGGTGGCCCAGGAACCCGTCCTTCCCGTGGAGGGTGGGAGCCTCCCGGCCCTCCTCTGCCCGGCACGGAGTCTCTGGGCCCTGCCCTCTCCCGCCCCCACCGCCCTGCTGCCAGCTCTCCTCCTCCTGTTGAACCTTGCCTGGCTTCAGTCCTTTGCCCACGGAGCCGGTGTGTGGCACCCGGACTGGGCCAGGTGCCCCAAGGAGCCGCAGAAAACCCGACAGCTCTAGAACTCAGACCCTTGAGGCTTTCGGTTCCAGCTCTGCTGTGCGGCCCTGGGCGAGCGGCAGACCATCTGAGCATCGGAGCCCTCACCTGTGAAATGGGTCAACAAGAGGCATGTAAGTCAGGTGGGGCTGCCGAGCGCCTGCTCTTGACCCCGCTGATCTCGGGGAGCAGAGCCCTCTGTGGTCTGCCCTGGCTGACTTTGTCCTCTGTCGCCAACGGTCCCCTGCCTTTCTCCCCTGACCTCTAAAGGCCACATTGCTGCCTCCTTGCCTTTGCGTTTCCGGGTTTCCCTGTCCGGAGCGCGCGTGCTCTCTGTTCATTTTAACCCTACCATCCTTCCACTGGCTCTCCTCCTCCCTGCTCCACGGAAGCCTCCCCGCTGACCCAAGGTGGTCTCTTTCTTTCTTCTTCAAGAGGAAAAGAAAGCGTCAGGACGCCAGCTGGGCGGTTTGTCTGGTCCTCAGGACACTGGGCACCCCTTGGCTCTGGGAACTGGAACCTGCATCTCTCAGCTAACCGCCCCCCCGGCTGGAGTGTGCAGTAGCCAGGTGGGCTCCTCGGTTTCTAGAGTCTTAGAGTGAGAAAGACCTCCTGGAGCTCCCGGGTGGTGGTGCGCCCAGGGGGAGTGACCGCCGGCTGAGTGGGCAGGGGAGGGTCTGTCCGTTCTCAGCGCCAGCCTCTCGCCTGCCCACTAGCCTCCGAGTCCGTCCGGCACTGCCCAGTGGCCGTGGCTGCCAAGGGACATTCACTGCCCACTTGCCCCGGGCTGTTTTAAGCCTTCCTGTGGATTAACTCATACAATCCTTACAACAGCCCATGGCTTCTGTTGTCTCCCACCTTGCCGATGAGACGCCTGAGGCTCCAGGGGAGGGCTCACTGGCCCTGAGCCCCCCGCTACCCCGGCTTGAGAGGCCCAGGGAGGGGATCTGAACCTGGAGCCCTGGCTCCATGGCTCGCTTCCTGCTGCCAAGCCGCCTCCTAGGTCACTTCCACCCACCTACCCACATTCCTGCCTGGCCGGCCAGCTGTGCACGGGGTGGCCGCCATCCGCAGACCAAGATGCCTACTTGCTAGGCGCTCACCCCATGGTGAGGAGCGACCACCCGTGGGTCTCTAAGACTCTGATAAACGTGCTCCAGGTCTTGAGCGCCTGGCTTCTCTGGGAGGAGCTGTAAATCCCGCCAGGTCCCGGCTTCTCTGGGAGGAGCTGTAAATCCCGCCAGGTCCCGGGCGGGGGAGCTGGGCAGCCCAGCAGAGCTGAGGTGGAGGGGGGAAGGGTGGTGGGAGGACTTCATCAAATGGACAGCAGGGAACATTCCAGACCTGTTCCAGATCAGGGAACGCAGTGTGCAGAGGGACTGAGGCTGGAGGTGCCTGGGCGTAGGGGTTAGGGGGTGGAGGTGGCGGTGGAGAGATGGTATCTTGTTACAGCTCTGAAGGTGCCATGGCTTGGCAGCAGGCAGGGCTGACACCAAGCCTCCCCAGGCACTCCTGTGTCTGTTTTCTGCCAAGATGGGGTGCTGTCAGCAGCAGCTAGAGGTCTCACTCTATCCCAGCACCTGGCCCGCCGCCCTCCCGAGGAAGTCTGTCCTTGGGTCTGACCTGCAGCCCATTCTGACCACCACACATTCCTTCCAGAGCCCTTCACCCAGAGGCTGCTTGATGGCAACCGTAAATAACTTCCGTCCTGAATGAATAAACTCCCGGCCAGCAAGGCTTGCCAGGGATGCTGGGCTTGGCTGCGAGAGCGATTCCGGGTCCCCTCTCTCTGACCCTGCAGCTGAAATGGTCCTGGGCTCATCTTCCGTGGCTCCCTCTCCCCAGGCAGCTGCTGCAGCCCCATCTGGTGGTACTGGACCCCCTCCAGCTCCCATCCCATTCCCCACGCCCCGCTGGACGCACTGGGAACATTTAGCCCTTCCCTTCAGTCACAGGTCCTTGAAAAAGTCAGGAAGGCCCAGCTGACAGCCCAGAGGCACTGGCTCCGGGCTGCTTCTAATTGCTCTCGGTGCACGTCAGTGGGGAGTAGGAGCTGGGAGACCCAGGGTAAGTCTTTTCTCTTCTTAGGCCTTAGTGTTCCCAACTGGGCAATGGATCATCTCCAAAGCTATGTTTCTCAAACTAATCTACTGGTGGGATGACTTGCCAGGCCCTGCCCTGGGAGATTCTGAGTAGGTTTGCAGTGAGGGTAAGGGCTAAGAATTAATTAGGCGGGAGAGGTTGTCATGTCTCTGTAATTTCTTTTAAAATTTGAATGCAACCACCCCATGACACCTTTTCTTTCCCAATGTTTCCTTAACTCAGATATTGTCAGACCTTTCACACCTAACAATTCAGGCAAGGTGGGGGTTATTAGCCCCTGGATGAATTTTTATGTGTTTATACACTTTACCTCCCAGATCACTGTAAAGAATACTTCCATCACCCCATAAAGTTCCCTCATATACTTGCCAGGCTATACACCTCCCTGGGTACCATTTGGGAACAGGACTTTTCCTGCAATCACCCAAAGTGATTTTTGTGGTCTTGGGACATTTGGGAAGGTCTGGCCAAAGAATCTTCCCAGCCCAGACATTGTTGAACTGTGACCTCTAGACTGGGGGCTCCTGAGGACAAATAACTGTCCCACCAAGCACTGCTAGGGAGCACAGGGTGACACTCCTGTGGTCTCATATCAGTTTATTAGGCTGGTGAGTAGGGGAGCTATAAAGGGTATCTTGGGCTTGGGAGCTGAGTGGGGGTGGGGAGGGCTCCTGGGTGAGCTATGGTGGGAAGAGTCTAGAACAGGGGTGACCCCTGCGTAGGTCCCACGTGGAGCCCTGTGAGGGCCTGGCTCCACGCCTCCCACTGGTGTAACCCTGGATCATCTTCACCACGGCTCCCTGAGCCTTTTTTCCCTCATCTGGAAAAGGGGACAATTGTATCTGGCTCTCAGTTGGTTAATAAGGATTAAAGTAAGATCAGGTATGGGTTTCCCAGGTGGTGCAGGGGTAAAGAACCCGCCTTCCAGTGCAGGAGATGCAGGCTCACTCCCTGGGTTGGGAAGCTAACTTGGACTAGGAAATGGCAACCTACTCCAGCATTCTTGGCTTCCCTGGTGGCTCAGATGGTAAAGAATCTGCCTGCCATGTGAGAGACCTGGGTTTGATTCCTGGGCTGGAAAGATGCCGTGGAGAAGGGCATGGCAACCCACTCCAGTGTTCTTGCCTGGAGAATCCCATGGACAGGGGAGCCTGGCTGGCCATAGTCCACGGGGTCACAAAGAGTCGGACACGACTGAGTCACACGCGCAAGATGATATACATGACGCTTCAGCGCCTGACCTGCCTCTGGGGAGAGAGATGTTAGAAGGAGGAGGAGCAGGCTCTCTGATGCAGGAACTGACCAGCATCACACAGCTGGGAAGTGATGGAGCTGGGACCTGAACCAGACTTGCTGGCCGTGTGGCAGCTCGGAACGGCTTTCCTGATAAGCTTCATTTTCCCCCATCTATCCTGCCTGTATCATCAGGATGTGCTGAGGACCTGATGCAAAGTGAGAAAGAAAAAGGTTTGAGGGAGTTTCCTGTTTTCAGAGTGAGCCCAGTGGGCTTTCTGCTGCCAGGAACGGGGTCCCTCCCTTGGTACCGAGAGGGTAAAAGCATCTCCCCCCGCCAACCTGGGGTGCTCTGTACCATGGGATCCGAGGTGTCCCAGGAGGCTGGACGTATAACCAGAAAAGGCCTGGTCCCTTAGGCACCCAGGCCACGTGGGTGTCCTGTGGCTTCACCTCTCTGAACCTCAGCTTCTGAATCCATAAGCTGGGAACTATAGTCACCACCCTGACTTGAGAGGTTGTCGGAAGCCAAAGAAACATGAGGAGCTTCCCTTGCAGCTCAGTTGGTAAAGAATCTGCCTACAATGCAGGAGACCCGGGTTCGATTCCTGGGTTGAGAAGATCCCCAGGAGAAGGGAATGGCAACCCACTCCAGGGTTCTTGCCTGGAGAATCCCATGGACTGTAGCCTGCCAGCCTCCTCTGTCCATGGGACCGCAAGAGTTGGACATGGCTTAGCGACTAAACCACCACCACCAAAGAAAAATGAAGAGGGGGTTGGGGACGCTTCGGAAGCAGGAAAGGCCCCTCTGGGGAGGTGGCGGTTCAACTCCCTCCAGGCTCTGTGTGCTGCCTCCCTGGTGATAGCTGGGTTTGCACACCTGGCTGAGGCTTGACTGAGGCCTCTTTGCCGCCCTGCAGGGCTGGTACAATCCCAGATCTGAAGCAGTGCTGGAGTTGGGGTTACAGTTGTAATGGCCGGCAGATCTGGGTTCAAATTCCAACTCCATCATTGCACCTCTGAGCATCTGTTTTTTCTTTCACCTGGAAGTGGGGCCTGGCACACCACTGGTGCTCCATGAGAACAGTTGCTCTTATTCTGGGTGAAGGTTCACCTCTGGCTGATTCAGTGCAGACACAGGTTCCTGGGCGTGGAAATGGGTTGGAGCAGCTCCTGGTGCTGGGAAAAAACGATTGTGCAATTTGCCCCTCCCCCATGGCCTTTCCCTTTTGGCGTCAATGGGTTTGCTTTCCGGGTCTATGAGTCTGTTTCTGTTTTGTGGGCGGGTTTGTTTGTACCGTTGTTTTGGATTCCACGCATAGGCAGTGTTATATGGTGCTTGTCTTTATCCGACTTGCTTCTCCTGGTATGATGGTCTCTGGGTCCATCTGTGTTGCTGTGAATGGCATGTTTTTTCTTTGGCTGAGTAATATTCCTCTGTGTGTGTGTGTGTGTGTGTGTGCGTGCCACATTTTCTTTATCCATTCATCTGTTGATGGACATTCGGGTTGGTTCCCTGTCTTGGCTATACATTTTTTTTTTTAAAGTTTTTAGGACTTCTCTTTTGGCAAAGCAGGATCGTCCAATACATTAGTGTTTAAAAAAGAGAAAAAAGACCATGACCCCAGGTAGGGTTTCTTTTCCTCTGTGCTTTCATCCCACAAGGTGCCCAGCACAATGACTGACACGCGGTAGGTGCTTTTTCCTATCCTGGCGGGTCAAGAATCTCCAGGAAAACAGAAACTGTCCTGTTCCCTACTGAGTCCTTAGTACCTTGAACAGAGCCAGGTACGCAGCAGGTACTCAGTCAGCGTTTGGGCATGAAGGAGGAATGACCAGCCTCAGTGGGGAAGGACTAGCCTGGAGGAGGAGAGCCTCGGGGATGGTCCCTCCTCCCACTTCACCCCTCCTGCGCTAATCCCCAAAGATTAACCCCAAGGGACAAAGCCAGGTCAGGGCCACTGACCCAGCGCTTCGGGGCAGGCATCCAGGGCTCGTGTGCCCGAGCGTCCGGGTGGCAGTGGCTGCGCTGTGGGGCCCTCTTCACCCAAGATGGCCCTGCTCTCCCCTGCCCTGGACCTGCTCCTCACAGCAGTCCTCAGCCTTCTCCTCCTGGTGCTGACCTTGGCCTTGGTCTGCTTCTTCACCTGCCGTCTGGCCCGGCCCCTCAGGTAGGGCTCGCCCCGGGCTGCCCCCTGCCCTGCCCGAGATCTCTTGTGGGAGGGGGAAGGGTGGGCACTGGTCTCTCTCCCTCTCCGCGGTGGGGAAACCGAGGCCCCAAGAGCTTGAGTCGGCTTGAGACTGAATCGCACTTGGCCACGGACTAGCCGAGAGCCTCTGCTCAGTTTCCTAAACTGTAAAACGGGATTTAACGGCACTTGCTGTGACGATTAAGTGGGATCACAGATATAAACTGTTGTTATCACAGGGCTGGATCCGAGTGCCCAAGCAGTGGTAGTGATTTGTATCCGTCGTGTTATTCTGTCGTTTGTCCTGGGCCTTCTGAGGCCCAATCCAGGGCTGGCTTTCTGCCCAGCTTCAAAGGGCTGCAGGGCTCTCTGTCCCAGGACGCTGAGTCAGTCCTCAGGGCCAAAGCCCAGCCTCCGATTCCTCCCCTAACCTATCAAGTAGCTGCTCTTCCTGCAGGGCAGAGCCCAGCCCCGGCTTCTGCACGCTTGCTGTGAATAATCAGGGCACGTAGCTGGGAGCCGGCAGAGAAGGTCTGACTGGGAGGTGGGGGGTGGGGGGTGTTGGTGGTAGGACTGGCACACACCCGGGGGCTCCATTCTGAACTGGTAGAGCGCTGACAGAGGGTGGCGGGCAGCCAGGGTCCCTGCAGCCCCAGACGGAGCCCCACGGAACCCATCGCCCAGAGCCACCCACCAGGACTTGGAGCCTCTGAGTCCGGGTGGGGGCCGAGAGGAGGATCCAATGAAGGAGACCAGGCCGGAGTTTCCTAGGAGACCCTGGTTTCCTACATTCTGGCCTCCTCTTCTTCCCAGGCAGAGGCAATTGGGAAAAGGCACCTGTTTGTCTTCAGAACAGACCTTTCTCAAAGCCACAGCCCTGGGGCCAAATTCAGAGCATTCCATCCTGAATAGTGGGACAGCCAATTCTCTGTGCAGGGGGTTGGGAGTCAGAGATGGGGAAGAGATGGTCTTCCCTCTCACGGAGCGTCAGCTGGCAGAGGAGAGAGTAAGAACAGCCAGGCAGGGCTGGGGGAGCCTTGGAGGGCTCCTGGGGCCACCTTCACTTTCATTTTTCCTTATTGCTGTGTCTGTTCTGGACCTGTGGTGCAGACAGTTGAGTAAGCCCAGTTTTTGTTTTATTTGTTCATTTTCCCCTTCATCCCTGCTCCCCAGTACCAGTCCCAACTGTTCTCCAAATGTCTTCGTGCCAATATGCTTTAAACTTGAGTTGGACATGACTTAGCGACTAAACAGCAACAACCATCATTAGAGTCAGGATATATACTCCTGGGTCGGCTTCCTTCACTCAACCTCACCTTTACAGGAGGCATCCCTATTGATGTATATTCTTCTCAATTATTCATTCTCATTGTTGTGTAGATTTCCTTCTTGAACCCATAAAATGCATTTGTCCATCTTGCTGAAGATGGACAGAGTTTTGAGGCCATTATGAACAGGGCTGATGGGAATATTCTTACCTACGTCTTTTGGTGAACACACGTGCATTCCTGCTGAAGCTAAACGCATCAGAAGGTATATGTACGGTGTCCCCCCGAGAAATACCATCAGTTTTCCACAGTGGTTGTACCAGTCTATGCCCACCAGCAGTGAACAGATACTCTGGTAATCCCAATTCCTTGCCAACACTTGGACTTTTCCGCACACAAAAAGGGAGGATTTGGGGGTGATTCTTCCCTACCTCCAGCTCTTAGACCACTGACTTTCAACTAATGTAAATGTACACTGTACCAAGCACTGGAGTACAAACAAATAAGGCAAGGTCCCTGCTCTTAGAAGCACTCTGTGGTGGGTGAAACGGACCAGGAAGGGATTACTTTCAAAACAAAGTACAAGGAACGCAGCATTGTAAAGCAACTATACTCCTATAAAAATTAAAAACAAACCAGAAAAAAAGCAGAGAAGCATATGCAATGATTGTTTTGATATTGTATGCTGATTCAATAACTTCTTTTTTTTTTTTTCTGATGTTAGAATAGACTTCAGGAATGTTTGGAAACTAAAGTAGACTTAACGCATTAAAAATCATCTGAAATCCCACCACTCAGAGTTAAGTGCTGTTAGATGGAGGGCGTTTCCTTTCAATTCCTGAGCTTCCCTTCCTGCACTGCCACCCCCTGCTCCGCCCCAGCACAGGGCTCTCCAGCTGCATGACATGCTTGATGCGTGTTGCGTGTTCTGTGGGATGGAGTGCTGGTGAGCCCTGTATGTGGGTACCGGAATGCCCAGGCACCTCTTATTGATTTATTTAATTTGGCCGCACTGAGGGGTGTGTGGGATGGAGATCAAACCCATGCGCCCCTGTAGTGGGAGCATAGAGTCCTGACCACTGGGCTGCCAGGGAGTTACCCCCATGCGCCTTTTTAGGGTTGAATCAAGAGTCAAGATGGCTTTCCGGGAGTAGAGTGGTTTCTTATCTCCATGCCACTGTCGAGGTAGAACATTGTGCCATTTCCCATAACAAATGAAATAATCATTTTAATCTTGGTTTTGGTGAAAATAGTAACATTATTTTCCAGCGCAACTCTTGCCGTTTTAAATTCCTCATCTTCCAGTAACATTTATATGCAACAGGATCAGTACATTTCTCAACAGGGTTAGTACACTGCTCAGGAATAGTCATTCACAGCCCTACTACCCATAGGAAACCACAGGGAACATTCCAGTATGTTTCTTTTCAGTCCTTTTTAAAAAACAACATTTAAAAACAATTATAAAGGTAACATCTCAATACAGAGGAAAAATTTGGAAAAAACGACAATGAAAAAATAATCAGTCCTCTAAAATGTCACTATCCAGAAATGGTCACACTTGTAAGACAATCTTGTCCTGTATGTTGCCTGTATAGTTTATATCTCTCGCCATAAATGACAAGCTGTAGAAGAGATCATAGCAAATATCGTTGCCCTGTAAGAGCAAATGTGGGTATTCCTATAAGAGGTGGACTCTTCATTTTTGTCTCTGATGTACTTGGGACATGGGTAATTCAAGGCTGAAGACAGATGTTCCAGAACAGAGCTTCTCACAGTAGAGTCCGTGAACCAGCAGCCGCAGCAGCATCTGGGAGCTTGTTAGAAATGCAATTGGGGTCTCTGGGCCAGGGTTGGGGGTACTGGAATCTGTTTCAACAAGCCCTCTGGAAAATTCTGATGCATTCTGCAGTTGGAGAAGCACTACATAGAAAAGCTAAACTCTGATGACTTCAGATGGGTTGAAAGTGGGCCTTCACTTGAGGAATGAGAAGGAACCAGTTGGCAGCATAGAACTCATTAATGCCTCTACAGTTCTCTGTGTGGTTAAGCTTCCTGAGGGAAGGACCACTTAGATTTTGCATCCTAATGCATCCTGTAATAAGTGGACAATGAATGAATCAACAAACAAATAAGTGAATGAACAAATGACCTCTGGAGCTGTGACTTTCATGTCTTTCTTTTTTCTTTTTTTTTTTTTAATTTCTAGGATTGGAACATCAATTAACTCCTGACCATTGGCAGCCCACCTTTCCCACCCACATCCATCATACCTCTGGGATCCAGAGAGAAAGCAAGTCTTGGAGTACACCATGATTTCACCGTTCTTAGTGCTGGCTATTGGTACCTGTCTTACCAGCTCCTTAGTGCCAGGTAGGATTGGGGGCAAGGGTGGATGCAAGGGAAGACCTGGTACAGGTGGGATAGGATGAGGGCAGTGTCCGTGATCAGGGTCATAGAATCATCCACAGTATTTAAGAGCTGGAAACAAATGTTCAGAGCGGGAAATCCCAGCTACTGTGCTAGTGTTGGAAAAGTCAGTCTTTTTCCTTTTATATTACTCTTTAATTAGGGTTTCTGGTCTCTCTTATCTCTAGGAATCTGAAATAGAACTTACTCTATAAACCCTTCTATAAACCCCTGATAGAACATTTCTTTATATTTTGTTATTCTTGCTTTAAAAGTTACCTTCAAGGAGTTTTATTTATTTTTTTCTTTTTGTAGTTTATGTTTCATATTGGAAACTCACATGAAAGTGTTTTTACAGCTTGATGAGTTTTGACATATTTTGGTACCCATGTAACCATCACCCAGATCAAGAAAATACATTTCCAGTCATGGGATGCCAAGGGCTTTACTGTGCCACCCCCCGCCCACCACAAGCAGGGAAGAGGAAGTGACTAGGCTTCCTCTTGCTGTCTTAGACAAGTTTTGCCTGTTTTAGGGCTTCGTATAAATGGACTCATACAGTACATACTGGTAAGTACTCTTCATGTAGCATTCATTACAGCATGAGGATTTCCGAGTGTCCTTTAATGGTCTCCGAGAACAACAGCCTCCTGATGCTCAGTTGTCCAAAGCCACCATTGCTTTAACAGTCCTCAGACCATGAAGTCAGTTTGACATCCACCAAACCCTCTTGGACCCTGGCATAGCACTGATAAGAATGATAAGGGCTGTGCCTTCACCAGACTCCTAGTCCCCTGTGCAGCAGGCAGAGCAGGGAACTGGCAAACAAGTACAGGGCTCACCTGGACGAGAAGCAACGGGAACAGGGAGGCTGATGGCAGCCTGGCTCCAGGGCGTGTGCCAGGTGCTGGGGGGGAGGGCAGGAGAGGCAGAAGTTCATCACCACCCAGATGGCACCCAAATGGCCAAAGAAGCTCCTTGACTAAAGCCTCAGCACTGTGGTCATATGTGGGAGGAAGGCAGGAGGGAGGTTGAAACCTGCCCACAGCTAGTAGATCCCTGACCAAAACCACTAGCCCGCAGAGTTGGGCGTTAGTAGATGCAGACTCTTGTAGGTAATATGGATAAACAACAAAGTCCTACTGTATGGCACAGTGAACTATATTCAATATCCTGGAATAAACCATAATGGAGAGGAATATGGAAAAAAAAAGATACGTGAATAACTGAGGTCCATCTAGTCAAAGCTATGGTTTTTCCAGTTTTTTCATGTATGGACGTGAGAGTTGGACTATAAAGAAAGCTGAGTGCCGAAGAATTGATGCTTTTGAACTTTGGTATTGGAGAAGACTCTTGAGAGTCCCTTGGACTGCAAGGAGATCCAACCAGTCCATCCTAAAGGAAATCAGTCCTGAATATTCATTGGAAGGACTGATGTGGAAGCTGAAACTCTAATACTTTGGCCACCTGATTTGAAGAACTGACTCATTGGGAAAGACCCTGATGCTGGGAAGGATTGGGGGCAGGAGGAGAAGGGGACAACAGAGGATGGGATGGTTGGATGGCATCACCGACTCAATGGACATGAGTTTGAGTAAACTCCAGGAGCTGATGATGGACAGGGAGGCCTGGCATGCTGCAGTCCATGGGGTTGTAGAGTCGGACACGACTGAGCCACTGAACTGAACGGAGTCACTTTGCTGAACAGCAGAAATGAACACAACGTGGTAAATCAGCTATACTTCAGTTTAAAAAAACCCAACAACTTCTACTTGAAAACCCCAGTTTCAAAAAAACAAAACCACTGGCCAAGGGCACTTGCCCAGGCTTTACGTCTTTCAGTCCTAGAACTGCCTGTGAGCAGCTCCATCCTCCTGTTTTCCTGGAACAGAAACTCAAGTGGCAGGGACTTGCATAAAGGCACCCAGCTGGATGGAAGGACCATGGTTCTTCCAGCAGGAGCCTCCGGACGAGAGGTCTGAACTTGGGGAGCTTTGGAAGAGAAGGGTGTTTCTGGGGGCTGCTGGCGTGAAGGTGGTGGGCCTAGGGCTCAGGGTGAGGGTGGGGCCGCTGGAGGGGGGCAGGGAGGGCATTGGGGCACGGACAGCTCCCAGGCTTGAGCCGTCCTCACGGCTTCCTTTCATGTCCTTGCCAGCGTTGCCTGCCCCACGCGAGAGCAGTGCCACGTCGTGTGTGCGTCCGGTTCCTCTGCCGCTCCCATCTCAGGACGTTCAGTTCTCTTGTTCTGAAATGTGGAGGAGGTAATGGCAGCCACTCTGTCAGGCTGCTGCAGGGGAGACACTTGGCACGAGCCTGGGCACCCTGCTTAAGAAAGGAGCGCTGTGGGGATGTCCCTGGTGGTCCATGGCTGAGAACCCTGCCAGTGCTCGGGGGTCATGGGTTCAGTCCCCTGCAGGAGGACTCCACATGTGGGTTTCTGCCAACTGGAGAAGCCCGCGTGCAGCAGCAAAGACCCAGCACAGCCGTGAGAAGGCCAGCTGCGCTCCTCAGCCGCGCTGCGAGCCTGCGCGTGCGCTGCGCCAAGGGACGAGGCCTGTGTCCTCAGCCCGTGTCCTCAGCCCGTGAATGTGTAACAGGACCTTGGACGGGACCCTCCCACCTCTCCTGGCCCCCGCCTTCCTTCCGGGCAATGGAGGCCATTGAGGGAGAGAGTCCCCGAGGAGCGCCCTTCTCGAGGCTTATGTGGCGAGACTGGCGGTTTGATGGGGCCCGAGCACAGAGGAGAAAGCAACAGGCGGTGGGAGGGCCCTGACCCCCGTGGACGGGATCTGGGGCCTCTGTGGAAGGAGAGGGGACTGCGGGTCTGGCGTGGAGTGTAGGTCCTCGTGCTGCCTTATCTAATCCTGTCCTCAGGGGACCCTGAGACGAAGGTGCAAACACTCGCACTGACGGGGAGGAGACTGAGGACCCGGGAGCTCGGCTTCTCCGCACAGCAGCTGTTCTGCGAGGACTCAAGCGCTAGAGTGTTCTTTCCGCTGGAAAATTGATGACTCAAGCCATGGACATGGCGGGGGTGGTGGGGGTGGGGAGAGACAGAGAGAGAAGCAGGCATTCCTGGTTTTCCCAGGAATTAGGAACACCGAGCATCTTCTTGGCAAATTTACGCTAACAAGAGTGAGGCTGTACCTGGTTCCTTTAAGTTTGATACGGTAAACAAAAAGGGCAAGCCTTGCTTTCCAGCCCTGCTAAATAGCTGTTGCTGAGTCAGGTTCCTGCTGAGCCTACTTTAATGAATAAGCCAAGCAGAGTTTATAATTGATGGCTGGGATACATCTGGGGGTTCCTGCCGTTGGAAGTAGCTTGTTCTCCTGAATAGGTTAAACATTACCCTCCTGAATGTGCCCACACTGTTCATTTGCTGCCTGAGCACAATGTCTCTCCACTGGGTGGAAGGAAAGAGGGTGGGCTTTGGAGTGAAGCCCAGCTCTGCCAGTGTCTGCCAGAGCTGTGTGGCCTTGCATGAGTCGCTTGGCGTCTCTGAGCCTTGGTTTTCTGCTCTCGGGTGTGGGGAGAAGACCCAGAGTCCTTAGGCTTGTTTGGCGTGGCAGAGGCTGGCAGACCTCAGGATGGCTTGCTCTGCTGACTGCAGGTACCCTGCCATCGCGATAAGAAGTCGGGGTCTGTAATGGCTGGGGTGGGGGAGCTGCCCCCCTCCTGCTGAAGGACTCTGTCTTTCTGTCTCTGCAGAGAAAGAGAAAGATCCCAGGTACTGGCGAGACCAAGCTCAGCAGACCCTGAAAAATGCCCTGAGGCTTCAGACTCTCAACACCAACGTGGCTAAGAATGTCATCATGTTCCTGGGAGATGGTGAGGCCTGGGGAGGGGAGCCTGGGGCTAGGCAGAGGTGAAGGGGGCTGTGTTCTGGGGGCATGTTGCAGAGGGGGAGGGCAGGCTGTGGGCCCTGAGGGTCTAGGGAGGGAAGGAGGAAGGCAGCCATCAGGTCAGGCTCTGGTGCCCTCTGCCCAAACCTGCCTCGGCCCCAGGCTGGGGAGCTGTGGGGGCCCGAGAGGCCTGATTAAAGAGGCTGGGAGCCCAAAAAACTGAGCTGCCCCCCACCCCCCGACCCCCACCGCAGGCATGGGCGTCTCCACGGTGACAGCCGCCCGCATCCTCAAGGGTCAGCTCCACCACAACCCCGGGGAGGAGACCAAGCTAGAGATGGACAAGTTTCCCTACGTGGCCCTCTCCAAGGTGAGCTCCAGCCCCCAGCCTCCCGCCTCCCAGGAGGAAGTGAAGGGAAGTGGCTCAGTCGTGTCCGACTGTTTGTGACCCCGTGGACTGTAGCCTACCAGGCTCCTCCATCCATGAGGTTTTCCAGGCCAGAGTGCTGGAGCGGGTTGCCATTTCTTTCTCCAGGGGGATCTTCCCGACCCAGGGATCAAACCAAGATCTCCCTCATTGCAGGCAGACGCTTCACCCTTTGAGCCACCAGGGAGGAAAGGGCAGGGGAATGGCTTCCACTGGACCCCTCAAGCCCACTGACAAGGCGGTCAGCCCTCCCAGGGATTCCGTGGCCCCGCTGTGAAGAAAGGACAGCGGTAGCTGCTTCCTAAGACTTTGAGGATTTCAGCTCACTGGTTTTAAAATCTGTTGACGCCCAACAAGCATAGAGAAAAGGGCACACATGTGCGGGGTGAAGTTTTCACCAACTTTCCACGTGTCTGGGTGACTAGCACTGGGATTGAGAAACTGAATGTGGTGGCAGCTGGGGCTCCCACCCTGCAGGCCCCTCCAGTTCTTGCTTCCTGACTTTTGATGCCTTAGATTAGCTGTTCCTGCTTTTGTACTTGATGAGAATGGAGTGACGCAGCATGTACTCTTTGCACGGGGCTCTGTGACGTTGATTTCTCCCAAGGCGGCTCAGATGGAAGCTGATAGCTCCCTTACAGTAGCTGTTTTGGCAGTGGTGGTGGTCCTCTAGACGCTGTGGGCAGATAGTTTCAGGGTCCCCACCAGTGGTCTGAATAAAAGGAAAGGAAAGGAAAATGAAGTTGCTTGGTCGTGTCCGACTCTTTGCGGCCCCATGGACTGTAGCCCACCAGGCTCCTCCGTCCATGGGATTTTCCAGGCAAGAATACTGGAGTGGGTTGCCATTCCCTTCTCCAGGAGATCTTCCCAACCCACGAATTGAACCTGGGTCTCCCACACTGCAGGCAGACGCTTTACCGTCTGAGCCACCAGGGGAGTCTGAATAAGGGGGTCCCCATTTCCTCCTCCTAGATCCTGCCTCCCCCTCCTTTCCCTCCCCTTCCCCAGCCTCCCTCCCTCCTTCAAGAACCCTCTCCCTTCTCCACACTCACCCACCTCCTCCACCCCTTGCTGGCTCCGGGAGTCCCAGACCCAGGGAGAGCTGACCCAGGCCTCACCCTCTGCCCCATGAGTCTCCATGTGCTAGAAAACTGTGTTCCTGCCCCTACCTGTTACCCTGGCTGCCAGGGCATGGGGTGGGCAGGAGACAGGTAGCTCGGGGATCCGGTGACTGTGGGAGTTGGGGGACCTCGGTGAGCAGCAGGGCTCAGCCAAGACTGCAGGAGGCCTCTGTCTCCTCGGGTCCAGGCCCCGTGGTGTGAGGGGGTGGGGGGCCGCAGGGTGGGCCAAGGCCGGGCCACCTCCTGACCTTCCTTTTCCACCTGCAGACGTACAACACTAATGCCCAGGTCCCCGATAGCGCGGGCACTGCCACCGCCTACCTGTGCGGAGTGAAGGCCAATGAGGGCACCGTGGGGGTGAGCGCGGCAACCCAGCGTTCCCAGTGCAACACCACCCAGGGCAACGAGGTCACCTCCATCCTGCGCTGGGCCAAGGACGCAGGTGAGTAGGGCGAGCCATGTGGGACGGGGCCCGGCTCTGAGACCTGTCCGGGCCTCAGTCTTTCCAACTGTATGATGGGGAGAGGGCAGAAAAAGAGGCTCTCCAGGGCCCTTCCAGCTGCAGTGTTCTAGGACTCGGCGAACTATTCAGGGAGTCTCTTCCATAACAGCAAAGTCTCGCGGTTGAGGGGGTTACTCAGTATGGGTTTGCTCCCAGCTCATTTCCCTGAGTCTATTTGTTTGGCTATAAAATGCTTGAAAACATCGCCCCTCATAGGTTTAGCATGAGGAAGGTGAGGGATCTATCCCAGCACTGGTTTCGTGGAGTCCAATAACCGTCTGCCCCTGTTCTTTTCCTCCTTGGAGCTGGGAGGGACCACCATGTCCCCCCGGCATCTGTGGAATCATGGAGTGAGTCCAGCTGATGTAGGTGACAGAGCCACACTCCACCTGAGAGCCCTTGGGAGGGACCCCGAGTTCTTGCAGGGCAGCCGTGGGGCTTCCTGAAGGGCTGGGGCTCGGTGGGGTCCTCGGTGGAGAGGAGGGCTTCCGCCTGGGTGCCCACATTTCAAGGGCCCTCAGGAGTGGGATGGGTCACAGAGGCAGAGTCTGGGCTGTCTGGCTATTTGGAAGCCACCCACTCTGCCTTCCCTGGTGGCTCAGTGCAGGACACGCAGGAGACTTGGGTTCGATCCCTGGGTCGGGACGACCCCCTGGAGGAGGACATGGCCACCCACTCCACTGTTCTTCCCTGGGAAGTCCCATGGACAGAGGGGCCTGGTGGGCTGCAGCCCATGGGGTCAAAAAGAGTCAAGTGACTGAGCACACGCACAAACCTGCCTTTAATACCGATGGGGAGCCTGGGGCCCAGGCCGGCTACAGAACTGACCCATCTTTAGCTAGGAGAGGGAAAGAGAAGAGAGTGGCTTGGACAGCCTGAAGTCCAGAAGAATCTGACCCCTCCTTCCCCACTCCTCAGGGAAATCTGTGGGCATCGTGACTACTACGCGAGTGAACCACGCCACCCCCAGCGCCTCCTACGCCCACTCCGCTGACCGGGACTGGTACTCGGACAACGAGATGCCCCCAGAGGCCCTGAGCCAGGGCTGCAAGGACATCGCCTACCAGCTTATGCACAACATCAAGGACATCGAGGCAAGTGTGGGGCGGGGTGGGGTGGGGGTTCGGGGGACAGCCGGAGCAGGGCAGGCGAGGCGGGGCCCCTGGTGAGCCTGAGACCTCAGGCCCAGACTGGCCGTGGAAAAGCGACTTGGCTAGGCTCTGCGCTCACCTGGGAGGGCTCCCGGCCCATTAGGGGATTTGTGGTTGGGGCAGGGAGGCACTGTGGGATTTCACTGCGGTGGGACTGAGGGATGAACCCTGATGTGGCCGCCACCGCGTCCCGAGAGTCAGGCGCCCGGGGATTATTCTGTCCATTGGGAACTGGCACTGCCCTGGAGCATGGGGGTGACACAGTGCCATCTGAGGGGAGTTCCCACATGCACGGACAGGCGTGAGTCCCATGCACCCAGGCAGTGTGCCCAGAGAAAAGGTGATGTGCAGGCTGTGGTTGGTGTAGGCTCTTACTTTAAAACTTGGGGTCAAGTCCTTGGCCTGCTGTTTGCTAGCTGTGTGACATTGGGTCAGTTACATAAGGTCTCTGAGCCTTCCCTTCTACAGCCCTTTTGTGAAATGTACCTACCATATAAGCCCATTGCAAGATCTAGATAAAATAATCCCTGTAGAGTTTAGCGCCCGGCCTGATGCCTCGTGAGTGTTCAGAAGGTGGAAGCATTTATGCAGAAGCGACCATGTGTCCCTGTCCTGAAACACAAGCTCTGACTCTGACGTACGGAGCAGGCTTAACACGCACACGCCCCAGTATCACCCACCTGATGCTCAGATGGGTCCCCACCTGTTTCCTAAATGAGACCCTCTGGCTTGTTCCCTTTTCAAGGTCTTGTTACCTACCTTGGAGGGGTGCTGGTGAGGAGGTGAGGGGACTTCAGCCCATGAGCTTAGAATGGGGGTTCAGGGAGGCTCAGAGAGAGAGCCCTCAGGTCCCTCTACCCCACCAGCCTAACTCCCTGGCTCCCAGACCCCCCATGCCACGCCCCAAATTTCCAAGTGCCACCTGCCCCTCATCCAACCTCTGTTTCTCTTTTCTGGGCCATGGATTGAGCTGCCCTTCTCAGGATCTATAGTCCTGGTGGCCAGCTCCTAGCTAGTGAGAATGTCAGGCAAAGCGCCCTTCTGACTTGGCGGGTCCCGGAAGGGTTGCTTCCCTCCCCCGAGCCTCAGTGTCCCCACCTGTGCAGCAACAGCTGAGCGCCCCCCATCCCCTCCCCACCTCCTGGGGCTGCTGGAGGCCGAGATGAGGTCATGGATGTGAGAACATTTGTTGTACAAGTGCAGGGTGTAATTACGGCACTGCCTTTAAGAGAGATTTGGCAGCGACCGCCTGAAAAGGGACAGGAGCGTAAAGGAAGGCTTTGCTGGCAGAGGAGGGGGGTGCGGGGGCGGGGGTTGCACCCCGGCCTGAGTAAGGAGGTGCGGCCTCTGGGAGGACCACCCTGCCCCCCTCCTCCCTCAGCCCCCACGTCCATCTCTGCTCCTCCATCACCACCCCACCACAGAGCCCCCCAGCCCCCCAGGCTGCACATGAAACAAAAATGCTGGTGTCCGCCCTGAAAATAAATATCTTTTACTAAAAAAAAGAAAGAAAAAGAAAAATGAAAGACACAAACCCAAACCCCAAAGCCAAACAGCAAGTCTGTTATTTGGGAGTTTAATGAGTGTGTGAAGTCCCTTCTGGGGCTGGAGATGACGAGGCTCCAGGCAAGAAGATTGGGGGCTTCATTTTCCATTCTGAAAATGCCAAGGGGTCAGGTTCTGTGGGAACAGTTCGGTGGGGGGGAGGGAGCCAGTGACCCGGGGTCCCTTCTCCTTTCTGTCACAAGCCTGCCCTGCCCCGCAGAGCACCCGGCTGGAGCTGGCCGTGAAAAGCTTGCCTTCACGGAGCCACCCTGAGCTCCGCCACTGCTGGCCGTGAGAATGCCTTGCAGGGGAAGCCAGCCCCCCGGGGGCAGCCGGGACTGGACTGCTAGTCACTGCGTTTCCTCCTGGGACAGTCCTGTACGTGGACTGTCAGTTCCACTTAGTAAGATGGACACACGGAGCCACAGAGAGCTTAAGCGCCCGGACCTTGGTCAAGATACAGCAGAGGCAGGATTCCAACTCCAGTCTGACTTCAAAGGCCTTTCCGGTTCCCCCGGGTCTGGGATGGCCCTGTATCCTCCACTTGTACCACCAGCCTGGACTCCTGGCTCCCTGTCCACCTGGTAGAACCTGGGTTCTGACGGGGGAGCTGGAGTGGAAGGTCGAGAAGGGTGCCTGGGCGACACCAGCCCCGGGACGGCAGCCTAAGGCCAGGCGTCACTGGACTCTGCGCTCCCGAGGTGTCAGCCAGGGGCAGCGGCCTGGGCTGACGCCCGCGGTAACAGGAGGACACCGGTGTGGTGGTCACCGTGGGCGGCAACTGTTATGCCCTTAGCCCCCGTTTTAAAAATAGTCAGGACTTCAAACATGGACTCCCAAGGAAAACAAACAGTCCCGCGTCCGTCTGCCCGCGTGGGTCAGCGTGGTGGGTAAAATTAGCCTGGCGGTGACTACACAGACGTGGGCGCTGGCCTGCTGTTTGCCAGGCTCCCAGCTGGGCTGCCCCAAGACCTCCCTGGCAGAGGCCTCTCGCCTTCTGGGTGGGGGCGAGGAGGCAGCTCTCCATCGGAGTCCCCGTCCTCCGCTTCATGGACACAGCAGGAGCTGGAGGGGTCTTGGGTTCACATCCTGGCTCTGTCCCCTCGCTGGCTGTGTGGCCTTAGGGGAAAGAAATCATATTTCTGCACCCATTTACTTGGAAAAGAAGTGACGTGGGTAGCCTTGCAGCTTTGTATGACATTGAACAAGATCATGTATCTTGAGTCCTTTAGGGCTTCCCAGGTGGCTCAGTGGTAAAGAATCCGCCTGCCTGGTAAAGAATGCAGCAGACTCGAGTTTGATCCCTGGGTCGGGAAGATCCCCTGGAGAAGGAAACGGGCAACCCACTCCAGTATTCTTGCCTGGAGAATCCCACGGACAGAGGAGCCTGGCGGCTATAGTCCACGGGGTCACACGTGTGGGACACGACTGAGCGACTAAACGACAGGAACCTCCAGGCCTTAGTGCCCGACACACACACTCTAAGATGCTGTTCCTCCCACACCAGCCGAAGCTGGCATTGGGCTTCTGGGAAGCCAGGTGAGGGAGGCTGGTGCCAGTACTGCACTCCGAAGCCCAAACCACAATCCCAGTAGACTCGTGATTTCATTCCTGGCTGAGCTGGAGGAGCAGAGGCTCGGGGAGGGCGGCGCACCCGAGCCAGGGCTCACCACGCCGGGGAAGCATCCACTCCGTCTGTCCCCCGGGGGCCCAGCTCTCCAGGCGGGCCTCTGGGAGCCTCCAGATGGCATGGCGCCCCTGGAGTACTGATGGCTGTGTCCCCTTCAGGTGATCATGGGGGGCGGCCGGAAGTACATGTTCCCCAAGAACAGAACGGATGTGGAGTATGAGCTGGATGATAAGGCGAGAGGCACGAGGCTGGACGGCCTGAACCTCATCGACATCTGGAAGAGTTTCAAACCGAAACACAAGGTAGCCAGTCCGGGGGCCTGACGTCTGGGCGGGGAGGTGCTGGGGGGTTCCTGCTCTGCATCTGTTCATTTCTGTAGGAGGAGCTTGTAGTTCTTAGCTCAGCCGGCCCAGAGGACCTTACAGGGATCTGAGTGGCACATAGTAGGTGCCCATTGATTCCTGCCTTCAGGCAATGAGGAAGAGGGTGGGCCAAGGAATGACCTGCATGCATGGACATGCAGCCCACCTGCACCCCTACTGTGTGCGGGGCCCCTGGCGAGGTCTGAGGTCCAAAGGATGAATCAGATGGTCAAGGAAACATGGATGCTGTGTGCTTGGATGGCGAGATGCCCAGGACCTACGGGAACCCAGAGGGGACAGGCCACAGGGAGGGGCTGAGAAGCCCCAAAAGGCGGGGAGGAGGAGGCCTCGGTGGGGGGAGTCTCGCCCGCAGGCCAAGGTGGCAGGGAGGGGCTGGGGTCAGGGCACGTGCTAGCTGGGGAAGGGAGGCTAGAGCGTGGGAAGACCTGGGCACCGGCTCCCGGAGCAGCTCCGGCCCTTGAAATCCATCTGCCGGCCATGGGCCCTGGGGCAGCTGGGGTCTGGAAATGACTGTGGTCAGAGCTGAAGACAGTGGGGAGCAGCCTGGAGGCCGCTTTGATGTCACTCTGGGGTTGGGTTTCTGAGGCTTCCAGGCCTGGCCCCTGGGGAGGCCTTGTGGGATGGGACTGGGCCAAGACTGAGGTGGGGGCAGGGACGGGGGAATGGCCCCCTGGGCTGGGTGGGGGCAGGACCCAGCTGCTTTGAACTCTTCCCATGCCTTCTGAGTCAGCTCTGGCTAGACTAGAGCCCCTCCCTGGCCCAAGCCTGAGAGACACCGCCTCTCCTGGCCTCGGTTTCTCTACCTGGAACATGGGACCAGAGCTTGGCCCCCCAGCCATGAAGTGAGGGACAGCAGGGGAGCCCCACTTTCTTAGCCTTCCCACCTTCCTTCCCAGAGCAGCCCCAGAGATTTGAAAAACCTCTGATCCCAATGCCATCACCCAGAGAAGGCGAGGAGCTCTCCTAAGGACACATAGCTGGTTCCTGGTAGTTCAGAACCCCACCCCCAGTCCAGGCCTGAAAGGCACCCTCTCCAGGCAAGCTGGCCAGTCCCTTCCCGTGGCCTCTGTGCCCTGGGGAAGCTGCACTTCCTTTATTTCCCCCCTTATTTGGGGTCCCCAGGGCAGAGCTAAGGCCTTACTTCCTTCTAGCTCTGAGAACACACAGCCTCGCAGTGAGCACTCACGGGCACTGGTCATCTGTGCCTTCCTCTTCTTTGCTCCAGCCCCTCCCGCTGCTTGGAACTCTGTTCCCTGACTCCAGGTTGTTTAGGTCTTACTTGTCCTCCAAGCCCCCATTAGGACCTCACCTCCACCAGGGAGCCCTCCCTGATCTCGTCTCTAGGTTCGCAGTGCCCCTGGTCTCAGAATTCTCATCGTCTTGCGTTAAAATTACCTATTTATTTGCCATTTCTTGAAGGCAGGGGTGGTAGGTCCTCAGAGAGGGACTGTTAAATGACTGAAGGACACATATACGTGCCCCAGACTCTGAGGCCAGCTGACTCCGCCAGTCCCAGCACGACTGACTCTGATGCTTCCTCCTAGCACTCTCACTATGTCTGGAACCGCACTGACCTCCTGGCCCTTGACCCCCACACCGTGGACTACCTCTTGGGTAAGTGGAGGGGGTGGAGTGGGCATTCAGCTGGGCGCCCTGGGACCAGGACTGTGTCAGCCAGCGCTGGGCGACGAGGCCCCAGCTGCGCCCCCCCAACTTAGGGACCTTTGTCCCCAGGCTCCAGGACCTGGGAAGGGTGAGGGAGGGGTTCTGGTTCATAGAATTAGACCTGAAATTTGCTGGCTGTGCAGGGCGAACAGCTCCATTGAGCACAAAGGGAAACAAAGCTCAGAGAAGGGAGATGACCTCTGGCAGGCCACATGGCCCGGGCGAGTCTGAACCCTAGATAGTGCTGGGACTTAAACAAATCCTTGGCTGCGGAGCCAGGGGACCCAGAGCCAGCCCTGCTGAGCTGCCAGGGCAAAAGCCAGCTAGATTGTCTCCACTGATCTTGACTTGGGGGCGGGGGTTGCCCCCACCTCCCCAAGGGCTGGGTAACAGGTGGGGGACCCAGGGCAGCTCCAGATGAGGTGGAATGAGACCCCGAGTAGCACCATGCAGACATCTGGATCCTCTTTCCCTCCTGGCTGTTGTGCCAGGCAGGTGGTCTCCTGCAAGCCTTTCTCAAGGAACACGGCCCCTGGGTCCTGGGCGTGTCCTCGGAGATTCTGGGCTTAGAGCAGGGCACCCGGAGGATCTCTCAGACACACAGCTCTCTGCTTGCCTGGGCCACACAGCACAGACCCCACACCCCACGCTGCCTGTAGAGAATTATGCCTGTACCCATGGAGCATGAAAATTCCACTCATGGGTCTAGAGCCAGAAGGCTGGGTTCGAATCCAGCTGCCACCACTCACGAGCTGTGCAGCCTTGGGTGAGTGATTTCTCCTCTCTACGCCTCCGTTTTCTATAAAATAAGGATAATGAATCCTCTCTACAGAGGGTACGGTGATAGGGCCTACCTCAGGGTTGTCATGAGGAGTAAATGAGCTAATGTATAGGTTATCTCTGTGGCTGCATAGCAGATTATGCCCAAACTTTACAGTTTAAAATGAGAGCACACACTGACTCCTTCACAGTTTCTCTGGGTCAGGGGTTTGGGCGTGGTTTAGCTAGGTCTCTCCGGAGGCTGCAGGCATCTGAAGGCTTGACTGGGGCTGGGGCTTCCAGGGTGGCTCGCTCACAAGGCCAGTACGTCAGTGCAGGCTGTTGGCTGGAGGCCTCAGCTTCTCACCGCACGAATCTCTCCACTGAGCTGCCTGAGTGCCCTTTCAACACGGCCCCTGGCTTTCCCCAGGAAGTAGGAGCTTGCAAGGCAGAAGCCACAGTGTCTTACGCTCTGGCCTGGAGGTCACACGCCGCCATCTATACAGTCTTCTGGGGGGTACACAGGCCAGCCCGAGGCAGTGAGGGAGGGCACGTGAGCATGAATGCCAGGAGGAAGGGTGATATCTCAGAGGCTGGTGCCCAGGTGCTCCCAGAGCACGTAGGACGACGTGTGGCCCAGAGTAAGCAGTGGAGCTCCTGTTAGGCCTCGCCCACTCATGGAAGGGCAAGGTGTTCTGGAAGCACGTCCGGGACCAGAAAACAGCAACCCAGTACATGTGGAATCTGGTGACATGAGCAAGGAATGGATCTCTCTCCTTGTTTCACGAGGGGGAAAAACCACACTCAGGGGACAGCAGGGACAGTGACCCCAAATCTTCTGTTTCACTGTACAAGCACTGAGCCCTTCAAACCTGACATGTAAACACACATCCAGCCTGTCTTGTTGAGGCCGGGACACCGTCCTCTGCCATGTCCAGGGTCCTCCAAGCTCAGAGTGGGCTGACAGAGTGGAATCCCAGGCCTCCCATTAGCAGCTGAAAGTAGCGAGTTACTGAACACCTGAGCCTCAGTCTCCTCCTCTGTGGAATGGACACAGTGCCCACCTCACCATGGCGAGGCTGAGAAGACGAACGGAGGCAGCCCTCCCAAAGCACCCGGCCCAAGTCAGGCTGCAAGAGCCACCCAGAGCTGCTTCCACCCCACCTCCCTTCACCCCCAAGTCGTGCGTGAGAAGCCCCTGCTCCCCGAGATACCCACACCCTCCCCGGTCCTCCTTAGGTCTCTTTGAGCCAGGGGACATGCAGTATGAACTCAACAGGAACAACGTGACTGACCCTTCACTCTCCGAGATGGTAGAGATGGCCATCAAGATCCTGAACAAGAACCCCAAAGGCTTCTTCCTGCTGGTGGAAGGTAGGGGACCCAGGCCTGGCTGCAGGGCCGCTTCCCTGGGAGCGTCTAGGTGGGTTCAGGGGTTGGGTGGTCAGCTCTCAGAGAGGACGGTCCTGTTTGGCGATGAGCAGGGAGAGTCCTTTAGGAAGGAGGGGTCATGAATGATGGAGGAGGAGAGAAGGGGCAGTGCTGAAGCTGCCAGCCTAACAAGCTGTTCTTTGGGCGTGGAGATGGCACATCCGGCTTACCGTCCAGGAAGGCTTCCTGACAGAGGAGGCAGGTTTCTTCCTTTTGGAAATTCCTCCCCAAAGCCTGTCTCTGGAGGGGCGTGCAGACCCTCAGCTTCACTCCTCCCCAAAGACAAGTCTGCAAGTCCCAGTAGTCAGAGGTGCCCTGAGCAGCTAACTGGCTGGGCCCAAGGATGCCGGCCCAGGGTCGACCAGATGCCCATTGGTCTGTGGCTTCCCTCACAGCTGAACAGTGGACCTCTGCTATTACTAGGTCCATGTGTGGCCAAGGCCAGAGAGGAGAAGGCCCCGAGCAGGCCCCAGATGTATCCTGGGGTCCCCAGGGTTGGGAGAGCCAGACCCTTCAGGAGACAGCAGGGCTGTCTGCTGATACTCCTGGGGTTTCCCAGCGCTGTCATGAGGCCCTGGACTCATTGTCCGAGTGCTGCCACCCACTGGCTTTCGTGACTTTTACCTGTGCATTGCTGTAAAAATGAGGCCCAGAATAGTCCCCTTCTCCAGGAAGGACTGTTAGCATCCATTGCATCCAGAGACATAATGTACTTGGAAAGGGGCCCAGCAGAGAGTAAATTCTCAATGCTTCGATTATTATCATTATTATGATTACCCAATAGCTAAGGCGATCACAGTAGAAAGTAAGAGGAAAGGATAAGGTCTCTGGAACCTTCCGAAGTTCTAACAACTATCATGTTCTGCCTGGACACATACACACACAGACATGCTTGCACACATCCTCCCGCCACACATACACACGTGCTCGGGCCCTTCCCCCCTCCAGAGGCCAGCAGCCGCCAGCCCAGCTTGGCTGCTTTCTTGCCAAACCCTGGGGTTCCCACTCAAGCACGGCGGCCTCAGCCTGGCCCTGAATGGGCCTCTGACGCTGAGGAAGCAGCCAGGAACCAGTGGTGGTGAGCACGGGCTCCCCCGGGAGCGGTCCTCTTTGTGAACAGGGCCAGGACCAGGCGGACCAGGCCAGCTGCTCCCAGAGCCACAACAAAGGAGGAACCCACCCTGCCAGCCAGCCAGGCCTGCGTGGTGAGGCCCAGGCCAGCAGGAAGGGAGGGCGGCCGGGCGCCCAGGCTCCGGACCCTCAGAGTTAGGAGTGTCCACCCAGGCATCTTCTTCCTCTTAGAGATGGGAGGCATTCCCTGTAGTCACACAGTCTCCGCTGTGATCTTCAAGCCAGGCTTAACCAAGCCAGGCCTCCTCTGCTCACCTAGGGGGAGGTGGCATGGGGTGCAGGCTTCTCCAGGCCTGTATGGAAGCCTGCTGTGGGCACTGCCCAGGCACCGAGGGCTTTACTCCTCTAAGAATGTGCTTCACATTCGGTAATTTGGAGTAATTCCCTGATAGCTCAGTTGGTAGAGAATCTTCCTGCAATGCGGGAGACCCCGGTTAGATTCCTGGGTCTGGAAAACCCGCTGGAGAAGGGATAGGCTACCCACTCCAGTATTCTTGGGCTTCCCTCATGGCTCAGCTGGTTAAGAATCCACCTGTAATGTGGGAGACCTGGGTTCAGAACATCCCCTGGAGAAGGGAAAGGCTACCCACTCCAGTATTCTGGCCTGGAGAATTCCATGGACTGTATTGTCCATGGGATTGCAAAGAGTCGGACACCACTGAGCGACTTTCACTTTCACTTTACACTCAGAGGGGATGTATTCAAAGTGCGGGTGGAAAAACAAGGCTTTAGAGTGGGTCAACTGAATTCAAAGCCCAGCAGATCTCACCTCGGACACGTCACTTCCCCACTCTCAGCCTCAGTTGCTCCATCTGTAAACTGGGCTGATTGTACCCATCTCTGCCCACAGTAGTTGGGAATGGGGAACAAGATGTCAGCTTGTTCTGTCTGGCACCTAGTAGGTATTCAGGCATGTTGAGTCCTTTTCCTAACTCTCTGAGATCTTCAGGGACTCTGAGCAGCTAAAGAAACAGCTCAGGGAGCAGCATGGGGTGGTGGATCTGCTTTAAACCTGACTTTGCACTGTCCACCCATGGGCCTGTGGTCCAGCAACTCACCGTCTGAGCTGCAGGGAACGTTGAATAGCTGTATTAAATGCCCGGCATGGTGCCTGGCCCAGGGGAGCTCCCATCAAAGAGGTTAACCTGGTGGTTAACCCAGGGGGATGGGAATCAGGGATTACATCTCCTTCCCCGCCCCCTGACCAGAGGCCTTTGCCTTGGTGTCCCCAGGGGGCAGGATAGACCATGGCCACCACGAGGGCAAAGCTAAGCAGGCACTGCACGAGGCGGTGGAGATGGACCAGGCTATCGGGCAGGCGGGCGCTATGACCTCCGCGGAAGACACGCTGACTGTTGTCACCGCTGACCACTCCCACGTCTTTACCTTTGGCGGGTACACCCCCCGTGGCAACTCTATCTTCGGTAGGTAGGCCTCCATTGGAGTAGGCACTGCACACTCCCAGGGTCTGCCATCTGGGAGCGGGGATAGGGTAGGAGAGCTGGCAAGCCCAGGGCCTGGCACTCAGAATTGGGTAGGGAAGAGAAGTTACTGACAGTGGGGGACTAGAGGGTGGGGGCATGGAGGGAAGTGATGCCTGGGTGCACGGGTGGCCACCGGGATGATGCATAGGTAGAAGAATGGGAGGAAGGATGGATTAATGGACAGGGGAGAGGAGGGGGTGAGGGATGTATGGAAGGGTGGACCAGCAAACAGATGGGAGGATACGGGCACAATCAAAACTGAGAGATGATTGGTTGGAAATAAATTGGGCTGGGAGGTGGCTTCCTTGGGACGGGACCCAGGGATCCTACCTGGGGCTTAGGGACTGTCCTCCTGGTGCTCCAACATGACCCCTGGACCAATGCCTTCTTGCACAGGTCTGGCCCCCATGTTGAGTGACACAGACAAGAAGCCTTTCACTGCTATCTTGTACGGCAACGGGCCTGGCTACAAGGTGGTGGGCGGCGAGCGAGAGAATGTCTCCATGGTGGACTATGGTGAGAACGCAAGGCCCAGGGCTGGGAGGGGACAGGACTCCCCATCAGGGAAGAGCTCAGAGACAGTGCAGTCCTCTGAATAAGGCTGGGAGCGAGGTGTCCCATAATAGACAGGACTTGAGTTAGAACAATGTCAGTTTGAATCCCCTCCTAAAATCTAGCAACTCTGTGACCCTGGGCACATAACTTCACCTTTCTCGTTCTTGGTTTCCTTCATAAGAATGGTCTACCTCCCAAGGTTGTGTGAAGGGCTAGATGGATCTGATGAACTGAGCGTGGCACCTAGCACATGCAGGGGCTTGCTGTGTTGCACTGTCATTTTTACTGGCTGTATAGTATTCTAGTGTGTGTGAGCCTTCCCAGTTTGCTTATCTGATTGCATATTCTTGAATATTTGACCACGATGTCCTCAGCGTCCCCTGGGGGTCTATTGGCACAGCCAAGGATCTGAGGCTTTTCCTGGGTTGGCTCTTCCCTTCTAATCCAGACAGCCCAGATGAGATCTGTGGGTTGAGAGAGCAGACTTCTGTGTCAGAGCAGACTCAGGCTTGAGTCCTGTGGCCTGGTGTAGGAAATGACTTTCCTGCACTGAGCCTCAGCTTCCTCTTCTATAAAATGGGAGTATTTGGGACTTTCCAAGCGGTCCAGGAATTAAAGACTCCACGCTCCCAATGCAGGTTTGACCCCTGGTTGGGGAACTAGGATCCCATGTGCTGCACAGAGTGGCCCCCCAAAAAAATGGGGGAGGAGGGCATTTGAGCCAGTCTGGAAGTGGGCGTGGAAAAGCTGCTGCATAGTGCCAGGCCCCCAACAGGCTCTCAGCAAGTGTTTCTTCTGGCCCACAGCTCACAACAACTACCAAGCACAGTCGGCTGTGCCCCTGCGCCACGAGACCCACGGCGGGGAGGATGTAGCTGTCTTTGCCAAGGGCCCCATGGCACACCTGCTGCACGGCGTCCACGAACAGAACTATATCCCCCACGTGATGGCGTACGCAGCCTGCATTGGTGCCAACCGCGACCACTGTGCCTCAGCCAGCTCGTCCGGCAGCCCCGCCCCTGGCCCCTTGCTGCTCCTGCTGGCCCTGCTGCCCCTGGGCAGCCTGTTCTGAGGGCCCGGGGCCCGGGCACCTGCCAGCCCGTGACCCATGGCCGGTGCTGCCCATAGCCTGGCAGCCCACACCTCAAAGAGGCGGGTGGCAGAGACCCCCACCGCCTCTGCTGCTGCCGGCAAGGGGACCCAGGAAACCAAAGCCTGCCTGCCGCCCGCCTGGCTCCCCTCTGGAATCCTCCACTGCGGCCAGATCAGTTGCTGCCTCCCAGCCTCCCCTGCCACCCGCTGCCCCTTTTGGCCGACAGGGTAGGTTTCTCTTGGGCAGGCAGAGAGCGTAGACTGCAGAACTTCTCAAAGCCTCTTATTTTTCTAGCAACTCTATTTCTCCAGACCCAGAGGCCCTGGAGCTTCTATGGAACATTCCGAATCTGACCCTCCCCCGCCTCCTTCCCCTTCCCTCTGGAACCCACCAGGCTCATGGCCCCATTCCCCAAGTCCTTCCCTAACTTCAGGGGAGACCAGGTCCTCCTCAGGAGGAGGTTTGCTCACTCACTCATTCCAGGGTCGCCCCAGGGCTCCCAGGAAGTCGGCTCCCAGGACTGGCCATCCAGCCCCGGGTGACCCAGGCTGGGAAGAGTAGCCTGGCAAAGCGGGCGCTTCCCGGCTCTAAACACACATGCCAGCTCCTCTCTGAAGGGACTCTCCTGTTCGAAACAGCCAAAAAAATTTCTCTTTTTGGTGTTGGTTAAAAGGGAACACAAAACATTTAAATAAAACTTTCCAAATATTTCTGAGGACAGGTCTGAGTCTTTGTGGTCAGTGAGGAAGAGACTGAAATAAGCTCATTTCTCAGGGGAGCTGGACTCAGGATCCAGGAGCGCACACAGGTCGGGTTGGACGGGGAAGAGAAGGGGGTCCCCCGCTGACCTGGGGCTGCCGCGCCCATTGCCCGGGTGACTGCGGACCAAGTCCTTTGCGTCTCTGCCTCTCCGTCTTATCTGTGACACGGGAGGCAGCCCCCTGCAGGCCTGCCGTGAGGATGAACAGCGCCTCTGGGCCCCTAAACCCACAGCAGGGAGGCTTTCAAGTGCCCCGGACACCTATGCTGCATGGCGCCCACAAACAGCTGCCCGCCGTGGCCCACTGCACCCGCTCCCTCACCCGCTCATTCAGCAAGCCTTGAGCATGTGCCAGGCCCTGTACCAGGTCCTGAGGGTTCAGTGGTTGCCCTCACAGAGCGTCAGCCTAGACAAGGATGGTGATCGTCCACTCCCGGTTGTCAAGTCTGGGTACAGACTCAGCGTTACACCTGATATTGGGGGTAGAGCCCCCCAGGTTTGCTCCTCTTGCCCTGCTGGAATCAAAGGCTCGATCATGATGATAATGATGACAGTCCTAACAACACTGATTATTTACTACCTGCCAGTCTCTGAGCTTGGTGCTTATGTGGATTCATTTCATTTAATCCTAAGAAGCAGGCCCCCTTCATCCATCCACATTCATAGATGATGAAACCAAGGGTGCAGGGAGTGACATGAGTGCCCAAGGTCCCCCAGGCCGTGGAGCTGGGGTTTGATTCCAAAGTTCCCACACTTAATGACATCCTTTATTTATAATGCATTTCCAGCCTCCTGCCAACCAGGCTCTGAGGCAGCCGGTACTAATGACTCATAACATACACTAGTTAAAAATGAACTCGGCAAGAAATTGTATGTTAGAAGCAAGGCATCCTTCAAGAATGAAAACACACAAAAAAATGAAAATGCGGCTGAGAAGATTTCTCTTTAAGTTTCCCAGCAGTCCTGGCAAAAAGGGCACAGCCAAGCCAATGCTGGGATAGTAAACCACATGCCTACATTCTTGCCAGGACAGACACCTCACCTTTAAGCGTGCAGTGCGGCATTTTCATTCGTTGTTCTCATACCGTCTTCATAATTTTTGCCACGTCTCCATTGTCACTTCCTGAACACTCCTTTAAACACACTGGGTGTGCAAACCACACTCTGTGTCTTGGGTTGGGCTCTCCAGAGGCAGACTCTGCAACAAGGATTTGAAGACAAACAGTTTGTAAAGGGGCTTCCCAAGTGGCTCATTGGTAAAGAAATCACCTGCCAATGCAGGAGATGCGGGTCAATACCTGGGTTAGGAAAAGGAACCGAGGAAGCACCAGACAGAGTGGGGAAGTTGGCCGGGAAAGGAGAGGATGTGTTGTTAAGCAGGTCACCATCATGGGCAACCCGGCCTCAGTTCCACTGTGGGCCTCCAGGATGCAAGGAGATGCATCTCAGGGTTATCTCACTGTGGAGTGAGGGAGTGGGGCTATTTTTTCTTTCACTCTCATTTCTCACTGGCTAAGAACTGTTCCTAGAAAAATGAACACCCTGGCCCTTCCAGCCCACCCCTGGAAGGCCTGAGAGCAATCCCCAAAGCCTGAGTGGGGACAGTAAATGCTCAAAGGATACAAGCAAAGCACCAACATCACTTATTAAACTTTGGGATGGGATGCAAAAGCATGGGCTGCCGCCGGTCAGAGAGGCAGGAGTTCCCGGCTCTGTTCCATCGCTTTCTGGTTTCCACAAAATCAGGAGAGTTCTCTAACCTCGCTGATGTTCCATTTGTACCTCTGAACGTACCGAACCAGCAGTGGGCTGAACACACTGAGCTCTCAGGATCCCATGAGGAACTAAGAGCTCCCGCACAAGTCCAGGCTGTGGTTCATGCATGCGTACTTCAAGAAGAATCAAGGGTGCTCAGACTGCTCCAGGGCCTCCCTTACCCCTGCTGGACCCCGCCCGCACCAACAAGTCACTCATCACCCCTTTATTCTAACTGTTGGTGGCCCTGAATCCAAATCCAGGCCAGGGGTCCAGGCAGAAGTCCCAGCTCTACCCACCCGGCTACGGAACTAGAGGCTAAGGGTGACAGTGAGACACTTCCTCAGCGCGGAAGAACAAATCTAAGCTGACAAATCCTCTTCTAGTCATCCAGATAACCCTGTCTTCTGTTAAAGAGAAATCCAGAATTTAGCACAAGGAGTTCATTTCTATCTCAAACATCTGGTGGTACCTCAGCTCAGGTGCCTGAGACCCAGGCTCTTTCCACTGTGTGGCTCTGCCCCCCTCTAAATTCCAGAGGTTCTATCTTGACCAGAATGTCTATCTAAATTCCACTGGCCAGCACACTGGTGAGGGACGGGGTGGAGGGGGAGAGGGGCTCACGGCTCAGGTTATAACCACTTCTTCCTGGAAGGAACACCCGTCACTCCTACTCACAGTCCATTGGTGAGAACTAGTCATGTGATTCTACCTGGTGCAAAGGGGGCTGGGAAATGTAGTCTTTGGTTGAGCAGACGCTTAGCACCAACAATCCTTCAGTTCAGTTCAGTCGCTCAGTCGTGTCCGACTCTTTGCGACCCCACAGACTGCAGCACACCAGGCCTCCCTGTCCATCACCAACTCCTGGAGTTTACTCACACTCACATCCAGTGAGTCAGTGACGCCATCCAACCATCTCATCTTCTGTCGTCCCCTTCTCCTCCCGCCTTCAGTCTTTCCCAGCATCAGGGTCTTTTCAAACAAGTCAGCCCTTCGCATCAGGTGGCCAAAGTATTGGAGTTTCAGCTTCAGCATCAGTCCTTCCAATGAACACCCAGGACTGATCTCCCTTAGGATGGACTGGTTGGATCTCCTTGCAGTCCAAGGGACTCTCAAGAGTCTTCTCCAACACCAGAATGCAAAAGCATCAGTTCTTCGGTGCTCAGCCTTCTTTATGGCCCAAGTCTCACATCCATATATGCCTGCTGGAATAACCATAGTTTTGACTAGATAGACTTTGTTGGCAATGTAATGTCTCTGCTTTTGAATATGCTGTCTAGGATGGTCATAGCTTTTCTTCCGAGGAGCAAGCATCCTTTAATTTCATGGCTGCGGTCACCATCTGCAGTGATTCTGGAGCTCAAAAAAATAAAAATCTGTCACTGTTTGCATGGTTTCCTCATCTCTTTGCCATCAAGTGAGGGGACCAGAAGCCATAGTCTTAGTTTTCTGGTTCTCAGCCTGGGCACTCTTGGAATTTGGGGCTATGTCTGTCTGCCGTAGGATGGTGGGCAGCATCCCCAGCCCCTCCTCCCGAGATGTCTATCTCTGCCCCTCCCCGCACCGTTGAGCCCTTTCCTCCGTGGTAAGGAAGGGGTGTGGGAAGTCTGGGTTGTCTTGTCTCAGCTGCACGTGTGCTCGGGGCGCCTTCCACTCTTGTGCTCCCCAGATGTCACTGATTATCCTCACAGTGTTTCAAAACACTGGGAACCTGCACGAAAGATTTGGAGTTCTGGCTTGGCTGAAAAATTAGAAGATCTGCTCCCCTCAGCCCGCATTTACCAGGGCAGCGGCCACTCAGGGCTGAGAGGCGGCTGCGCGTCATGGGTGCACCTCCCCTGCTCGCCACAGTCCCCAGCATTCCTGTCTTCCTACAGGGAGCCCCTTTGGACTGCTGTTCCCTGTCTGGCCATGGTGGAAACTGGGCTTGTGGCCTCTGCCTTATTCTGGGCCACACCTGGGAGACGGCTGTGAATGAGCTTCCTGTCCTCAGGAAGATCATGTCTCCTGGAAGAGACTGCCAGAGGGAGTCCCAGCACGATGGGGGAGCAAGGGACTGTGGGGGCGTACCTGCTGTTGTTGTTCAGTCGCTCAGTCGTGTCCAACTGTTTGCGACCCCATGGACTGTAGCACGCCAGGCCTCCCTGTCCCTCACCATCTCCCAGAGCTCACCCCGGTTCGTGTCCATTGATTGAGTCAGTGATGCCACCCAACCAACCCACCCTCTGCAACGCTTTTCTCCTTTGCCTTCAGTCTTTCCCAGCACCAGGGTCTTTTCCAATGAGTATTTAACACTGTCTTCTGTTCAAGAGAAATCCAGAATTTAACACAATGAGTTCATTTCTATCTCAAACATCTGATGGTGTTTGTGTCAGAAACAGATCCCAACGGCCCCAAACCTGCCGTTCACATCCGGCGGCCAAAGTATTGGAGCTTCGATATCAGTCCTTCCAAGGAGTATTCAGGGTTGATTTCCTTTAGGATTGACTGGTTTGATCTCCTCACCGTCCAAGGGACTGTCAAGAGTCTTCTCCAGGACTTCTCTATTGGGGGCATAGAGAGAGCGCCTAACCAGCTGGGGGCACAGATGGGATGGGCACAGAGACAAGGCAAAGAATGAGCTGGGGCTTGACTAGGAGAGCAGGACTGAGGCAGGGCTGGGGGCCACAAGGGGCAAGTTAGAGAAAACCCTGTGGGGAGACACAAGCGGGAGGACCCACAACACCATTCCAAGAAGCTGAGGGGCCACCTTGAAGACTCTGGGGAGGCATGGAAGGTTCTGGACCTGGACGTGTGCATCGCTTTCGAAAGTCCATCTTGCCTGCCAGCTTGGAGGGCAGCTTTGAGACGAGCTACAGGCTGAGAGGTCAGCAAGAAGACTGCTACAGGAGGCCAGGCAGGGGACGCTGGGGCCATGGAGGCAGGGAGGAAGAAACAGGCCGCAAACCTTTGCCTGGGAGTCTCAGTCTCGCTTATGAAGAAGGAAACAGGACCAGCATGTGAGTGGGTGAGTGGTCAGCAGACTGACCGCCTGAGAGGGAAGGCAGGAGGGAGCAGGAGACCTACAGTGCACCACACACCCTATGAGCACCCAAGATGTGGCAGCGAAGTTGCTGTCCTCGGGGCGGTGGGGGCGGTATATTAGACACATCCACATACCCCACCACCATCCCGTGACCTGGGCACTGTTATCTCCATTTTACAGAGGGGAAAGTTGAGGCTGGGGGGGGCGCAGTGACCTGTTCTGTGTTTAAGTGACAGCTGCAAATTGAACCCTTGACCAGCGAGTCCACCTCCCCCAACCCCCTCCGAGGCACTCATCTCTCCAAGGAAAACAACCCAGACCCTATCGGCCGCAGAAGACCTTCGATGGGCCAGTGAGAGCCCCAAACCAGCGGCATTTATAATTAGCCCTGGTGGCTCACCCCCAAGACCTCCCACCAAGATCTAGCCCCGGCCGATCTGGGGGTGGGGTGGGAGGATTAAGTTCTCAGAAGAGGATTTGGGCTCCTGTGTGGCTTCCCAGGGCTCCTTGTGATGCTGCTTGATCATGGCGCCAGGCTTCTTTCTGACTCCTCAGTCATCGGCCCCCCACCTCAGGATGGGGGCACACGCGTGACGCACCAGCCCAGCAGGGGCAAGCCGGGCCACCCGGCCAGTACCACGTCTCCCTCCCTGCCAGTGAGAACCAAGGCTTAGAGTCACTGAGGTGGTGGAAACACAGCTGCAAGCAGAGTCCAGACCTTTCCATGAGGCTCCCTGAGTGCCCGGGACCCTTCCAAGTGCGTCACAGAGTGCTTAGCGCATTCACCCTCCCACCCACTCTCAGAGGGCAGGGATTGCTGCTGTCTCTGGTTTACGGATGAGGAGACAGATGCAGAGAGAAATCTGATAACTTAAGTGAAGTCGCACAATTAACAGGATATGGAGGAGGATATAAAGGCAAAATTGAGCTTCCCTGCTGGCTCAGACGGTAGAACGTCTGCCTGCAATACAGGAGACCTGGGTTTGATCCCTGGGTCGGGAAGATCTCCTGGAGAAGGAAATGGCAACTCACTCCAGTACTCTTGCCTGGAAAACCCCATGGGTGGAGGAGTCCGGCAGGCTACAGTTCATGGGGTCGCAAAAAGTCGGACACGACTGAGCGACGTCACTATAAAGGCAAACAGTGCAGCTGGGTGTGAGATTTAACCAGGCACGGGGCAGAGTGAGGGGCAAAAACAAGGAGTCAGGATTGTAACCCTGCAAAGATTCAAGGAAGTGGGCTGCTGGCGTCAGTCAGGAGATCCTGACCCCCTGGGCCTGTGCCCTTGTCCTGGTGGGAAGTGCCCAGCAGGCTTGGGCAGAACCCTGGGCCCCCCGTGCCCTTCTCTGCCTCCCCCTGCCCCATGCCAGGGCAGGTGGCCCCAGGGTCTCCGAGGTCAGCCTGGGCTTGACCACTGACTGAAGGGCCTTGTCATCAGACCTCCTGCCACCCAGGTGACCTGGTTGGGAACCAGTGGCAGCTAAGAGGCTGTGTCCTGATGGCATGGGACTGGGTTGGGATGAGAAAGAGGGCTCTGGGGCAGGGTGTGGACAGGTTTTGGTTTTTCCTGTTTATTTATTTGGCTGCCCCAGGCCTTAACTGCGGCATGCAGGGTCCCTGATCTCCCTTGAGGACCATGGAATCTTTAGCTGCGGCTAGCGGAATCTAGCTCCCCAACCAGGAATCGAACGCAGGCCCCCTGCACTGGGTAGCGTGGAGTCTCAGACGCTGGACCACCAGGGAAGTACCTGGGCAGGTTGGAGGTGTGATCCTTCCCTCTTTTCCCAGAGCCCTTGCAGGGCCAAGGCCTGAGGGTACTGTGCCCACCCTCGGGGCAAGAGTCAGTGCTGGAGGGGTCTTTGGCCCTGAGCCCTCCATTCCTGAGGGATCTCCTGGGAACAGACCTCTTTCTACCTGGTATCCCCAGACTAACTCAGGGCTGGAGTCGACTTTTGCACCAGAGAGGAAGGTAACCAAGAGAGGGTCAGACACCAGGTTGAAATCACACAGTAAAATGGACGGAAGACCCCAGCCAAGGGCAAACTCCTGGCAAAGGGTCCTCACCGTCCCCTGACCCCTGGGCACTGCAGGTGCCAGGGAGAGAGGAGGACTCACAGGGGCCCAGTGCCTGCCTCCGGCCTGCGGCTCAGTGCCCCCTCATCCCTGAGCACCTCTTCCCGCTCTCTTAGGTGGGGCAATGGTACTGACCCTTCAGTTCAGTCCAGTTCAGTCCAGTCGCTCAGTCCTGTCTGACTCTTTGCGACCCCGTGGACGGCAGCACGCCAGACCTCCCTGTCCATCACCAACTCGCGGAGTTTACCCAAACCCATGTCCATCCAGTCGGTGACGCCATCCAACCATCTCATCCTCTGTCGTCCCCTTCTCCTCCTGCCCTCAGTCTTTCCCAGCATCAGGGTCTTTTCTAATAAGTCAGCTCTTAAACGAAGGTCCAGAGAGCGACTGGGGGCCCTGCTGTGGCTGGTGGTCTGCGAAGACTAGAGGAAGTAGGTAAGATGATAGCTTCGCAAGGAGCTGGAGGAAAGATTATTCCAAGTGGAGTAAAGCCAGTGCAAAGACCCGGGGACAGGAATAAGCTTAATATGCTTGAGCGACAGATATAACCAATGTGGCTGGAGCCCAGAGAAGGGGAAGACAGTAGGTGGGTTAAGGTGGGGGGCGTGGACGGAGCGGGGTCCCACGGGGAACGACAGGAAGTGCCTGCATCTTCTGTTACGAGGGAAGGTCAGACGAAGCAACTGACACGACCCAGCTTATGCTTTGGAAAGATCGCTCCGTCTGCCAGGCAGCGACCAGGAATGCCAGAAGCTGAGGCCGGAGAGCAGTCCAGAGGCTTTTCCGTTGCTGCGGGTGGAGGTGGTGGTGGCTTGGACCAGCTAAGGATGGTGGTGGAGGGAAGGAGCTGGATCCCAGACATGTTTGGGAATTGAAGCCAGCCGGGCTTGCTTAGGGACCGAACCCTGGTGGGCAGAGGAGACGGCGGAATCGGGGATGTGCCTGGAGTTTAGCATCTGAGCACCTGGGTGAAATGTCATCTGTGGATATGGAGGAACAGATTTGGGGAGAACATAGCTGGTTTGGATCACGTTAGCTTGGAGATGCCCATTGGACTTTAGAAACGCTGGTAGGAAGTCAGAAAAATTCTGGAGGTCAGGCAAGGAGCCCAGGAGCTGGAGGCAGAAGGACAAGGCCCACTACGACACTTACAGCGATGTGGCAGGGAGAGGGGAGAGTGTGCCCAAGGTCACAGGGAGCCAGTGGCCGGGACTGGAGCTGGGTCTGTCAGACTCCACAGCCCATGGGAGCTCTTTCCACTCCATCAGGCAGTCACCGCTAGGAACAGAGGTGTAGGGGTGTAGGGAGGTGGGCTACAAGATTCAGTGGAGGCAAGAAGAAGCCCCTGGAATGAATTTGGGAACAACAGAGATCCTTCCAGCCTGGGCTGCCCACCCCACTACCACAGCCTGGTGGAGCTCTTGCCGAGCATGGAGTCCTGACCTCTGCCCATTGTACAGATGGAGAAACTGAGGTCCAGAGGAAAACAGGACTGAATGCTAGGTCTTCTGCCTGCCAATCCTGGCTTCTCCACTCACCTCTAAAGAGGATTCCTGTCTGAATCAACTCAATGGTTGAGTTGAAACCACCCAAAAATGATAATCCTGAAGAGGGTGGATGTTTCTCTTGAGCCCTCAAGGGGACCTGGGGCCCGGGGCCTTTTCGTCCTGGGCTCCCCTCAAGGCTGTGTTTCTACCCTGCCCTACCCAGGCCTGCATCTACGCAGTCCAGTGACCTCTGGCCTTCAGGGTCCCTCCAGTCCCTAGCAGGGCAGCCTCAGGTCTAGCACCAGGCATGGCTCCTGCCCCATGACCAGAATCGAGGCCCCCCCTGGCCCCGACCCAGACCACCCAGCGCCAGGGTCTGGCGGAGCCCAGCAGGGCTGGTGGGCAGTCTTCCCAGGCCGGTCTGGCTCCGCCCGAGGCAGGCTGCGGCCTGGGAACCACTAGCTGTCTCCTTGGGGAAGCAGCTGGGATCTCCAGAACAAACAGGGAAACCACAGGCCCGCGCCCCGCCCGTGGAGGGGAGCTGCCTCTGGCCTCATCTGCAAATGCCAGTGGGAAGGAGCATGCGGACAGGGAAGGCTTAGGGGGAAGGCGCTCAAAGCCCCTGGGACTGGGGCAGGTTGGGGGGGAGTTGCTAGGCTGAGCTGGGGTGGGGTGTCTCCTCGGCCTCAGGCCAGGAACCAAGCCTTGGAATCAGACTGATCTAGGTTCGTATCTGGACTCGGCCAATGATTTTGCTGCTCTGTGCCTCAGTTTCCCCTTCTGCAACAACAGCCACGCCTGGCCTCCTGGAGATGTGGTGACGTGACCTGGAGTTGGCTGCATGAAAAGCGCCCAGGCTCAGCGCCTCAGGCACAGTAGGCCTGGAAGGACTTCAGTCCCTGAACCATCTGGTTCACCAGGAGCCAGAACAATCCTGGGGGATTCCCGGGCCTGGCAGGGCAGGCTGGGACAACCTCGCTGATTCAGAGCTGCGGGGAGCAGGGGCCGGGGGAGCAGCTGACTCCACTGAAAGCCGCAATTAGAGCTCAATTCACAGGGACGCTGTTAGTTCTTCCCAGGGCCAAAGCGATTACAGGCTCAGAGCTAACCCATTACTGACGGGGTGACATACAGAGCAGCCCGTTCAGGCCAAGGCAGGGTGTCCAGCCCCTCCCCCTCACTGTATGATTGGGGAAACTGAGGCCTGAGCCAGTGGGACCAGCTCCAGGTCACACTGCAGGCTGGGGGGAGCCAGGCCTCCCTGTCGGCCAACGGCCGTTCCAAGCTCCATCCTCATCTCTCACTTCTCTCCGTAGGATGGATGTCTTGCTGATCTAGAAGCCAGAAGCACCTTGCAGGAGCTGACCGTCCTTAAAAAGGAGGGATGGGGACCAAGAGGGCTGAAACCCCGAGAGGAGATGGGGCCTGTCGGGATGGCTCAGTGAGGCTTGGGTCCTGGGCCCTGGACTTTGGGGCCACCCACTCCTGGCCTAGCCCACAGGGTCCTCAACATGCTACTGATAATAACAACAGTAATCATGACAGCTCCCCCTTCTAAAGCTTTCACTGAAGGTTGGCCTCATCTCACACCTTCACCGTAGCCTAGGAGGGAGCTGCTAGCCTTATCCCCATTGTAGAGATGGGGAAACTGAGGTTCAAGCTGGTCAGTGACTGGCCCAAGCTCACACAGGGAGCCAGTGGCAGGGCCAACACTGGGACAAGTATGTTCCGACTGAGGCTGGGTGGGATGCTACAGTCCTTTATCCCTGGGCACAGAGCCAGGTAGTCCTAGTGAATGGTAACAGTGAGGGGGGAATTATCAAGCGAAAAAATGAATGAATGAATGAGCAAAAAGGCTGTTTAAGGGACTCTGCAGAGCCACAGGCCTCTCCTCTGTTGCCTCCTCCAGGAAGACCCCCGAGATTAGTGGGCTAAAGGGAAATGCCCAAATCTTACCTCCCCAGAAGCAAGTGTCCTCAAGTTTCTGGGTCCCAAGAACCCCGCGACTTGTTCAAATGCCCCTTAAGGAGCCCTGAGCAGCCACCTCTTTGGCCTGCCTTCTGCCTTAGTCCCAACCAGTCCCCCGTGCCAGAGGTAACCCTCTGCCAGTTCCCACGCCTTGCCCAGGCTGGACTCTGAGTTGGGGTTGGGGTCAGTGGTGACAGCAGGCATCACCTCTCCATGCCTTCTCCCCACTTCTTCCTCCTCTGCTGCTTACTTTGGGGGGCCCCTGGGGTGGGGGCACTACACCCTCCAGTTGGATCCAAGGAGCTTGGGAGGTTGGTGTTGGAGCTTCTGCTGGCCGGGCACCCTCCCACTCCCATGGGCATGGGCTGGGAGAATTCTTCACTCATTTGACAAATATTTATGAAGCCCCTACTATGTGCCAGGCCCTGGGTGAGGCTCAGGGGCTCAGGAGAGACCCTCCCTTCTGATGTCTGTGGTTTCACTGAAGAGGTAGCTGGTGTCTGGGTGTCATGTGAGCTCCACCAGCCAAGCTCCTGAGGACTGCCCCCACCCCTTCGCCCAGGAAACTGAAAGCTGTCTGCGGGCAGGAGCCGTGCCTCCCTATCCGACAGGGATTTCCCCAGGGTGTAGCTACCGCATCCTCGCCAGGCGGGGGCTCCCTCAGTCTGTAAAACCTGCTGTTGCTATAAAATTTCCCACTGTTAAAGCCTCCTAGGAGAGGGCTGCCAGATAAAATATAGGATGCCTAGTCAAACTCGAATTTCAGATAAACAAGGGAGGATTTTTAGTCTGTGTCCCAAACATTGCATGAGGTATACTTAAACTAAAAATCCTCCCTTGTTTATCTGAAATGCAACTTTACCTGGGCTCCGTGGGTTTCTACTTGCTAAATCTGGCAACCTTACCCCTGGAATTCATTCCTTCTGCTTGCGCCCAGCCGGGCCAGGCCGGATGGCCCAGGTCATGCCTGGACATGGCCCCTGCCTGCCCGGTGACAGCTCCTGTTGGCTCCCGGGACGCCTGTCCTTCCCTTGGCTGGCCCCACCTGCAGCCCCGGCTCCCAGGTGGACACCTGCCCCCTGCCTTCAGGCTGTCAGGAAGGCGGCAGGGGCCTCTTGCAGGAGGGACCCAGAGAGAGGGAGCAGAGTTATTGCAGCAGACACTCCAGCATCAGAGGCCCAGAGAGGAAGGGGCAGGGCGAGGGGGCAGAAGGAGACGGGGCACGACGGCTGAGACAGACCGACCGAGAGCTTCCGGTCCAGGGAGACCAGTGCAGGGGGCGGAGGGTCTGGAGAGCCCACTGGGGTTCCTTCGGAGTGGCTCAGGGCAGAGGCTGGGCCCCTGCACCCCAGGTTGGGGCCAGGGCTCTGGGCCCTGGATGGGCCAGCCTTGGGATGCAGCCTGGGGTCTCCGGCGCCGGCTGTTGGGAGTGGGGGTCCTCCGGGCCCCTCTGCCCTCTGTCTCCTCGCCCTGCCTCCCAGGGGCCAAACACAGGGACATTCACGGCTTCCCAGAAGGGCCTATGGGGCAGCCAGAGTGGCTTTTAAAATTAGCCTTGCTAACCAGATCTGGTTATTTCAGGAGGCTTCGTCCCTGGCTGTCCCCTCGGCAGGGCGGGACCTCCACATTCCAGGGTCCCTGGTTAAGTACCCCCTGTGGCCTGAACAGCAGAAAACGTCCAGGTCGCAGTCCCCTGGCGCTGGGCGGGCCTGGGCCTGTGGCCGGCTCTTTGGCAAAGCTGCCCCAGGGTGAGCCATGGGCGTCCAAGGACACCCCAGCGGCTGGGAGACAGGAGGAGGACCCCTCCTATTGAGTGTGGGGTCCATGCCAGGTCCCTTAGAAGCCACGGGAGCCTCTTCACGGTGACAGGCAGGGCTCTGCCCCCATTTTACAGGTGGGGGAGCTGACGCCTGGGGAGACAGGTCCTCACTCTGAGGCTGGGGAGATGAGGCTGCCAGGTCAGCCGGGCATCCAAGCCCCTCCGCAGGGGCCTCTTGCCTCCTGTGTCTGGAGCAACCTTTGCCAGCCGTTCGCAGCACCAGAGTCATTTCTAAGCCGAGCCCAGGTGCCCCCCACCCAGCCCCGGGTCAATGTCCTGGCTCACCCTGCCCACCTCAGAACCCAGGACAGGCACGGAGCTGGCACAGGCACAAGAGAAACAGCACTGGACGCTCTGATCACAGAGGCCGGTTTGGTCCCTGGCCTCCCCCGGCCCTACCCTGGAGCCTGGAAGGGTGGGGTGGGATGGGGGCCCCAGATGAAACCCAGCCCTAAAGCCGGTCCTTTCCACTGACGGGGGCGCAGACACAACCGGGCAGGCTGAGGGGGCCAAAGCGGGTGCTGCTAGCCCAGCTGGGCCTCAGCTTCTGTGCTAGGTTGGCGGCGGGCCAGAGCAGGGGGTGGGCACCCAGTAACAGGACACACCCAGTTCTTTTCTGAAAGGATCATCAAGCCCAGGGAAGCCCTGGAAGCTAGGGTTCAGGGATGCAATTGAGCACCGAACATTCCTGACACCCGTCCTGGGCTGGCCACCTCATCGCCCATGCAGAGAGCTGGCCCCACCGCCTGCGATGTGGGTTATGGAGACGTCCTCATTCGTGGCTAAATGCAACCCCCCACGTAACACACACACTCATTTTTTGAGCCCACTGCATGCCAGGGCCGCACCAAGAACTTTCTGAGGCATCATCTCAATGAATCCTCCTACCAGGGTACTAAAGGTGGGGCTATAGCATTCCCAGCGAACAGATGAAGACCCTGAGGTCCGTGCGCCCAAAGTTACCGAGCTAATAGGAGGTAAATAAACCCAGAGCTAGGCTCTTGATCTTGGGGCTGGACTGTGGCTACTGGCCCTTGGTGGGATGAGAGGAGGCAGGGCCCGGGGGGTGGGTTAGAGAAGAAGGGTTAGGCAGAGGGGAGTGGGTGGGTTAGCTGGGGACCCATTGAGTCTAGGGCGGCCCAGGGCCAAACCCGGGTGGACGGAGCTGGGGAGTGAGCCACCACCCCTGGGGGGGGGCCCAGACATCTGAAGGTCACACCAGGGCCCCGTCAGGAAAGCCCTAGGGTGCCCCCAGCATCGTCCCGGGGAGGGCATGGGGGCTGGTGGTGGGGAGGGCGTGAGGCCAAGGCATCATGAGCTCCCCAGGGACCCACCTCCAAGCTCCAAATCCCCCAACATGCCCTTTTCCTGCACACCTATCTCAGAGGAGAACCTCCCCACCCCTTTTACCAACACTCGGGCCGGACCCCTGAGAGCCTCCCAGCTCTTCCCTCAGCCCTTCTCCAGACGCTCGTCTCCCAGCACCTTCCAGATCTGTCCACAGTCCGGGACACGCTATGTCCTCGGCAAAGGGCTCCTGGACCCACGTTGCCCAGCCAGCCCCTGTCAGCCAGCCCCTGCTCCCGGTTTTGCATCCCCCACAGCTTCCCCAGTGACCTCGGCATAAAGCCTTGGTCCCTTGGTCTGGCAATCAAGGCCATGTGGCCTCTGGCCTGGTCCCTGCCAGTCTCCCTGCCCCCTCCACCATCACCACCATCACCTTCCCTTTCTCAGCTGCAAGCAGGACTCTCTGGGCTCTACCCTCACCTGCAGCCCCCTCCCCAGGGACACTATGCTGTCTTTCCAGGGGTGCTCAGAACCACGGTGTCTTCCCCCTTCCCCCCTCAGCCAGGCTGGACCCCTGGGCTCCTCCCACGTCTCCCCACCCCACCCCCACCGTCCCCCAGGCCCTCATCCCCTCTTTATCACCCTAATTGCTCTGCACCAGGTGAGTGCCTTCCCGAGGCCCCGACAGGTTCAGCGCCAGCTGCCCGCCCCAATCAGGGCAGGTAAGCGATCCCTTGGCACCCCCTGGTGGCCACACAGGGAACACACGTGGACTTCACCCTCAGGGCGCCTGACGCTGCGCTGAGTGTTCCACCTGCACCCTGAGGAACCCTCAGGATGGACCCTTGGGAGAAGTACTGTCACTTCTGTGTTACAGAAGTGGAAACAGGCTCAGAGAAGCTTCTAAGTCTCCCAGCACCACCAGCTAGTAACAGGACTCCAACTGCTGGACCAGAGTTTGAGTAAGCGTTGGTGATGGACAGGGAGGCCTGGCGTGCTGCAAAGAGCCATGGAATCGCAAAGAGCTGGACACGACTGAGCGACTGAACTGACTTCAAAGCCATGTTCTCCCTGCTGGGGAGAGGGAACAGGTGGGAAAAGGGCAGAGCCACGGGAGGAAAGCCACAGCTGGTGGTCTCAGAGCTCATCGCTTGGCCTTGGAGGTGTCTGCCGACCCAGCAGCTCTGATTGGGTGGGGATGGCAGGGTGGGGAGGTTGTGGGGTTGGTGAGGGGTGGAGGGTAGTGAACAGGCTCTTGGTCTTGACCACAGCACCACTAAGATCTGTCTGGGGTTGATCCGAGGGCAGGGGGAGAGGGTCACATGAAGCCAGGTCCAACTCGGGATACAATAGTGATAAATAGAATTTATTTTGTACAACTGTTACCAACACACACACACGGCCACAGGGGCTTCCGAAATGGGTGTTGGGGCCGGAAGGCTGCCCTTTGGCGTGGTGCCTAAAAAGTGTGGACAGACACACACGGGGATGTGGACTCACAGCAGCTGTGCCTGACTGCCCGCTTTGTGCGGGGTGGGGGTGGTGCAAAGGTGAGCCAGCTGAGACCCCTCGGCCTGGAGTGCCAGGAGCAGGAGATGCCGGGGTTGAGCCGGGGGCTGGCTGAAGAGCCAGGTAGCTTCCCCGACCCCCACAAGGGGGTCACTCGTCTGTCACATAGAGGCGGTGGGCAGGGCCTTGGTAGGTCTGCGGCACACAGCCTGAGGGTCGAGGAGGTGCCATGAGCACAGCCAGCCTCCTGCCCCGCAGCTGACCTGGGGCCCCAGGAGCCCCAAGAAGCAGGAAAGGGTGATGGGAGGCCCCTGGAAGGACAATCCTCCATTCTGGGGCAGGTGTGCGGAATCCCAGTCTCCAGTGACCTCTGAAACGATCTTGTCCATTTAGAGGCACTCAGAGAGGGAGAGTGATGGGCCTAGAGCTGCAGAGCGGATCCCAAATCACACGCTAGGACTTAGGACTCCCAGCCCAGTGCCCCTCCTACCCACTGCCTCCATGGCAGGCCCTGTTTGCTCTGAGATGTCTCAGTTCTCCTTTCCAGCTCACTCCCTCGAATCCAGAGGGGCATCCAGGGGTGATGGATGAGCCAGGCCTGGAGTCCCGTTCCAACTGACCTCTCCCCGCCCCAGCCAGCCCCCCAGCCCAGGGGGTGGGGACGGTGCCAGCAGCTTCCCCGCTCCCAGGGCTGGACGGCTCTGCCCTGCAGTGGCAGCCCGGACGTGGGCCAGGAGGAGAGCTGGGGAGGCGAGGGGCGGCCCCCAGGCTGGTGTTGGCCTCAGGGGCAGAGGTTCCATCCACCTGGATCTGCCAGAGCATCCTCGCCTCGTGTTTCCGCAGCCTCGTCTGCAGGGTAAAGGGAGACAGACGCGCCATGAAACAGAACCGGATATGGAAGGGTCCCGCCCTTGGGACAGCAGGCTCTGGGTCTTTCCACCCCATGCGGAACGCCCAGGGTCCTTCCCTCCCAACGATTTCCAAACCCCTTTCAGGGTCTCATCAAATCCTGCCAGCAACTCACGGGCAGAGGTGACGCAGAATTTATTGGCCCCACTGTACAGATAAGGAAACTGAGGCCCAGGGTCACCTAGCAAACTGAGTGGCAGAGGATTCAAACCTAGATACGTAACTCTCACCCCACAGAGGTGATGGAGAAAGAGAGAAGTTGGTCCAGCCATGCCTTCCTCTGCCCTCCCCACCCCGCCCCACTGACCAAACAGGAGCTGAGGGCTGGGACTGACCTGCTCGGGGTCACCTTCAGAGCGGCAGCGTCGCTAACAGCCCTGCGGTCAGAACAGCAGTGATACAGGCGCCGGACAGGGGACGCGGGAGGCACGGGCGAGCAGAAGTCAGCGGCTGTGCCCAGGCTGGACAAACCCAACCCCTCCAGGCTTGGGGGGCGGGAGGTGCATCTTGGTCCAGCACCATCCCTAGGGACCTCTGGGCCCTGTGGGGGTCCCCACAGGGCTGGCCTCCAGGCCATCCGTCCCACCCCCACCCAGGCCCCTGGCAGCTGCGCATACCAGCTGGGGTGTGTGCTGTTCAGATGCTTCCAGCTGGATCTTGATCTCGGGACATGCAGGGTCCCCCAGCTTGCCGGTGTCGGGGTGGGGTGACCGAGAGGGGCCTGGGGAGGGAAGCAGGAGGGAGCCACCTTGCTGGCCGCGGGGAGGCACCAGGGAGATGGGGGTATAGATGGGCGGTCGGCACCAGGGTCCCCCAACCCCAGCAAGCCCCTCCCTCGGGGACCCCCACCCTTAACTCCCATCTTTACCCCCTTTAAAGCGCCATCAACCTCCTAGGTCTTTCTAGAAGCCACCAGTCCTCCAAGCCAGCAGCTACCATAACAGGTGGGATAAGGACCAGCCCACGGAGCCCATGTCAGGGGCAGGCCCATTGCACACCCACCACCTGGGGCCTGAAAACGGGTCTTGGCCCTCGTGCCTAGCCCTGGCCCTCGCCCATCGCAGGAGCGGCCCTGCCCGTGGCGGGGCTGGCCCTGGCTGGTACCTGGGGAGCTGCCTCCACTCGTGGTGCTGACGCTGTCTTCCAGCCACGTGCTGTAGATGAAGGAGTCCCGCTTGTGGGGTGTCCCCGAGGAGGAAACACTCTCCTGGGGCCGGGGGAGGACAGAAGGAGGGAGGTCAGTCCTTGGCCATGGCACTGGCTGGCTCTCGCCTCCCCTCCTCACCCACTCCTCTGCTATAATCCACAACCCCCGACCCTGGCCCCTCTGCAAAGAGGGTGAGGGCCCAGCAATGTCTGCCCCAGGGGACCCCAGGAGGGCAGAGTGGGGACACACACACACACACACACACACACACACACACACACACACACACTTCCACTCATCCAGGCATTCAAACACTGATGCGCTCGTGAGCCAAGCCACCGGGAGAAATCGAGTAGGGTCCTGGCCCTCAGAGAGCTCCAAGTCAAGAGGAGAGACAGGCTAGAAAGAAACTAGCACAGTTCCAGATCCCAGGCCCCACGGGCTGGGGGCTTGGTGGTCTGCATGGGCAGCAGCTGACATGGAGCCTGGCAGGGAACTGAAGGGTGGTCAAAGAAGCGTGATGGACTGAGCCAAGGACAGAGCCTAGGGCCCATGAGAGTGCAGAGGGGGGCTCCTAACCCACCCTGGGCCCAGAAAGGCAGGCCTTCCGGAGGAGGTGCTGTGAGGCTGAGCTGAGGAGGTGGGAGAGGAGCCAGTCAGACAAAGGGGGAAGGAGGGAGCACGCAGTGTTCCAGACAGAGGAGGCGGCATGTGCAAAGGCCCAGGGGTAGAGTAGTAAGCCTGACTGGTTCGGGGGACTGGCTGAAGGGGTAAGAGATGAGGCTGGGGAGGGAGGGGCTAGACCTTCAGTGGCCTCAGAGACTGGGCTGTGTGGGGAACTGGGGAGCCACGGCAGGCTTCAGAGTAAGGGGAGGTCAGTCTGCACTACTCTGGGCTGGGCCTCCTGATCACAACTCAGCCACAGCCGGGCTCACACTTCACCCCGGAGCATCATCTCCAGTGATCAGAGAGCACTCCTTTCATGCCGCCGTGGCGCACCTCTCCCCCCTGGGCCTCTCACCAGGCCTGTGTCATCCACGTCCACACCCTCTGCTTCCTCCACAACGCTGGCGAAGCTGCTGGCGCTGGACGAGGAGCGGGAGAAGTCCTTCAGCACTTCTGCTCTTTGGGCTGCCGTCTCCGCTCTGCCACGGATAACAGTCCCGTCAGTCAGCATCCGTGCTGGGCACCTCCAAGACCCCGGGGCCCTGCCCTCCCTGCCCAGGCAAGCCCAACCTGTGGCCAGCCAAGTGCCTCCGTGGCACCTTATAGCTCCTGGAGCCCGAGCCTCCCCGATGCCACTGTCCTTCCTGACACAGAGATGTGCCCCCTGTGCCCATGTGCCCCTGTGCCCCAGTCCTGCTCCTGCCCTGGCTCCCCACTGCCCCCAATGAAGCCCAATTCTCTTGGCTATATGTTCAACTGGAACTATTTATTTTTACACCATCAGTTAATAATTACACCATCGGCATCAACATCACAGGTTTGCTCTGTGCCAGGCACTGACCTAAGTGTGCTGACTCCAGTCATCTCAGTGCTACCATCATTAGACCCATCTTACAGATGAGCAGACACCCAGGCACAGAGAGGGGGCACACAGCCCAAAGCCACCCAGCCAGAGCGGGGAGAACAGGTAGGACCCAGGCCTTCCACCTCCACAGTCTACTCCCTTAACTCTCTCCCAGTTTCGTTCCATGTCCAAGGTCTTTTCCCCCCACGATCACCACCGTATCACACTGATTATTCCAACGTCAACACAGCCGGAGGAGCTCACGTAATACTGCACAGGATTTCCTGCCTTCTAGCTTCTGCTCAAAGAGAAACTTCTACCCACTTGTTCCTTCCTTCCCCCTTTTTGGAGGAAAATCCACTGCGGGCCAATCTGTGTCTCTTGCCCAGAGTCCCACGCCTTCCCTCAAGTCCTAAAAAGTAAATTCACTCTTCAAACACCAGCCGGGGAATGGGGGGAGACATCTCCTCAAGGAGGCCCTCCCTGATTCCTCCTCACGGAGGGGGAACGACCCTCTCTGCCTCTTCCTGTCCCTGTCACCTTTTCCTGCTTCCCTGTTCACTTGCCTGACTCTTCAGCCCAGGACGGTTCTCCTCTTCCCAGCCCTCTCATCCCCGGGGCTCAACTGACAAGCAATGAATGGAGGGCGGCCTCCGGGCTGGCCTCTCTGCTCCTGGCCCTACCCTCACATGGTGACCACGGTCAGCTTGTGAAAGCATCACTCCTCTTAAACAAAATCCTCCAAAGCCTCCTTGCTACACTTAGGATAAAATCCAAAGTTCTCAGGCTTCCCTGGGGGGCTCAGGCGGAAAGAATCCGCCTGCCGATGCAGAGAAAATACAGGTTTGATCCCTGATCTGGGAAGGTCCCATGGGCTGTAGAGAAACTAAGCCCCCTGCACCACGACTACTGAGCCTGTGCTCAGGAGCCCGGGAGCCGCACTCTGGAGCCGGAGCGCCCTGAACACTGAGCCTGCGAACCGAAACTACTGAAGCCCCTACGGCCCACGCGCCACAACAATGAGAAGCCTGCGCCCCACAGCTGGAGAGTAGCCCCCACTCTCTACAACCAGAGAAAAGCCTGCGCAGCAGTGAAGACCCAGCATGACCAAAAACAAATAATAGTTTTTAAAAATTCAAAAATCTCACATAGCCTTCAAAGCCACGATCCAGCCCCTGCCCAACCCTTTAGCTTTCTCTCATCCACCATTAACAACCCCCGGGCCCAGCCTCTCTCGCTCAGCTCCAGCGGCACCACTCTCTGCCAATCCTTCAAGCAGGCCTCAGGGCCTTTGCACTTGCCATGCTTCTCACCTGGCACCCTCCTCCCTCTGCCACACCACCATCAATCCGTCCTAACAGGGCCGATTCCTTACTCAGCTCTCAGTTCCAACCTCGCCCCTCGGCGGACGTCTTCCCTGAGCCCCCAGCTAAGCCCTGGCCCCAATCCAGCCACTCTTCATCGCAACCTCTGCTTTATTTTCCTTCCTTCATTGCTGCCGGGAAGTAGCTTACTAGATTACGTTACTCTGGACTGTCAGCCCCGCGAGGCAGGGGCCATTATGTCCAGCTCACTGCGGTCTTGCAGAGCGTGGCGTGCACAAAGCGCTCAGCAGGCCAAAGGAGAACCCAGAAGGGTGCCCGGGCCCCCCTGCTGCCCTGGGGTGGCCGTGTCCACGTTCCCGGGCAGCCCTGGGCCCAGACAGCGGGGGAGAAAGAATAGGCCCACCACACCCAAGCCCCCCAGCTCAGCATGCCCTGAGCCCCAACCTGTTTTTGGTTGTGGGCATCTCTGGGGAGCTCTGAGTGGATGAGTTCTCCGACTTGGGCTCCTGGGAGACGTGCCCGCTGTCTGGGGTCTTCTGGCCGGCCGGGGGGCTCTCCCTGCAGGGCACACAGGGGTCAGCAGGGAGATTCAGCACCTGAATCTCCCTGAATCTTCAGGCCTGGCATCAAAGGTAGAAGGAGCCCCAGGTGGGGAGAGGAGGTCCTGGGCACTCTCGCCTCATACCCACACCCCACATCCTCAGGGGCCAGCCCCAGAGTGAAGAGACAGGACATCCCCCATCGATAGCAGTATAAGTGTCTCCTGTTACGGGTAAGGAGACCGGAGTCCAGAGATGGGAAGGGACCTGCCCAGGGACGCGCAGCCAGGATGTGGCAAAGCCAAAACTCGAACCCTGGATTCGTGGGATTCTGGGCTCTCCTGCCTGTGAAGAAGGGCCAGCTCCACTCTTGAGACCTCAGTGCACTGGCGCCTGGCTTCACACACGGCGCGCACCCCTGTAGCCAGCCCCTTGCTGTTGGTTGCATCTTTATCCCCGTTTTTTTTCAGATTAGGACAATGGGGCTCAGAGAGGTACAGCGACTTTCCCAAGATCACACAGCCACAGCGTGGTGAAGACCAGATTCACAATCCAGGAACTATCCTCTGCTTCCTGGAGGACTGCCTGCTTCTCATACGGCCACACCCCGCCCACACTGATGTACTTACAGAGCTCCTCAGAACCCAGCTCCGCCCCTCACCAGCTGCGTGACCCGGGACAGGCCCTCCCCTGACCTATGGCTCCGAGAAGCCAGCAGAGCTGGGACAACGGCTCGCGTGAGATGCCGAGCTGGCGCACAGCAGATCCTCAAGGGTGCGGGTGTCACAGGTGGGGACAGACGGGGAGAAGGCTGGGAGCTCCCTGTTGTCTGCTTTCCTTCGCCGCTGAATGGGGGTCAGTGCAGGGGTGCGGGTGGGGAGAAGGAGGCCATCCCACCCCGCTGCTCCACTCACCTTTTCTCCTGCACCTCCTGGATGTTCTCGATGCCGATAGCGCTGCTGCGGCGAGAGCCGAACGGACCCGACTTCTTCCTTGTAGGGCTCTTGCCAGGGACAATGAGTGACTGTGGGGAGAGGCCCCAACTCAGTGCCCACCTGCTCCCGGAGCTCCAGGGACCCCCCAGCCACCCACTCGCCCCCCTGGGGCCCCTGCTGCCCAGGCCCCGAAGCAGAGGACTGTCCATTTCCCAAAAGAGCCAGCCTAGTTTGCAGATAAGGACAACAGGCCCAGAGACAGCAAAGGGCCCCCCTGAGGTCACACAGCAGGTCTGGACCGGGATCATAGGCCAGGAAAAGGGGGCAGAGGCCTGAGCGGGGAGCTGGACAGCCGCTCTGGGCTGGGGTCAGTGCCGGGGGAGGCCAGGTCCTCAGAGCGGCAGCCTCCCAGGCATTACCAGACCCGCAGCTGGAGGGCAGCGGGGGGAAAGCAGGCGCAGCCCTCCGGGCCCTGCCCCACCCCAGCCCTGCCAGGGGAGGCTCTAGCCCGGCAGGTGAAAGACCCCCGCTTGGGTTTCCACGCACACTACTGTGGGTCACCCCAGGCGCCAGAAGCAGGCCCCCCCTCCCCGCCGGCTTCTCTGGGGCAGGCAGGCAGGATGGTGGGCCCCAGGGAGGGTCAGGGGGCAGGAGCCCCTAGGCCGGTTCACAGTCGGGAGGTAGGGCAGAGGAGGGCAAGGCACTCCATGCAGACCTGGCGATATTGGGGGACGTGCAGCTGGGTATGGGGTCTTCAGGTACCAGATCCCGGCGGGGTCTGGGCCGGAGTCCCAGGGGCCAGGGCCGGGCCAGAGCCCCTGGGGGGGGGGTGGGGGGGCCCTGGCTCCGGCAGAGGAACCAGGCCCCAAAGCAGGTTGTGAGTGCCGTCAGAGCTGCAGGCACTCCGTCCCGCCCGGCCCTCGGCCTGTCCTGGGGTGGGGGGCGGGGGCGGGGGGCAACGTCCCCAATATGGCCTCCGTCCGAGAGCGAGCAGAGAACAGCGCGTGCAGACAGCCTCCAGAGCGGCGGCCCCGGACGACAACCTCTTCCACGGTTCCTATGCCTATGGCACTGCCTCGGCGTCCGAATCTACTGGCACTTTTCCCGGGAATAAGCAATGACTGGCAAGCAGCAGAGGGCGGGGGCAGAGAGAGACAGACAGACAGACAGTCAGAGAGTCAGGGATGGCAGGAGAGGGAGATAGAGAAGTGAGACAGGGAGAGGAGGGAAAGACAGACAGACAAGGGCAAAGAGGAAGAGCAGGGCAGGGCGTTAAGAGAGACGAGGCCGGGGAAGGAAGCAGAGAAGAGACTCAAGAGGTTGACGCATGAGAAGGGGCGCAGCGTGGAACGCAGACGGACAGACAGACAGACAGAGGCGGACCCAGGGATGAGACGGACAAGAAGAGCCAGAGATGGGAGGCACAGAGGGAAAAGCAAGGGGGAGACAGTGTGAAAGTGGAGCAGAGGGAGTGAACAAGGCACAAGAGGGGAGAACGCACAGGCAAAGGTGGGGTGGCGGGGAGAAGGGGCGAGGAGAGAAAGGGGCGGAAAAGGTGGCCACGTGAGGAGAGGGCAGAGTTGTACAAAAACAAAAACAGAAACGGGTCTGGTTACTGCACGGCGGGAGCTGCTGGTCTGGCCCTGTCCCCGGGGCCCCCTCTACAGCCACCCGCGGGAGGCTGAGCCATGCTGGTGAGAGGAAGAGAGTGACCGGGCATCGGGCTTGGAGGAGGGCGGGCTGCGGCTCCGCAGTGGTGGGCTTGGTGACGGCTGGGAGGTGAAGACTCGCCTTGCTCCCCGGCCAGGCCAGACCACAGGCCGGGGCGGGGGCGGAAGGGCTGCCTCCGCCACAGGACACAGCCTCACAGCACTGAGCGGGCAGCTGACAGTCAATAAACAAAGGATGGGAGGACGGAGGGATGGATGGATGGGTGGGTGGGTGGGTGACAGAAGGAAAGACGGGTGGGGAAGGGACAGCAAAGCAGCAGGTGCAGAGCTCGAGGCTGGCCGCTGGGCAGTGGGAAGCAGACAGGCCCGCCGCTGCAGGCCTTTTCATCCTGTGCCCAGCATGCCCTCTGTGTGTTAGTGGCAGAGTCCCACAGAGCCTGGCAGACAGGAAGTCATCGCTCAGGAGAGGTTCACACAGAAGCCCAGTTCCTGACACGCAGCAGGCAGCCACAACCACAGAGGCTCTGTGAGCACACAGTGGGCGCTCACACAGCTCGTTTCCCCGATACGTGATGGGCATTCACTGATATCCAGGGCTTATCACAGCAGGCCATTTCCTGACACGTAGTAGGTTCTCATACAGCAGCTCAGGGCCTGGGCACACGGCAGACACTTACAGAGGTAGGTCCACACAGGAGCCCAGGGTCTGACACACAACAGGGGCTCGCAGACACGCAGGGCCGGGCCCACGGGAGATGCTCACAAGGTACATGTCCACACAGCAACGGGTCCTAATACACAGCTCACACGGCAGCCCAGGTCTGGACACACAGTGGTACCCATCAGCATCTCAGAGCCAGACACACAGCAGATGCTCACGTAGAGACCCAGGTCCCGACACACAGTGCGTGCCCACAGCCTGACACACAGCAGGTGCTCCCAGAAACCCAAGGCTTGGTAGGAGGTGTCCGCACAGCAGCCCCACTCCCAGCGTACGACAAGACAGGAGGTATTCCCTAAGGAACGTGATAGAGGGCTGACACGCTGCAGAAAGTCCAGGCTGAATAAGGGGCCCGGAGTGGGGTGCACCAAGGGGCTGTAGATGGGGCTGCAGGCTCCCAGGGTCACAGCCTGGGAGCCTGACCCCCTGGACAGCAGTGGGGAGACCTAGCCTAGAGTCCGGGATGGGCCCTGGGACAGCAGGGTTGAGGCGGGGCAGGCAGGGGAGGGCACTCACTATTCCAGCCGCCTTGGCCAGGTCAGGGTTGTTGGGTGCGAAGCTTCCGCTGTGGCTGGTGGACACGGTGTGGGGCTTCTTGTTGCTCAGGCCCATGGCATCCATGGACTGGCTGCGGCTCCGGATGACCCGCTGCGAAGGTGGAGCAGGGTTTTCGGAAGGGCCCCCTCCCTTGGGGAAACCCGGGAGCCACCCACCGATGCCACCCTCGGTGACCCTGGTAAGTCCGCTCCAGTGCGCCTACATAGGAGTCAGCTCCATGGGTGCAGAGGGCTATGTAGGCCTCGGCTCTGCCATTAGCTTGCTGGGTGACCTTAGGCAAACCACTTTACCACTGAGCCTTGGAGCCTCAGGACCTGTCGTGTGGTTGTTGTAAGAACCACAGGAGACATGGAGTGGTGACCCAAAGGGTGTGCAGAGAATGCCCCAGAAACACCAATTTCCTCCTTTTAAGGGTCTCTTAGAGCTTGCTTTTCTTCCCTCTCTCCCTCCCCTCCTTACTTTTTTCAGACAACCTGCACAGAAAGCTCAGGTCGGGCTGGGGTTCCCTACATTTGCTCTCACTCAATCTGCCCCAGGAGGCAGGCACTGCTACCAGGCCGATTCTCCAGAAACCAAAGCAGAGCTGGGTCTGGGACCCAGACGCCAAATCCAAAGCCTAGACCGTGGGCTCTGCTGTCTCTGAGAAAGGCTGTGACTTAATCCCGCGCCCACCAGATGCGGAGGCCCTGGAGCCCTCCCTCAGAGAAGACAGCCAGGCCCGTGTCCACCCCACCCACTCGCTGTCTCCTCGTAGAGGTGGGGCTCGCCTCAAGCCTCTTTCTCAAAGGCAGTCTGTTCGCCTCAGCCCAGTGCAGAACTCCGGGAGGCTTGGGCTAATCCTCTTATGCAAACCCAGCTCTGTAGCATGCCCTGGGGTAAAGGTGAGGCCCCACCAGCCTGGCTGGGCACCTGGAGGATGGGCAGTCCTCCTCCTGTGGGTGGAGGGCACAGTGGTAATGGGGGTCGCTGCCTGGGGATTTGCAGCCTGGGGGGGTCCAGGCCCTGGGGGCCTTGCTCTCTGCTCTGTCTCTTACTCCGATGGTAGTCGCCAAGGTAAATGGGCACAGCTTTGCATTTTGTTTATTAACGTATATTACACTGATCGAACTGCTTTACAAATAATTCTCAACAGCTGTATGAGATAAGATGCCTAAACAACAGATTTAAAAAAAAAAAACCAAGGCTCTAGAGAATGCTTAAGGGGTAAGTGGAAGGGTTAGTGTCTATGCTTTTAACACTAAGCTGAATATTCATTGGAAGGAGTGATGCTGAAGCTGAAACTCCAATACTTTGGCTACCTGATGCAAAGAACTGATTCATTTGGGAAGACCCTGATGCTGGAAGAGATTGAGGTGGGAGGAGAATGGGACGACAGAGGATGAGATGGTTGGATGGCATCACCAACTCGATGGACATGAGTTTGAGTAAACTCTGGGAGTTGGTGATGGACAGGGAGGCCTGGCGTGCTGCAGTCCATGGGGTGGCAAAGAGTCAGACAGGAACTGAACTGAACTGAACCAGAGACGGCCAAAGAGGTCACTCGGCCTGAGGCCATGCAGACCAGTCCCTCTCCTACGGCCCCTTGTTCACGTTCCTTCCTGGACCTCTGGTTTCTTTCCCTGGGTCAGGACACGGGGGTCCTCTCTTCTCTGCCCTGGCCTGGCAGCCACCACCATTGGCACCAGAGCACTCCAACCTTCAACCTTCCAGGCAGACTCCGCCCCCAAGCTTAGGCCCCGCCTCCAACCATCAGCTCCTCCTCCAGCCAGAGCCCACCTTTTACAGCTCCCAACCGCAGCTCTGCCCCGGGCAGAGAGCGAGCACACGGCCATGAGTCTGCAGGCCCACGCGAAAGCCTAGGTCCATCCTGAGACTCACCGTCCTCCGGACTCTACCCCAAGTGTGTGCCCACCTGGCCCGAGCTCGCGCCTGTTAGCCCCACCCTCGAGCCACGCCCCCCCGCGACTCCACCTCCCGGGCGAGCCCGCCTCTAGCCACACCCCCACCTGGTCCTGCCCCGCATCCCTGCACCTCGTCCCCGCCCCATCCCCACCGCGTCCAGCTCCATCCCCACCGCGTCCCTGCCCCGCATCCCCACCGCATCCCCGCCCCATCCCCACCGCGTCCCGCTCCACTCTCACCTGGTCCTGCCCCGCATCCCTGCACCTCATCCCCACCGCATCCCCGCCCCATCCCCACCGCGTCCCGCTCCACCCCCACCTGGTCTTGCCCCGCATCCCTGCACCTCATCCCCACCACGTCCCTCCGGGTGGACGTCCTCCCTTCACCTTGAAGGACTCGAAGAAGCCGCCGCCGCCGCCGCCGTTCTCCATCTTGTCCTCGTCGCCGCCCAGGCCCATCATGGACTGGCTGTGGATGTGCAGCTCCTCATAGAGCGTCTCCAGGAGGGCGGCCCGCGTCCGCTCCTGTGGGCCCGGCCGCCGTCAGGAGAGACCCCAGGGATCAGCCCTTCTTCCCACACTTGCAGTCCCGGCAGCCTTCTCTGAGTGGGAAGTGGGCCTGGGCCCCAGAAGCCTCTGCCGTTTTCCCTCGGGCCCCTGCGCAGCTCAAGCAGCCCCAGGGGCCTCACCACGGCTACTCCGAGATCTTGCTTCCCCACGCCCTCCCCTCCACTGCCTACCTCCGAGCCCCTCCTGGGCTTTCCTTAGGAACCCCTGCTTCCTCTCCCTGGATTCTGGCCCTGCTCACCAGTCGATCGGTCCTTCCCCAGGCAGCCCTCCCCAAGGCCAAGGTCTGAACAAGGCTTTTCCCTTCCCAGGAGGCTCGGCTGAAATTCTAGGGGGTGGTGGGACCCAGCCCCAAGAGCCCATGCTCACCTCCAGTTTGGCAAACTTCTCTGCCTTGTAACAAGCATATTCGGCATTGATCAGCTTTGTCAGCAAAAATTCCTGGAACTCAGGCCCCTGGGAGAAACGGGGGAGGTCAGGGGAACACAGGAGACCAGGGGCTGGGACCAGATGAGTCAGGGGCTGGGACTCCTGAGCTGCGCGCTCTGCTGGGTTCTGTCCTCTTCACTCGCGGAAGGGCACCTCCCTGGGCTCAGTGCCCCAGCCCAAGAACCTGTGAAAGCCCCCCTATGCCCTTCATGGCTGCCCACCCCTCAGGAGAGCTGGGCTGGGGGGGGTCTCCCACCGCCTCGGTCTGGGGGATCTGTTGGGGGACTGGAGCCAAGGCCCCTTCTGAGAGGTGAGAGATGTGTGCCCCCAACCCCAAACACTGTAGGAGAAGACAGAGACTGGCAGACGACAGAGTGGAGGGAAAGCCACAGAGTCTGCTATGCGGCATGTAAAGCAATGATACAGTCTGCTCTGTGACTTTGTGAAACAGTCACAGTTCTTAACAAGATGGATAGAAAAGCTGGGCCCCAGCCGATCGGTTAGGGGAGCCTGGCTGCCCTGGCACATGGGGGGCTCCAGGACCTAGTACAGCGCACTGTGCATCCCAAGACCCCCACCCATTTAGTCCTGCTCTGCCCACGGCGCGGCTGGGGGCTGCCCCTCACCTTCCGAAACACAGCAGGGTCCGGGAGGGGTGGTCCGAAGAAGGGGACATCATCTCTCGCGGTGACGGACACCTGGAAGGGAGGGCAGAGGTCCCTGGGGGCTCCCCACACCTGCCAGAGACCCCAGATTTGCCTCCCTAGCTCAGTGCTGGGCACAGGGCTGCCCCTTGGCAGGGGAGGTTTGGTGATGGCAGATGGGGTAGGTGGATCCCAGGTTTTCAGCGGCTCCATCCTTGGTCCTGAATTTGAGTGGTGAGGAAGGGTGGAGGGTCTCCGGGCTCACGAGGACCAAGGAGGAGGAGACTAAAGGGTGGAGGAGGGTAAGCAGCCTCTTTGAGGGGCCGGACTTCAGGCAGCAGAGAGAGCAGGATGGGAATCGGCCATCATCCGGGCAACAGCGGGGCTCAGAGCCCTCTGGACAGCCCCCCTATTTAAACCTGGGAAAACAGGCTCTGAGAGGTCTTGCAGCGAGTGAGGACGGGGCGAGGAGGGTGCCCTGGAGGCTCCGAGATCACACACCTTGTAGAGGGGGCCGTCGGGGCCCCCGCCCTCGGCCTGCACCACCACGTAGGCATGCAGGAAGTTGGACGCAATCATGTCCGGCACAAACGGCGTGTTCTCATCCTGGAAGACCACAGCCACGATGTCGTTGCCGATGTGTCGCTTCCGCTGCAACTGAACACAGGGCCACAGCTTTTCAATGCCTGGCGGGGGGCCCAGGGGGCGTGGGGAGGGTGCCTGCTGGGGTGGAGGGGAGCCTGGGGGTAGGCAGAAGGCACATCTAAGGAGCTGCTTCCCCCCAGAAAAACTTGATGAGAAACTGGTCTTAAAATTGTTTTTGTTTTCTTGGAATTCCGTGACAGATGAGAACACTGAGGTTGGGAGAGCAGGGTCTTCCAGTGACCTAGGGGACTTGGATCCAGGCGCCCCGGTTCCTAGGCCCTACCTCTCTGCCCTCCTCCTGTCTAAACACCCCACACATGGCCCCTCCGTGAACAAGTTAAGTTCCGCTCGGTATATATGAGTTGCTAAAATGAACAGAGAATGTTATTCAAAAAAAATGAAAAGACATTAAGGGTAAGGAAGAAACGTTTCCATTTTTCTCCCATGACGCCCTCATCCGCCTGGGGTGGAGGCATGGGGGTCATGGGAACAAGGCAGGCAGCCCCTAGGAAGCTTAGGGCAAGGTGACAGATCTCTTGAGTTCAGCTCGGGGAACATGCCCCGTGCTTCCTCATCACCAGGCCTCTGCAGAAGGTGGGAGCCATTCTTTTCCCCAGGAACACTCCGCCTCCCTATCCCACCTCCTTTGCAGCCTAAAAGTCACTTGATCTTAAACGCTTTGCCTGACTCCCACCTCTGCCAAGTCTAAGTGCCCCGACATGACCTGACAAAACCCTTCACTCCCGGTTAAAATCCTCACACTTACTGAGCTCCTGCTCCACTGGTACCAGATACTGTTCTAGCCACTCTGTGTGCATCCTCTCACTTGGGTTCACCTGTGAGGTAGGTGCCATTATTATCCCCATTTCACATATGTGGAAACTGAGGCTTCCAGGGCATCACAGCCACTTTTCACCCTGCCCCCAACCAGAGGCCACAAGTTGGGGGACTAGATCATTTCCCTCTCCCTATCCCAGGGCCCACTGAGTCTGGTGTGGTGCACGCTGAACGGGGCAGGTAGATGGGGAACAGGACAGGTGGGAGGCTACCTGCTGGGCGTCCCCTTCTGTGTAGGGCAGCTTGGTAGACACGTGAAACATGATCTCCTTGTTGCGGAAGTTGCAGTACACAGACTCGGTCCCCGTCTGCCCGTGGGTCACGTCCAGGCCTCCTCGGAACCTGCCCCAGGCACCCCCAGGCCATGGCTCAGTCTCCAGCCACAGCCAGGCCTCAGTGGGGCCAGGACAGGGGCTCCTTCCCTGCCTGAAGGCATGGGTCGGATTTTCCTCTGCTTATCCCAACCCGGGGCTCACCCCTTGAAGTCCTGCAGTTTGACCTTCTGGCCAAGAAACTCGAGGAACTCCACGAAGGCGGGGCTCTCCTCATTGGTGCTAAAGAGCTCTTCCTCGGAGGTCTGGGGAGGGGCAGGCACACGGAGGGGAGAGGTCATCGAGCTGGGGTGCTGTCCCCCACTCACACCCAGGAAGGCTGGAAGGGGGACCTCTGGCAGCCCCGGGGTCCCTGACTCGAGTCCCCAGGTAAGTGCTCTCCGTGGCAAAGGTCTGAGGCCCCAAGTACATGCGCAGATGGGAGGGGACCAGCACACCTGCCCGAGCTTCTGATAAACGACTCCGAACTTGAAGTTGTTGCTGATAACATGCTCATCAAAGGTGACGATGAGGCGGGAGGCCTGCAGGGAAAGGGCGATGGGGACACACTGCTTTTATTTTTCTCAGCCACACATGTCCGTTCTCCCCCAAACTCCCCTCCCATCCAGGCTGCCATGTAACACTGGGCAGAGTTCCCTGTGCCATACAGTAGATCCCTGTCGGCCATCCATCTGAGATACAGCAGTGTGTACATGTCCATCCCAGACTCCCTACTGTCCCCTCCCTCCATCCTTCCCCACCGGGAACCATAGTTCATTCTCTTAAAGTCTGACACACCGCCTTGTCGACTTGCTGTTTATGGCTCTGTGTGCCAAGCAGTGTGGGGGGCCCTCCACACACATTATCTCATCTTCTCCTTGGAAAGTGTCCATGAGGGAGGCCCTCCTGCTGCCCTCATTTCATAGATGAAGAGGCCGAGGTTCTGAGAGCTTAAGGAACTGACTTGCTAAGGTCAACAGCTGCCAGGCGGCAGAGCTGGGGCTTGAACCCAGGTCTGTTGGATTCCAAAGCCTAAGCTCCTTGCTCCTGAGTTTGGCCCACAAGCTCCCGCCCCAGCTCTGCTCTAACGCCGGCCTGATGTCCGGCTCTTCTGTGAAGCCATCTCATCATTCTAGAACGGCCACTATGCCGTGGAGCCTTGAGCAAGTTCCCCTCCTCACCTTGTCCTCTTCTGTACCTGGGAGGGGGGACCTGATCACCGAGACCCCTTCCTTCAGGGTACCTTTCCTGGAAGACTCACTTCTCAGGGACCTCACCTTGCTGGGGAATTCAGTTGGAGCCACAGGCTGTACAGACTGTGTACAGACAGCCACAGGCTGTCTTTCAGGGTCCAGCTCTTTTGAGAAGCCCTCTGACTTACTGCAGACTGAAGCCCTCTCCATCCCACACTATCACAGTGTCTTCAGCACCCGGCAACAGACCTGCAAGCGCAGCTGCCATCTGCTGAGTGGTAACTCCGGAGGCGCCTGTGTTACTCTGTCCGGAGTCAGAAGGCAAGGCCAGTGGAGGCTTGGCTCAGGAGCACAGATGACCATTAGAAGGGTCCCCAAATGGCACTTGGGAGTTTCCAGAGGTGAGAAAGACTTGCCTCCAAGGCAGACAGCACTGGGTCCAAATGTGGACCTCCTTATCTGCCAGGCATCCCTAGATAAGGCACTGAACCTTTCTGGGCCTCTAGTTCCTCTTCTACAAACTGTAGACTTTGCAGGGTTGTTGTGAGGATTGAATGAGAGAACTTAGGAAAAGTACCCTGCACAGTGCTGGCACCCAGTGCGTGCTGATCCCCTAGTTACCCACCCTCCGCTGGTCCAGCCGTACCTTGGGGTAGAGCACGGGGTAGAATCGATCCACATTCACGTCTTCACACACCAACTGCGGGAGGGGATCAGGGAAGGCCTGAGGGTGAGGTCTCTGGGCCTCCCGGGCACAGGCTGGTGGCGGGGGACGGCAGAGCAACAGAGAGGCATGCAACCAAGGCCGAAGCAGGCCTGGGGGCTCACTGTCACTCAGAATAAGGCGGGGAGAACTGGGGCCCCTGTCTCCAAAAGGTGCCCTGAAGAATGCCCTGAACACACAGCCAGAATGCGGGCATCATGGGAACACGGAAGGGGCAGGACCCCAGAGACAGGCCACAGCACCCAGGCCAGGATCGGGGGCTAAAGTCGAGGGTCTGCAGGGGCAAGACCCACCGGGGTTGCCCGCAGGGCTCCGCATGACGGAGCAGAGGCCTCACCTTTGCCATCTGGACCACGTTGGGGAACTCAGTGAGGCAGGAGATGGGGATGACGTCATGGTATGTCCGGCACTTGGTCCTGGGAGAAGAAAACCCACGCTGAGGGGCGAGGAAGGAGGAAAGGGAGACAGGATGCCCCCCTCACCAAGACCAGAAGGGGCAGACCTCCGGTAGGTCCAGGGGAGGAGGGGGCCAGGCCCAGCTTAGGCGCTGACTTGCTGTACAGCCTCAGGAAAACCGCTGGCCCTCTCTGGGCCTCCACCAGGAGCGGGTAAGCTGAGACGGGCTCACCTGAGCAGCAGACGCAGGTGTTCCTGGTCCCCAATGACGTCGTACTTGAGTGAGAAGACAAGGTGGCCCAGGGCGGCGTCCAGCGAGTAGTAGTTAAAGTGCTCCTGTGGCGGGGGTGGGGGGGGCGAGGGGGTGAGAGAGGCTGAGTCTGAGGCTTCCAGAAACCCTGCCGGAAGGCCAGCTCAGCCCTGGGCGGGGGTCCCTCCCCAAGCAGCAGGGGTCCGGCTGACAGCACACTCTGCCTCAGACAGTGTGTGCGTGTGTGAGTCGCTCAGTCGTGCCCGATTCTTTGCCACCCCATGGACTGCGGCCCGCCAGGCTCCTCTGTCCATGGGGTTCTCCAGGCAAGAATACTGGAGTGGTTTGCCATTTCCGTCTCCAGGGGATCTTCCCAACCCAGAGATCGAACCCCGGTCTCCTGCATTGCAGGCAGATTCCTTTACCTTCTGAGCCACCCAAGAAGCTCTCAAAGAGACACACATTGAAATCCCAGCTTTGCCGCTGGCCAGCTGGGCGACCTGAGAAGTTACCTTTGTGTGCCTTCGTTTCCTAGTTTATAAAATGGGAGTGAGGCCAGCTACCTTGTGGGAAGGCGGCAGGGACTGGAAGAGACAATGCCTGAAGCAGAGGAGGGGGCCCTGAATGTCCACAGTGACCGCGGCTCTCTGAGTCCTCAGTGAGGACCCTGCCCTTCTCAGAGCTGGGCACACAGTGTGTGTGTGTGTGTGTGTGTGTGTGCATTCAGTCACTGTGTGTGTGTGTGTGTGTGTGTGTATGCATTCAGTCACTGTGTGTGTGTGTGTGTGTGTGTGTGTGTGCATTCAGTCATGTCCGACTCTTTTGCGACCCCCTGGACTGTAGGCTGCCAGTCTCCTCTGTCCATGGGATTTCCCAGGCAAGAATACAAGAGTGGGTTGCCATTTCTACCCCATGGGATCCTCCTGACCCAGGGATCAAACCTGCGTCCCCTGCAATGGCAGGCGGGTTCTTTACCACTGCACCATCTGGGAAGCCCACACAGTAGGCGCTCAATAAAAACAGGTTGACTGCCTGACCAACCTATGGCTCTGTGGCCCCCAAAGCCAGGACCCCCGAGAATCAGGAAATGAAACATCATGAACTCACTGGGCGGCTGACCCAGCAGGTTCCTACCCTCCCGCGGCAGTACCTGGGAAGCCAGGGGGTTGAGAAGAAATACTCCCCAGGGCCGAGGGGAAACTGCTACAGGGCTGGTACCCCCGGAGAGCAGGGCAGGGCTGGCACCTCCAGGTTGGGGAGGCCCCAAGGACAAGGATGGGAGTGCCATATTTTACCCTGTGTGACCCTGGGCTCTCCTGCCAGTTCGGGTCAGCCACGCCCGCCCCAGGAGTCATCACTGAGGAAGGAAGTCCTATTTAAATATAAACAGCTGCACTCAAAGGGCAGGAGGAAGGGCCCTACACATCCACAGCTCAGGGGCAGTCTGCAGGGACCTGGGGCAGAGACCTCCCAAGCCCTGCTTGGGCACAGAGTAATAGAAACCCCCCAGTGCTTGGCACCATCTGCAGAAAGGGAGAGGCAGGCACTTGGCAAGGAGGGCTGCACTGAAGTCCTCAGGGTGGGGAGATTCCCCAGACCCCTCCTTCCCTGGCCAGGGCCCAAGAAGCCCAAGGAGAGTGGACTCAGGGTCCCAGAGGGTCAAGGCCAAAGTCACCCTAACCTCTGCCAAGACGGGGCCCACTGCTTCCCCAGTCACCCTGCCTGGAGGGGCAAACAGCCCTGCCCCTCTCTGCGGATGCCCGGCCCCTCCTCTCTGTGCTGCTAACCGGACCCTGGTCATTACAGCTTCTCCAGGAGCCCCCAGGCTGTGCCCTTTCCCATCCTCTGGTGCTTACGGCTCTAACTTCACTCTGTCACTCACCGCTGTCACTCATCCCTCCGTCAGCAAACTCCCCTGAGCGCCAACTGTATGCTCGGTCCACACCCCAGGTCCCACCGACTAAGAGCCTCTGGACAGTGGGCTCCTGGATGCAGGTCCCCCTCCACTCACAAGTGGAATCCACTGCCCAGGTCTGGGTTATCCCCAGGCAATAGCTCCTGAACCTGAGCCTGCCGGTTTGGTTCCGGTCACCCTCTCCCCCTACTTTAGCACCCATACCCATCAGCGTCAGGCCAACGCTCTGGACCCAGACTCAGTACACACAGCTCCTCAACACCTCAAAAGAGTTGCGCCTCCTTCCCGTGTGTGCACAAATGCACACACATACATGCAGGTGAGCGAGTGCCAGGAATGTGACCGTGTGTGTGCATGCGTGCTAAGTTGCTTCAATCATGTCTGACTCTTTGTGATGCTATAGACTGTAGCCCGCCAGGCTCCTCTGTCCATGGGATTCTTCAGGCCAGAATACTGGCATGGATCCTTCAGAGGATCTTCCCAACCCAGGGACTGAACCTGCATCTCTTATGTCTCCTGCATCGGCAGGCAGGTTCTTTACCACTAGCACCAGTTGGGAAGCCAGACTCCTCCCACAGCACGTCTTAATGGAAGGTCAGCCAGAGCTAGGTCCGGCTCTGAGCTCAGCAACTGTGTGACCTGAACCGACTCACTTTACCTCTGAGCCTTTTGTTTCCTCTTCTGGAAAAATCAGGACAGTCCTGATGTCACAGAGTTAATTATGAAGATGTAATAACAGCTAACATCTTATTGAGCACCTACTATGTGCCAAGCATGGTTCTCAATGCTTCACATAAACAGGCTCAGGGAAGTTAAACACCTTGCCCAAGGTCACGCCATGAATTAACGGAGGAGTCGAGAAGCGCCCCCGGGTCACGAGACCCCAGAGCCAGCTCAATATTCCGCCACCTCACTTGTAACTGATGGTTCCTGGAAGGCGGCACACGCGAGGTCCCAGCAAGTGACCTCCTGCCCAGCTCCCGCTGCCTCATCCAACAGCTCCGCCTAGGAGGGCAGGTGGCGGCCTAGGGGTTGCCCCTGTCCAGGTCACCCCAGGGCATTACCATCTCCCCACCTCAAGCTGCCTGAGCGCACGGCCTGGGTCTGTTTTGTTCGTTGCTATGTAGCTGGTGCCCCGAACCGGACCGGGCACCCAGCTGGTGCTCATCACTTGCTCACTCTGACTGATCACTTCCTTGGCACCAGAAGCTTTTCTACACTCCTCACAAATACCATCGTGTTGAAGGCACGAGGTGGGAATCACCACCCTCTCCGTTTGTACAGATGAAGAAACCAAGGGACAGAGAGAGGAATGCAACTGGCCCGGGGTCCCACGTGGTTAGAGGCAGACTCTGCCAACCACTGCGCCATCACACTGCCTTGGAGACATCCGCGTTTGCTGATGCTCCCTGGACTCCTGGGACGGCTGGCCGGCCCAGCCTCCCCTCCAGGGCTGGGCTGTGACCCCCTCTCCTCACCCAGCCCAGCACGTCCAGACCAGTGGGCCACCCCACCTTGCCGAGAAAGTGCTTCCGGTAGAGGCGGGCGGTGTGGTTGCTCTCCAGCTTCACCTTGGTCGTGGGTGACTGCAGTGGCTCCGTCTCTGGGATGCTGGTGATCTCGTGATTGGTGCCTTCAATCCAGTAGCCCCCAAACTGCGGCAGCAGGATCAGGGGGAAGGGCCCTTCTCGGCCCAGGACCTGCAGGAGCACCCAGCTGAGGGCCACTCACCCTGCACCTTGGTGGGGGCCCTAAGGACACCCCCCCAACTCAGACCTGGAGCCACTTCTGCCATGGCTGAGGGGTACCAGGGGACAGCCTGGAGCCTCTGAGGGTCCCAGGGCTCACACCCAGGGGCTCCTCCCACATAGGTGGTTGGCCAGAAAGTTTGTTCGAGTTTTTACAGAAGATGGGATGGAAAAAACCCAAAGGAACTTTTTGGCCAAACCAAGCCAATTTTTTGCTGCAACCCTCTCCTCCCCCTGCAGGGCCAGACCCAGACACACACAGCCTCGGAGGACGGAGGACGGGGGCATGGGGGCAGGTAGAGCTGGGGGCGGGGCGGGGGGGCGTGACGCTGCCCGAGAGGCTGACGTGGGCTCAGAGGCCTAAGGGTTCCAGTGGGCTCTGAAGTCTTGGGCCTGTAAACTGAGGCTCCAGCACCCACAGCAAGGCCTGAGGTCAAGCTCGTGACACAGAGGAGGAGCCGGGTGTCCGGACTCCCTGCGTGAGCGCCTCCCAGGCTCAGGGTGGAGACGGGCCCCGTGGGGTCTGGCTGGTTACCTCGTGGACGCTTGGGTACGGAATGTAGTCTTCCTCCGTCTGCAAAACAGGGCAGGGCAGAAGCCAGCTGGGGTGGGGGCCTCATCCTTTTCCTCCAGCCTCCCCAGGACGCCAGTGGTTCCGCCAGCATCACCTGCCCCTGCCCCCAGGCTGGAGGAGTGGATGGGACTATATACTCCCCTCCCCATCCCACAGGGGGCTGGGGGGTGACCCCACGAGGCAGGGGCTGAGGCAGGCGGGGTTCACTGAGAGCTGGCAGCCTCCCCTGGGCCTCCCTCTGCCTGGGGAAAAGAAGGCTCATTGCCTCCCCAGAAGACACACCTCTGGACCTATGGTCCAAAGTGCATGGGAATGGCTTGGGGGGCTGGTTACACAGACTGCTGTGCCCCACCCCCAGAGTTTCCGAGGCTGTGGATCTGGGTGGAGCCCAAGAATTTACAAGCCAGATAGCCCTCCAGGTGATGCTGATGCTGCTGGCCTGAGGACCACACTTTGAGCAGCTTGGCTCTGGACAAAGCATGAGCCTTATGCCCATAAAAGCCCCTTGAGCCCTCATCCCTGCAGGCCCTAGCCCACTCCTGCAGGAGCCACCGGTCTTCTTGGAGGGCAGGGGTCCCCAGTCACCCACCACAGAGCTCGATACCTATCAGGAGGGGTCCTACAGCCCCCATGCCAAAAATTTCTGAGTTTAAAGAAACACCATACGTGTCTTTCAGTCCTGAGCTTCCTGACAGTCTCCTCTGGAGGCTGGGGGGCCACCGGGCCACCCCTCCCCATCTCTTGCCCCCACCCGCCTCATCCTTCCCAGGAAGGAGCTACAAGGCACCCTCGTGGGTCCTGGGCATGAGTCTTCCTGCAACTGCTCATCATAGCTGGCTTCAAGGAAAACCTCTTAGAGCAGGCTGCCGTGAGGGATGGGGCTTCAGTTCTGAGAAGGAGGAAGGCTGGAGAGGCAGGGTGAGTTTATAGTGGAGTAGAGCCGGTGAGGAGGAGTGGAATCAGGGCCCCAGGCCTATAGCAAGCGACGGGTTCTCCGCATCTTCCAGAGCGCAGGGACTAGGTGTGCCCGGCTTACCCTTTGGCCTTAGCACCTGGCCAGCAGTGAGACCGTTTCAGGAAGGGATGCTGGGTTCTCCTCGGCTGGCTGCTCCACTTGGCCATCACTTCTCCCACCCCTAGAAAGGGGGTCTGCCTCCCCTGTCCCCATCCCCTTCCATCCCCAAGCCCTCTGGAGCACAGTGCTCAGGAAGCCGACCACCCCCAGAAGGGTGGAGTGGGACCAGCATTCAGACCTACTTTGAGAGGTGGTGGGAAGGAGCATCGCTGTTCATCCATCCTGCTTCCCTGCAAAGAGAAGGCAGCACAGCCCGTCACAGACCTCCCATGCCCAGCGCAGGGCCACTCCCCGCTGCAGGCAGCACCCCCTCTAGATGGTGATGTTGGGGGTAGGGTGGGGGTGGAGGCGGGGTCGCGGGGTGGGGGGCTCCCAGGGCAGGGTACTGATTACCCAGGCCTCTGGCCTCGGAAGGGCAGCGGGCCCTCCTAGGAGGCACTGGGGCTGAGGGAGGCGGGCAGCAGCTGGGGGGCCGGCTGCTCCCGGGAGTGGGGGCAGGGCTGATGCAGGAGCTGGGGAGGGAGGCCGCAGCGTCTATAATACAGATGCGCGCTGAGGGAGAAAAAGAGGAAGGAGGGGGGAGAGGGAGGGAGAAAAGGAGGGGGAGAGGTGGGAACGGAAAGACTAGAGAACTCAGAGAGGCGAGAAACAGAAAGATGGCGGGGGACAGGGTCTGAAGGGTGCACCAAGCTCAGGCAAGCTTGAGCTTTGCTCAAGTGCCCTGCCCACACCTCCCAACACCTACCAGAGCCAAATAGCAGACAAGGGGCCTGGAAGACCAGAGCAGAGGAGGGGAGGAGTCAGGCAGAGGGGGTGGGGGCTGCCTTTCTGGAACCTGCTTGCAGCCCAGCCTCTGGTTGCCCTGTGCCCTCTTCCCGTTCCACATGGGGGTCCTACAGAGCCTGTGATGCTCTTGGGAGACGGGGGCAGGGGGGGGGGAGGTGCGGCGGGAATAGTCTGCGGTGAGTTGAGGGGCTGACCCCGGCCACCTCCACATGAATAGGAGCTGGGGAGACCCAAATGGGGACTGGGCCCGGGGTCGGCCAAGGAGCCAGGCGTTCTCAGTACTCGGGGGGCTCTGGACGCCACACCGTCGCCATCTCCTCCCGGCATGGTCTGCAAGAGCTCCCGGGACGGACTCAGAGAGATGTTGGGTTGAAGATACAGCAAGGGCTCCCCCAGCCCCAGCCCCAGCCCCAGCCCCTCCGTGGCTCCCCAGAACAGGCTTCAGAGCCCACCTCACCTGCATCTTTTCAATCATCTCAAACAGATCTGTGTTCTGCAACAGAGGTGGGGAGAGCAGGTCAGTGCCGGGGTAGCCCCGCAGACCCCTCAAGTCCCCAAGGCGTCTCCACCCACCCCAGCCCTCCTGGTCCTCCAGCTCTGACGAATCCCTGTGGACCTGTCCGAGCAGCAAGAGGGACCATGGCTGGGGCTCTGCGCCATGGACTGGTGGAGTCTGACCAGCTGCCCAGGGTCGTTCACCCAGAGTCCAGGACCCTCCCCAGGCAGTCCACCCCAACTGATGCTCTGCCCCAAAGGAGGGCCTCAGACAAGAGGGCCGTGACCTCTGGGGAGAGACACACTCCTCCCCATCACTGCAAGAGTGGCAGTGCCAGGACTGGCCTATGAGCCCCTCAGAGGAGCCCTAGGTTGCAGCTCCAGAGACAAACCCAGCTGGGATCCTGGGGAGGGTAGGTGGTTCTACCCACCTCTGGAAGGAGGACCCCACCCTCCCCACCAAGCAATGTGGGCTTGGGGGCTGTTGGGGGGCAGTGGGCCGAGAGAGGATGCTGAGCTGTCCCACTGGCCCGATACCTGTGTGTGAGTGCACATACACCCTCCCCTACTTGCGTGAGCGTGCACACACACCCGCTCCTCCCCCTCACATGGCCTCCGGGCTCTCCCGAGGCCAGCCAGGGCACACACAGGGTTAATCCAGCCATCTGCCAGCTGTGCTTGGCAGCTCCGGCCTCTCCAGCGCCAACTCCCTACGAGCCTTCCTGTAAGGCGGCATCCTTGCTGGCTGGCGGGGCTGGGGGCTGGGCCTGGGAAGCCCCCAGCGTCTCTAGGAGGGTGCCCCTCCCCCAGCACCTTCAAGGCCTCCATTCGGTTGGCTCCTGCTGTCCAGCGCGGGCACCCCTGGAGCTCACACACACACACACACACACACACACACACACGTGCTGTGGGGCTGTGCACAGGAAGCACAAATGCCCTCTCTCTTTCTCTCTCTCTCTGGATCAAACACACACAGGCCTGCACACCACTATTTAAACACAGTCTCACTGTACCAAAGAAAGCAAACACACAGAAACCCCCATGCACACACCCACAAGATCCGTGTGCACCACCTCGCAGACTCAGAGCCATACATGAACATATGCATGTCAGGGTCCTGTGTTACATGACAGCACGCTCCCTCATACACAGAGGTCCATGTCCCCAGGAGCCACACACACAGAGGCACACCCACCCCTGTGTTTTGCTCTGCTTGCTTTTAGTTGCTCCGTCCTGTCCAACTCTTTTCAGACGCCACTGACTATAGCCCGCCAGGCTCCTCTGTCTGTGAGATTTCTCAGGCAAGAATACTGAAGCAGGTTGGGTTGCCATTTCCACCTCCAGGGGATCTTCCCGACCCAGGGATAGAACCCAAGTGCCTCCTGCAGTGGCAGGTGGGTTCTTTACCACTGAGCCCCTTGAGAAGCCCCACCCACATGAAAATTTGTGCAACTGCACCAGCAATTGCACACAAAGCTACACAGACACCACACAACCGCTGTCAGGACTGCGTGTTGAGAGACACGATAACACGCGCTTGCAGACACAGGCAGCTATGTTCATGGAAGTGGAGCCACAGAGCCCCACCTCCACCCACAAGCTCACCCTCCCCATCAGAGTCACACACCCCGTGTAACAGACACGACGGGCTTGATCCTACAGCACTCTGGGAAAAAGAAAAGAAGCATGCAATAACTTAGGGGAGTGCTTAATGGCCAAGGATGGGGGCGTGGGTCTGAAGCCCCCTCCCACCCACACATAGACAGAGCTCTGTGAAAGATCACGGGACACGGATACCCCACGTGCACCCCACTGTGAGGCCTGTCCACCCTGGAAAATGCACGATAGGTGTCCCTAGGGGATGGGTGACTTACGGCCCAACGGGCCACACCCGACACTTGGGAGCTTGGAAGAGACAATTCCAAAGGCAGTGACGGCGGAGACCACAGACACACGGTCCAGCAGACAAACACACCTTGTACAGCATCTGTTGTACCTTGTACAACAACAGCAGCTGTGTGCCCGAATGAGCCACACAATCTTGACCCAGCACAGGCCCAGCGCCGGCCATCCCGGGACACCCGTGTCCTCCAGGACACCCCACTTGGGGTGACCTCACACGGCCAGGAGCAGGGAGCCGGGAGTCTCAGCCACCTCACACTGACACAGGGTACATTGTCACCCAGAGCGCACACAGCAACAAGTGACAGCGCAGATAGTGCCTCACCCATGCACCAGACGCCCTGACACAGGGGCACCGAGCAGAGGCACACGGTGACACTCAGGCCCCTCGTCGCGGGGGAGGGGATGGATGGAGTGGTCCCAGGGCTAGCGCGTGCTCGCGCCCGCGCACACACACACGGAGTGCCCCTCAAGCCCGGAGCCGCAGCACCACCGCGGGCACTCTGTTGCTTAGGCAGCTGCAGAAAGAGCCCAAGGCCTGGGACCCCAGGGCAGGGGTGTGCCCTGTGGCCGCGGTGGCCGGGTGTCAGCCTAGAAGCGAACACACCCTCCAAGACGGAGCCTCGCACACCCGCCCTGCCCGGGACAGAGCGCGCCGGGCTCCGAAGAAGTTGGGCCGAACCGTCTCTCGGGGGACACTTCTCGGCCTTCGCCCAGGTCCTCACCTGCCAGCCGGGCCCTGCAGGCAACGATCCTCTCCGGGGACGGCCGGGGGGCGCCGGGGGCCGCGGCTGCGCCATCCCGCGCCCGGCCCGGCCCCGGCCCCCCGACCCCGGCGTCGCTCCCACCGGCCCGGCCGGCTCCGGCCCGCGCGAGCCGTGCCTGGGTCCCCGCAGCGCCGAGCTCCGCGCTCGCGGCTCCGGCTCCGGCGGCGCGCTGCCTGCACTCGGCTCGCCCGGCGGCCGGGCCCTGAGGGGGCGGGGCGCCAGGTACGGGCGGCGCGGGGACGGGGCGGGGCTTCGGGCATCCGGGGCGGGGACACGGGAGGCCCCGCCCCGCAAGGGCCCGGGACACTGCGCCTGCGCGCTCTGGCCGGCGCCCCGAGCGGACACCGGAGCGCCCGGTCTGGCCAGTGCGTCCCCCTACCTGGCCTCCTCTAACGTCCTTCTTCTAACCCCTCTTAACAGAGTCCATCCTAGAGGAGATCAGTCCTGACTATTCATTGGAAGGACTGATGCTGAAGCTGAAGCTCCAATACTTTGGCCACCTGATGCAAAGAACTGACTCATTAGAAAAGGCCCTGATGCTGGGAAAGATTGAAGGCAGGAGGAGAAGGGGACGACAGAGGATGAGTTGGTTGGATGGCATCACCAACTCAATGGACACGAGTTTGAGTAAACTCCGGTTGTTGGTGATGGACAGGGAGGCCTGGCAGGCTGCAGTCCATGGGGTTGCAGTCGGACACGACTGAGCAACTGAACTGAACCTCTTCTGGGTGTTATGCCTCAGGTCCTCAGAGATGGGCTTTTGGGGCTGGGCTTTGAAGTCGGGAAGGAGGCAGCAGGGATGGGAGGCTTAGCTTGGAGACAGGGCTTTTCTTGAGCATCTGCTTTATGTTGGACCCTTTCTTTGCAAGTCTGATCCTCTCCCCACAACTCAAGAGGTAGGAGTGTCATCCCCATTTTACAGAAGAGAAAACTGATTCCAAAAGACAACGTATGCTCCAGACCACACAGCTAGGAAAAGGCAGAACTAGGACTCCACCTCCATCAATGCCTGACAGAGGCAAACCTGTACCCTGGCTTCCCCAGGCCCCAGGCCCATCCCTGTCCCTTACTGCCCCTGACCCTGGGAGAGGGCAGGAACAGGACTGCCAAGGCCCCCATGCATGGAGAGGACTTCAGGATATGTGGGTTCTAGCTCTGACCTTGCTATAACTTGCCGAGTAGATTTGAGTGAGCACTTGCCACCTCTGTAGGCCTCAGCTTCCCCATCTGCAAAATACAGGGCCTCCGCAGGCCCTTCCAACTGACCCTGCATTGTGTCTGCCACTGTGAGTGGGGGCAGAGCCTCAGCATCCCCTCCCCAGACAGATGCTGGGAAAGCAGTAATTGCTTCCTGAGCTGTGGCCAAGTCAACACCAGCTGCTTCAGACCCTACAGGGCAGGGCTGCCCACCAGCTCAGTACCCAACCTCTCTTCAGGTTCCTGAAGGAGTTGTTGGCAGCTGCTCTCCATCTCAGGGCCAAGGGCTCCTGGAAGAAAGGCACTGCACCTTGCTTTCCCCTGGACTCAGCCGTGGGTCAGGCCGGAGCCCAGGAAGCCGGCGGGAGCCCTGGAGATGTGTGTTCCAGACACGGTGTAGCTTTGTTTTTAATAATTAACAGCAGCAAATATTGATTTACGCAGGCACTTTCAGGCCTGAGCGCTTCCGGGCACCCATCAAAATGCAGCCAGAGAAACATTCATTCCCACACGGGGAGGAGGCAGGAGCTGCTTGCATCAGTGGAGACGTGTGTGTGCCAGGAGTGGAGAGTGCGCACATGTGTGCCTGCAGCTGTGTGTGTGACTCTGAGGGCAGATGTGACTGTGTGTTCATGGACATCCTAGGTGTGTCTGTATACGTGTATCTGTATATACATGCAGATGTACGCGTGCAAGTTTGAATACCTTTGCAGACATGTGAGTTGTGCCCATGTATGTAGGTGCGGGTAGGCTGTATGTGTAAACGGGCGCAGCTTTCTGAATCCTCAAGTAGAAAAGCCCCTACAAGGGAGCAGGGTAAGAATGCCTTGGGTAGCTCTGTGTCTATGCCCAGGCGGCTTCCCAGTGAGAGAGAGAGGTCCCTTCTGGGCGTTTGCTCCTGCCCTGGGAACATAATGAGGCCAATCATCGCTCAGCTTCCTGATTGCAACTTTCCAAGATTACTTTCACAGTCATCACCCTTTTGCAAGCGGGCCTGGTGGGTAGAGAAGAAACTGTCTCCTCTGTTTTACAGACGAGAACCTGAGGCCCAGGGAGGGGCAGGGCTTTGCCCATTGACGCACGGAGGTCACCTGCTGCTCAGGCTGCCTCCACCATCAACATTATTAATGTCAGCAGAGCCGGGAGAGGGGGACGGAGAACGTGTCATAGATCTGGGACCCCTCACCCGCTCCCTGGTTTGCTGGGGACCCAGATGGATGACTCAGTCTCTCTGGGCCTCGGTTTCCTTTCCTGTCAAAGGAGAACAATCCATTGACTGTGTCTTGATCCTGGGGTGGCCGTGGGCTGTGGGACAGGGCGGTTTGGAGCCCGCAGCCGTCTGAGCCTGTATTGGCACAAATGGAGGCTTCCAGCCAAACTGGGCAAGAGGCCAGGAAGCCTGGGGGAGGCAGCCCAGAGCTAACCTGAGTAGGCAGGACTCAGGAGATGGGCTGTACTAATCCCCATGTTTCTGATGGGAACACTGAGGTGCAGGGAGGAGAAGTGAACCCAGACCTCCTGCCAGATGCTTAGGGGGACAAGAACCTCACTTCTGAACCCAGCTGCCATGGATTTGCTCCCTTCCAAGCCCCAGGATACACATGGCCCAGTCTTGGGCTGTTGCCCAGGCACAGACAGCAGGAGAGGATCTCAAGGACTCCCTGATACAGTCCCTAGGACCCCCACTTGGACCCCCATGGAGGTGGTGATCCCCCAAAAGTATACTGTTCCTTGGGCATATACCCGTCCTGACCTAGGAGGCGTACATGGCCCTTGTTCCAGGTGAGAGTTCTGGGTGAGAAGCTTGCCATATCCTGCGTCTGCTATTTATTGGCTGTGTGACCTTGGGAAAACCACTTTACCTCTCTGGGCATCTGGATTCTTATCTCAAGAATGCCTACCACCCATGGTTCGATGAAAGGACTGAGGAGCATGATATCTGTGGACATGCTTTAGCATCTGAAAAGTGTACTCCAAAAGTGAGAGCTTATTACCCTCTGCATTAGAAATGCCACCAGAACAGGCACTCTGGTCAGATAACATGAGTTCCGGTCCTGGACCCATCACATCCTACCTGTGTGTCTTTGAGCAAGCAACTCAACCTCTGTGAGCTTCAATTTTCTCATCTGCAAAATGGGACTAAGAAGTGTACTAATGTAAGTTCACAGTAGTTATAGTTTGAGGATGAAATGAGATCCTGCATGCAAAACATTCAGAACCCACTAGCCCATACTGAATCTCAGTAAACGCTGGCGGTTATTGCTGGCACTGGACACCCTGCGGAAGGTGTTTAGTTATGCATCTGCTAACCGGACTACGGCTCCTTGAGGGCAGGGTCTGTGTCAGATGGATTTCTGGCACCTCAGCACCCAGCACAAAGTTGACACAGGTCATGAGGCGGGCAAACATTTGATTTCAACGGTAACAAGAATAGCCTCGTTTACAGGGCTTTTACTCTGTGCCAGATAGTATGCACAGTGTTTTATCACACTTTTTAACACTTTACCCCACTTCACAGGGCTACTCCGAGAAGCAGCCCTGTGAAGTGGGATGTTCTCATTACACCTGATTTACAGATGAGGAAACAAATGGTGATGTTGATAATGAAGATAAGGAAGAAGAGCTGTTTGGCCAGTTTATTCCCAGCTGTTTTGCCCCCCAACCTTGCTACAGACCCTGGCTCAACCTCTGAGACTGTGTTAGGTCCACCAGGGGTGAGGAGTGGTATTCCCTTGGGGGCTGAACCCCAAGTCCCATCTGCCCAAACATTTTACCTCTGCACAGCGGTCACTCAGATATCTCCTGGCCCTGGGTGGGGGTCCCCCAGACTAGGGCCCATGGGGAGGAGAGCAGTTACCTTAGGGTGCAATGAAGCAGTCTGAGAGGGAACTAAGTCCACTCTTGGCAGCTCTATTGCCTGAGGGAAGCGCTGGTTCTGCCCATCACTCCTCCTGGAAAAGAAAAAGAGTCTGAGGTCAGGGAGGGCCCCAAGCAGGGAGATCTGTGAACTTTGGGAGGAAGAGTCGTTCTCAGAATTGGGGGATCTTAGGGGGACAGATTTCAAAAAGGAGGGGAACCTCGGTTCCCCAGGAGGCAGGACGTGAACAGGGCTTCCAACCTTCCCCAGAAATCAGAGATATGGACAAGGAGTCTCTGTAAACTCCCCATTAGGCCTGCCTAACCCACACTCCAGCCAAGAGGATGTCCACAGCCCATTCTAAAGATGGGCAGGCTGAAGCAGGGGTTGGGGGTTGCTGTAAAAGGCTGAGCCCTGACCTCTGGACTAGGCATGGTACGCCTGTCCCTGAGCCTTTAGGGAGACAGTAGCCTTCAGGCTGAAAGGCCACCTGGACCGTTGCTATTATTAACGACAATAACAACAGACACTCATTGGGCCAACAACGTGACAGGCCCCCTGCCAGGCCCCTCTTTCAGGCCCGAGGGCACAAGACTCTCATCACCCTGGTATTCCCAGTTTACAGGTGAGCACCCAGAGGTATGCAGAGGTCGCACATCTGGTCAGTGGCCGAACCAGCATCTGGGTGATGCTTGACTGACTCCAAGCCCAGACTCTCTGCCCACACCCACACCCTCCTGGGGAAAGGAAGCAGGTCTGGTGAGGGTGAAGTCAGCTCCTGTTACCCTAGAAAGCCTGCCGAGGAGGCCGCTTCTGGGGTCAAGGAAAGGAAGTGCCCAGTGGTTCCTGGGACCAGGCCGGGCAAGCAGGCCCGGCTTCCACCCACCGCCCAGGGCCACCCTGACGTGGCTGCGGCCCCACCCCAGTCCCTCAACCAAGGCTGGTTCCTGGGAGGGTGAGTCATTCAGCCCACGGCCCGCTTGAGTCAGGGCTGGGACCGCCACACCCCAAGAGGGGAAGGGACTGTGGAAACCTGGCCGAGGAAGGAGACCCTGAGAAAGCTCTGAGTCCCCTACTCAGGGCTCACCTGGGCCCGGCTACTCAGGGAGAAAGGCTCAGAGGAACTGTCCATAGCCCTGGTGGGCTAGCATCTTACCAGGGGGCCCTGTACTGGGCAGTCTTGACCCAGAGGACAGACATAGCGGCAGTGACCTCTGAGGCTCGTGACATCGTTGTAGGGAAGATACTCCCAGGTATGTACCTGCTGTGTGACCTCAAACCAATGATGTGCTCCTCTCTGCCTTGGTTTCCAAAAAAAAAAAGCAACCTAGAGCCTGGGCAGCTAGAAGGTGCTCACTCAATGAATTCTTTCTTTGACGTTCATTCATTTATGGTAAACTCTGCCTTTCCACATCAGGTCTCACTAAGTCTTTCTTAAATGGGTGAGTGGGTGAATGAGTGAATGCTGGCAGTAGGAAGGCATTAAAGGTTTGTGAGAAAGAATGGCCTCCACACGGGTTTCTGTAGCTCACAAGGCACGATGACGTGGGGAGAAACTGGGAGGTGGGGGCGGGTGGAGAGAGGCCCACAGAAACGATTCAGACACTTTCCGCTGAGGCTGCCACGGGAACCCTGGAGACGGGCTGAGTGCCTGGAACTGTGTCAGGCACGTTACATCCTCACTACTCTGCAGGGAGGTCGGCATTATTTATCCCTCCCTTTTTAATATATATATATATTTTTTTATTGGGCTGCGTTGGGTCTGAGTGGCAGCACACAGGGTCTTCGATCTTCCTTGCAGCAGGCGGGATCTTTAGTATGTCCCGCAAACTCTTAGTTGCGGCGTGTGGGATCTAGCTCCCTGACCAGGGATTGAACCCCCCTCTGCATTGGGAGCATGAAGCCTTAGCCACTAAACCACCAGGGGTTTGTAAACCAAAAGGGGTTTGTTAAAAAAAAAATAAAAGCTTTTTTACAGATTGAAAAACTAAAGCTCAGAGAGATGAAGACCTGAGCAAGCGGGTGACAGAGCCAGGATTTAAAGCCCACACTCTAGACTGATCAGGGCCAGTGCCAGCAGGATGGACAGCAGAAGCTGGAAGTCTGAGAGTTGAAGCCAGGGGATGCCGGGTCCCCTTGACCGTGAGGACCACTGTGCTGGTAGCTCTGGCTGCCAAGGGGAGGCATTTGCCCATGATTGAGCATTCTGATGCTCTCCTTCTGTCTGATGCTTCCCACACCCCAAGGCTCAGGCCATGGCCACTGCAGTCAGCCAGGCAGCAGCTCCCTAACATGCTCCTCTTCTAGCGCCGGCCTCAGTTTCCCCATGTCCTGCTGCCTCTCTCATTCAGGACTGCTCACGTTGGCGCAGTCCTCGGTAGGTCTCTCAAGGCAAGCGGGCTCTGGCTTCTGCTGGGACCCCCCTGCTTTCCGGTTCCTGGCAGGCCTGAGGCAACTCCTCCACCTACCAGGTCACTGCTGAGGCCCTAAGACACCAGGGCCCGGGAGGGCCTCGGGGATGAGGACTAAGCAGGAGGTCTGAGGCCCTGCCTGCCCCCACCCATTCCAGCCCTGCGGGGATTCAAAGACAATAAAAACAAAAGCCACAACCTCCCTGTGCCTCCCATGATTTTTCTTAATTCTCACAGCTCTCCGAAGAGGCAGGTGCTCAAAACCACCTGCTTTATTATTATCTTTTTAATATTTATTTTATTTACGTGGCCGCGCCAGGTCTCAGTTGCTGCACACGGGACCTTTAGTCACAGCCCGTGGGATCTAGTCCCCTGACCGAGGGATCGAACCCCGGCCCCTGCACTGGGAGTGTGGCGTCGTAACCACTCGATCACCAGGAGAGTCCCCCAAACCACCTGCTTCTTCGCACCACAAGGAAACTGAGGTTCACAAAGGATATACTAGTTTGTCGAAGGTCACACAGTTAATGAAGCAGAACAGGCATTTGAACCCAGGCTTATCACTCCAGAGCCAAGGACCTGGACTTCGGAGCATGGGCAGCCAGCCCTGCGGACCCAGCAGGTGGCATCGGTGAAGGAACAGTAACAGCAGCGACAGCAACGCCAGCCAGTGCTGATACAGGACGTGCGGTGGGCAGACCCTGCTGAAACGCCTTCACTGTGTCCCCTCATTTAGTCCTCATCTTTTAGAGGAGGCAACCACATCACAGAGGTTAAGCAGCAGGTCCAAGGTCAGGCTGACGCTAAGTGAAATACAGAGGATCCGAACCCCTGAACCTCATGCCCCACTATACTATCAACCCACTCCAGTGCTCTTGCCCGGAGAGTTCCAGGCACAGAGGAGCCCGGTGGGCTGCAGTCCATGGGGTTGCCAAGAGTCAGACACGACTGAGTGACTAGCACACTCGCTCACAGTAAACAAGCGTTGCTCAATAAATACCTTTGAAGAAATGAATAAACCCAGCCTCTTGCCTCCCCTCTGCCAGCCTGATGCCTCCTCCTCTCGTCCTCGCTCGCCTCTCACACACTTCTTCCCCACCTTCCCGGCCACCTTCCTTCTCCTCTGCCTGTGATCGGTCCTCCTCCTGTTGGTCCTTCTCCTCCCTCTGATGAACCTGAATCTCTCTGTCCCTCTCCTCTCCCTCCCGTCTCACCCATATCTCGGGCTGGTCTCCATCGTTTTGTTCACATATGGCCCCCAGCCTCTGCCCCGCCCTACTTCTCTGGAAACCTTCTTGACCCTATGGCCTGGCTCAGTTTATTTTTCATTTATTCTTTAATTTTTTGACCATGCCACAGGGCATGTGGGATCTTAGTTCCCCAGCCAGGGACTGAACCTGTGCTCCCTGCAGTGGGAGCCCAGCATCTTAACCACTGAATTGCCAGGGAAGTCCTCCTGGCTCAGCTTGAAAATGCTTTACCTTCTTCCCACACACGCAGCAGCTGGGAGGTGCCCGGGGCTGACGGGGGACATGGGGAACTCTTGTCACTTCTCCTTTCCCCTGGGGCCAGAACCGCAGTCATACCTGCACAGAGCTCTACAGTTTGCACAGGCACTGTCTCAATCACCACAGAAGGCTTGGAGAGGTTAAGGGACAAGCCCAAGGTCACACCAGGGAAAGGGCAGAGCCAAGGTTTCCTTCTAGCTCAGCATTCTTCTACTGCACACACCACGGCTGCTCTCAAGGCAGGCTGAGCCCAGTGTCACCCAGCCCCCAGCGGCCTCCCATAGCAGCCCCTGGTGCTGGCTGCCACCAAGCACCTTGCCAAGGTCCTGCCCCAACCCTGCCCTGTCTGGTCTGGACACCTGCCTGCAGGTACAGGGCATTCCTGGACACAGTGATAGGTGGGAGCCAGAAAGGAGGTGACTTGCCCAAGGTCACACGGAGCCGGAGCCAACCTGGAGTCCGGGCCAGGTACATGCCGGGGTCACCTTCAGGCCCTACAGGTGTGTGGCCTGCAGCCAGCTGGCTCCAGCTCCCCTCCCCCTTGGAGTGCCCGCCTCCCCCTGCGAAAGGCTGCGGGAGCTCCCAGGCGGGCCAGGCCGGGCCGGAAGCCTGCCGACAGCTCCCGGGTTTCTTGGCAACTGTCACTGTACCGCCTACCCCTCCCTTATCTCCACCTCGAGGTATAACAATAATAATTGTGGTGTCGTGAGTACAGCTCTCTGTACTTTTCAAAAGCCCTCTTTATCTGCTCATGCCTGGGAGTCTTAGCGGAACTGGAGCGGGAGATAAGGCAGTCACTAGGATCCTCCACTCCCAGAAGGGTAAACTGAGGTTCGGAGAGGTTAAACAACCATCTGGAAGTCACCCAGCAAGGCGGGAGCAGCTGGGGAACTAGCACCAAGCTGCCCCCAGTCCAGGGCCCCAGATGCTGCACGGGGCGGGTGGGGGGTGCATTTTAGGGGGAAATGCACACGCAGAAAAAGCTCAGGTCAGACCCCAGAGTGACTGGGGAGATGGGGAAGGCGGAGGACAGGGGATTAGATGCTGCCCTGGTGCTTTCCACCTGTTAACCAGCTGGAGAGCTGGGGGGTGGGGAGGGCAGGGGGTCCTGTCTTTTTCTTTGACCTATAAAATGAGAGAGGATGTAGCCACCTCCTAAGCCACAGATGAGAGTAAGCGCAGCAGAAGTGGTGTTACTTTTATCATTATTATTAGACACTGTCCCAGAGAGTCTGCCCTCAGGCACCAGAGAGGTGGCTAGGGTATGGGGAGGAGGACCTGGAGTTTGGTCATCCAGGAAGAACTGCCCCAAACGGAGCCCCCCTCATGGTGGGCCTGGCCCCTGCCGACTCGCCCAGCCTCATCCCCACACACCCCCACTTCCTGCCCTCACCCGGCTGGGCTGCAGGCAGCTTTTGAAGACAAGCCACGCGGCTTCCCACCGCGGAGCCTCCGCACAGGCTTCGCCCTTTGCTGGGAGCTCCTTTTGCCTTCTTTCCTGCCTGATAAACTATCCATACTTTATAATTCAGTTGATGATACAGGTAAACCTGTTTGTAGGTTCGGGGCAAGAGTAGAAACACAGAGGCAGAGAACGGACACGCGCGGACACACGCGTCCCACATGGTGGGGGGCCAAGTTGGGAGAGTAGCGTTGACGTGTACACACCACCGTGCGTAAGATGGATAGCTCGTGGAGAGTTGTCACGGGAAACAGGGAGCTCACTCTGGTGCTGCGATAGCCTGGGGTGGGGGCTGTGCTTTGTGGAGGTGGGAGGGAGGGTCAAAGGGATACACAGACCTGATTGAGGCTGTTGTACAGCAGAAACTAACACAACACCGCAAAGCAATTATGCTCCAATACAAACTAATAATGATAAAGAGAAAAAAAAAATTCAAGGGGAAATTTGGTGATCAGAGCGGGTGACACATGAGCCCCTAGACAGGAGGCCTGTGACAGGAAGACAAGCAGGGCTGGACAGCACGCACAGAAGCAGGGAAACCTGACCTGGGGGCTTGGGGGGGCGCGGAAGAGGGGCTCAGCCAGCCAAGATCATACGGCCAAGGTGGATCTGGGGGCCTAAGGAGCCCAGGACAGCCCATCGCTGGTGACCAGAGGTCGGGGTTCCCTGGGTCCCCCTGGTGTCAATGAGACCAGTTGGTTCCACCAACCTGGAGACACAGGTGGGGGCGAGGAGACAGGGAAAGGTGCAGACCTCACAGTGGGAAGAGGCACAGAGAAGACAGGGCCCTTGGGAGGGGCCGCCAGGTGGCCTGTCCCCCAGTCACAGAATCAGGTCTGAGGGACTCTAATCTCCCGAAACAGAGATTAGAGGCCACCCTGGAACTGCCCCCACCCCCAGGGGCCACAGAGGCCCATTGTCTGCAGAGCTCAACTATCCGGCACAGCTTGCCCCTGGCCTATCCAAAGGTGCCAAGGGAAGGTGGCCAGGGGCAGCTGTGAGCGAGTTTCTGAGAGGCTGGCTCACTCCTCCAGAAGCCCCTAGAGGGGCGGAGGTGGGGACACAGATGTGGCTGCTCCTGGATCAGCTTTCCCCAGGCACCTCTGACCTCAGGCAGGACTCAGGAGGGAGCTTCGAGGGCAGGGGGAACGGTGCAGGGCGGAGGGAGCCAAGTGCTCTGATGCCCACTAATCCTTACAACAAACCCGATCAAGGCTGGTATCCTCACACCGTGTCAGAGACAAGGAAGCACAGGCTCGGGGAAGTTGACAGAAGGGCTGGGGTCTCACAGCGGCCCGGGGGGGGGGGGGGGAGGACCTGAGGCCCCAGGCAGGGCCCGGGGGGAGCAGGAAGGGGGCACGGGGGGCCCCCACCCAGGCTTGGAGCTGGCTAAGTGCCGAGACACCCGGATCCCGGAGCTGCGCCAGGCGGTGGCCTCCTGAGCAAACAACAGGTTGGCAGCCCCGAGAGGAGCTCATGGGCCTCCCATCTACCAGCTGCCCGCCAGCGCCTCCCCGGCCAGGCCCGAGGCCCACAGTGGCCCAAAGCCTGACCGTCGGCCTGCCCAGGCTCCTCCCTCAAGCCAGGGGCCTCTTCCTGCTCCAGAATAACAACATCTGCTCGACCTGCCCAGCACTTTATGGTTTACAGACTTCCTTTGCTCCCGACCCTCTCAACAGCCTCACAAGGAACCGGAGGCAGGGAACGTTACCTCTATTCTACACAGAAGCGGGGCAGAGGCGATGACTTACCCGAGGTGTCACCTCTGAAGCCCCAACCCAGCCGCTTGCCTCCTTGCCCACGTGGGCATGGGATAGCTGAGCGATGGGCCCCCATTAGCTCCCAGGGGAAGGGCGCACAGGACCCTTCCCAGCACCCGTGGCCTGCGCCCGCCTCCCTCCGTGCCCTTGCCCAGCCTCCGCTGGCTCCGTCACCCTCCCACCCCCTCATGTGCTCTGCATTCCGGTGCTTAGTCACTCCCTTGGGACTCCTGTCCTGACGCCCACTCTGGGTATCAGAGTGGGGGTGGGCCGGGCCTCCCCCACCTCAAAGCAAAGCCCAGTGACACTGCCCAGAGCTCTTCTCTGCTCTGTGGCCTCCCTGCTCAGAGGCTCCACCCTGCAGGGGGGAGGCCCTGTCAAATTCAACCCTCTCCCTCCTATAGCCAAGGGGTTTAGCCGCCTCGTGGGCTCCAGGCCGCTGGTGGGTGCAAGCTGAGTATACAGTAGGTGTCAATACATTATAAAGAAGCTCCTGGCAGAGAGACAGCACCGCCTCAGAGGTGTGGGCTCTGGAGTCAGACTGCCTGCGTTTGTATCCTAGCTCTGCCACCTAACAGCTTGTTGGGGGAGCGGGGGCGGGCATCACTGGTGGTCCAGGACCAGGACTCCATGCTCCCGATGCAGGGGGCCCAGGTTTGATCCCTGGTCGGGGAACTGGATCCCACGTGCCACAACTAAGACCCAGTGCAGCCAAATAAATAAATCAAACAGCAACAGCTATGGACTTGGGCAAGTTATCGAACCTCTCTGAGCCTCAGTTTCCTCATCCATAATATGGGGATAACAGCAGCGTCTGTCTCCAAGCATTGACATGAGGGTTACATGAGTTCATACATGTAAAGTATGTGGACATTCACCACAAGCATTTTCTGGCCTTCCCTTCTCTCTTCCTTTTCCTCCCTTCCTCTCTAGGCTGCTGAGGGCTGAGATAGGGCTCCTGGGTGAAAGTTGGGAGATGGGAGAGTAGGGTCCAATGCAAGAAATAGCTAGCGAACAGAGCCATGCACGGTAGTGAGAGCCCTGTCGAGCAAAGGCGGGCAGGAATGAAGGGGGAAATTCCAAAGTACGGCAACCAGAGGCGCAAGGAGGGCACAGGGCTTCATTAGAGGGCCTGCCAGGCGCCTGCCTGTGCGGAATCGAATCCTCTTGACTCTCCGGCCTACGGTCAAGGGCAGAAGCAGTGGATACCTTCTTTCAAGGAAATGGCCTTCCCCAGGTCTCCCAGGGCACATGGATTGCCTGCCGCTCCCATTAAAGATGAAAATGTGCACACTCTGGCCCAGCCCACTCCACGTCTAGGCATTTATCCTCCAGAAACACTTAAAAAAAACAAAATGACACAGACAGAGACCATTCACTGCCACAGGGTGTGCCACGGCTGAAATCTGGAAGCTGGTTGAATGCACAGGGCACGTGCAAACCACGGCAGCCCACGCAGTGCTGCCAAAGGAGGGCTCGAGTCCTGACGGAAAAGGAGATGAGGCCTGTTGTCACGTGAAGAAAGCAAGTAGCCCAACAGGAGTCTCCCTTGTCAAAATGTTCAGCTACAGGTAAAAGCTCACGTGAGTTATCTTTAGGAAACAAGATGACTAGGAGCTTTCTGTCTTCTACAGGATGCATTTCTCTGCATTGTTTGAATTTTTACAGTGAGCACTTATTTTTGCCATCAGAAAAAAAAAATAGGTTAAAAACACTGAGCCCTATGTGTCAATCCACTGAGAACCTGACTCTCTTGCCGCAGTCACCCTGAGAAGGAGATATTCCTCACTCCAAGGACAGGCTAACCCCGAGGGAGGTTAAATACCATGATGGCCGAGGTCCCCCACACGCCCCTGCAGGAGTGATAGAGCTGGGCTGTAACCCTCGTTCTGCTGGCTCTGAAGCTCACGCTCTTTCCTTTACACGAGGCAGGGAGAAGGCAGGAGAGAAGCCACCAGGTGGCTGGGATCAGGAACCCCGGTCGTCAGGTCAGGGGAGCTGGCCAGAGGGGGTCAGCCTCTGTTGGACCAGGCTGTCTGCCTCATTTGCAAATGAAAATAAATGAAGGCTCTGCCCTGAGCTGCCCCAGGCTAGCAGGCTGGCAGGCGCCCCACCCCACCCCTAGAACCACTCCCACATCACCAGGCTGGTGGGTACGCACGCACGCACTGGGGCTCTCAATAAATCTGGAAGAATCTGGCGAGCGCCTAGAGAGGAGAGGAGAGGACAGAGGTCTGCTCCTGAGTCTGCATAGACAGTGGATAAACCTAGAAGTCAGACGGACTTGAGTTCAAGTCCTGACTAGGTCAGGCTCTAGCTGTGTGGCCTGGGGCGAGTTGCTTTACCTCCCTGAGCCTCAGCTGTAAAATGGTGGTGATAAAACCCCCACGCAGGGCTGGCTGCCGGGAGAGTTCAATGAGATAACGCCTCTGAAAGTACTCCCTAAACTAGCAGCCCCCTTCCACGTGCCGGGATGGGTTGCGACCCTGTGTGTGTGGCAGGGGGAGGGGCCATGCGCACGTCTGTGAACACGCGGAGTGTGTCAAGGGCCCCGGCCCGCACCGTTAGCAAGCAGGTGGGGCGCTCGGATGCCACCTTTGCCGGGAGCTGGCACAGGACTCCCTGCAGTACTGCCTGGTGGTGCGACGGGGTGTGTGCCGTGAGGATGTGGGTGGGAGGCCTGGCAGGAACGTGAAACGTGGGTGGGAGAGAAAGCGCTTGTGTCTGGGGCGTGTGTGGGCTGCAGGCGCGTGTGCTTGTGCCGATCACGCCATCCACCTGCCGAAAGGCCCCTCGTGGCTTCCCACCACGTGCAGGGTGGAGATTCAACTGCTTCACGCGGCCCACGAGGCCCTGAGCATGTCCTACCTCCTGACCTCTGCACACACCCTGCATGCATGCTAAGCCGCTTTGGTCGTGTTCAACTCTTTGTGACTCCACGGACCATAGCCCACCAGCCTCCCCTGTCCATGGGATTCTCCAGGCAAGGATATTGGAGTGGGTTGCCATGCCCTCCTCCAGGGGAATCTTCCCGACCCAGAGATGGAGCCCACGTCTCTTCCGTCTCCTGCACTGGCAGGCGGGTTCTTTACCACTAGGGCCACCTGGGAAGGCCCCTGGCACACACCGTATACCCTCCACCTGGCCCAGCCTGCCTGGCTCCTCCCTCACCACAGCTGCGGTCCACACTCTGATCCAGTCTTCCTGGAGCCCCCTCCCCAGGCTGGCTTGGCCTGCTTTCTCAGAAGCCGGTCCCTGCCTGTCCAGATCGGTCAGTCTGGTTTGCACTCGTCTTGGTGTGATTATCAGAGACTCCCAGTCTCTCCCACCAGAAACCGAGCTCGGACCGGATCTATCTGGGGGCCGGGCACACCGCAGATGCCGAACGGTGGTCTGCCACGTGAGGGAATGTGTACATGACTGTGTGCTCGTGACGAAGCTGCCGGGACTGAAGTCGAGTCTAGGGGTGTGCACAGGGAATATGCATGCGTGTGAGTTGGGGGGGTGTGTCTCAGAGAACTCTGGCCCACAGGAGACCAGAGCTGGGAATTCTGGCCAGGGCACTCCAACTGGAGCTCAGGCCCACGTGGGCTGCAGTGAGAGAGCAAGCCCACCCAAGTTCCTCTGCAAAACCCCTCCTGAAACAGTCAGGCCCAGGGTCTCTGGATCCGACCCTCAACACTTCCAGGTGGTGGCCAGGCTGGGCCCCACCTTTCTGCCCACAGCCCTCGCCTCCCCCGAGGCCTGATCCCATCCTGGCCTTGCATGGCTGCCCGCAGTGCCCCGCTCCCCGCCTGCCTCGTGAGCAGCAGTTGTTGATCTGAGAGGAGATGGGCCTCCCACACCCCCCCTCCAGCCGCCGCCACCGGCTCTGCCACCTTACCCCTGGCTGCCAGGAAATGATCTGGAATGTTCCAGATTTGGGGAGGGGAAGGAATCTTGTTCCTGCCTCAGGGCCTGGACGCATACTCAGCCCTCTGCCTGGACCGCCCTTCCCGCAGTCAGCTCCTTCCCATTCGGGCTTTGCGAGGCCCTCCCTGATATCCTGAGCAGAGGTGGGCGCCTCCCCACCCTGCCCCTCACTACCCACTGCCCATCTGAAACCGTTTGTCTATTAGCTCGTCTCCTGCCCTGGAAGGTGACCTGCATGGCGCCAGACACCAGGTCTACCAGGCTCGCTGCTGTATCCCCAGTTCCGAGATGTTACTTGACACATGCTAGGGACTTGATAAGCATCCGCTCAATGAACAAGTGGCCAGTGGACACTTGGAAAGGTGAGGTGAATACTGTTCCTATTTACAGGTGTGGAAATTGAGGTTCAGAGAGGTTAAGCCTCTAGCCCAAGGTTACACAGCTGACTGGGTCCAGATTAGGAACTATCTGACTTCACTACAACCCCAGCACATCCAAGGGTTTTGTAGCTAAACTTCCCATTGTACAGACAGGAAAGTGAGCCTCAGAGAGCAGGAGAGCTGCTTCTCCAGGTCACCAGGGCTTCCCATGGTCTGACAGAGCTGCCCTCTTAGGCTGGGCTGGGTTTTAAAGTACCTCCTCACGCCTCTCCCTCACCCTGGGACAGAGACAAAGAACAAGCCCTCTGCACACAGGAAGGAACCGTGGCTTAGCCAGGGAGGCGCTGCCCAGCTGGCTGCAAAGCCCGCATTCTCGGGGTCAGTGTCAAGGTCAGTGCCCGGGGCTGAAAGCATGCTCACGTGTGGGCAGGTCTCACTTCCCGGCAGGCAGTGGACTTCCAAAGAGCAGAGTCCACACCCTGAGTGGTTCTGCCCCCACTGCCAGGACCAGCTTGTGGGGAAGACACGACAGTGACCATGATTGCTGGCATCACTCTGGTTTTAGATCTCGGCACACCCCCAAGATGATCTTCACGGTAGGTGCTTTCATTGTCTTTATTTTATGAGACCCGGAGAAGTCATCCTCTGCTGTACTCAGCCCGGGACTGACAGCAGAGCACAGGTGGCTCCTGCCTTTGGGGGGGCAGTGGATGACAAACAGGTGGCCCTGGCAGGCCTCCATCCCTGGTGGCTTGGGGCTTCAGATCCTCTGGGGTGCCCACGGGAAGTCCCAACAGGGCTGGCAGAGACACAACCCTGTGGCTGCCTCTTCCACTTTCTGCCACCAGCTCCAGTTCAATCCTGTGCATAGCACATGCCACCAAACGCTTTTCTCCTTCATGTTGTTGACCTGCCCCTTCTTGGAACATCCTCTTGGCAGTGGCCCTCTCTCCCCTACCATGCATACACAGACACACTTCTCAACCCACTTGACCCACTTCTGGGTCACCTCCTCCAGGAAGCCTTCCTTGATTCCCAGGTGTGGGGGAGGAGCTCTTCTTTGAGCTATCAAAACTCCCCACATCTGCCCTGTCAACATGTATCACCCCTCCCCACCATCAGAACTGTCCCTTTCTTTATTCTCTACCCTGCCCTTGAATTCCACAAGGACGGTGGCCTTGTCTGTCACCTCCATCACCATGCCCTCAGGGTCCAGCACAGGCCTGGGTTGGCCCTTAGAGGGTATTCCTACATTAAATATTTGTTGAATTAATTTGCTAAATGAATGAGTGACTGTCTTTGGAGAGACCATGCGTAGAGGAAAGCCTTTGTGAGATCTGGGGACTTCAAAAAGGTCTCCTCCTTAATCACTTCTCAAATGAGCCACCTCCACAGTGCCGAAAATTCGAGCATTAAAAATTTTAACGAGTCTCTCTGTGCTTTAAGGAGTCTCTTCTCTCAAAATGCAAATGCCCAAGGAGAGGGAAAACATCCACTGAGTCCACACAATGAGCTTGTTTCATTCTAAGTCCTCCGTTGGGTTGAGCAGCCTGGTTCCTACCGTCATGGACAATTTGAGGTTCAGAGAAGCAAAGTAGTTTGGGCAAGGCCACACAGCGAGCAAGAAAGGTTGAAGCTGGTATCTCAACTCAGATCTGTCTGGAAACAGAAGCCCTACCTTTCCATGCACCTCCCAAACAAAAGACTGAGCCTGGGCATTTCTGGGCCAACCAGCCCGGGAACCTTGGCTGGGGGACCCCTGCGCAGACGCATGGTGGCGGCTGTGGGCACAGGAAGCAGCAACGAGCGCCCCCAGCCTGTGCTCTTCGAGCTGCCCACCAGGGGCCTGCCCACCAGATACATAATAGATGAGGAGGCCCAGCAGGCTGTGCCCACCTGGCATTTCAAGAGCTACTAATGAGGCCAGCCTCCTGCTTCCTGCAGCAGCACACAGGCCCCCGGGGCCTCTGGCCCAGAGACTATAGAAGAGAGCCCCCTGGGGACAGGAGCCGCCCACTCAAGCCCCCTACTCAGCAGCCTCCAGGAGAGCTGGCGATAAATGTATGGGCTCAGACTGACTGTGCTGCCAGTCTCGGTTCACTACTCACTGACTGTGCCCCTGGGCCAGCCAGGTCCCCTCTTGGAGCCTCAGTTCCCTCATCTGTAAAATGGGGAGACAGTAACAGTCTCTATGTTGTAAAGCTGGCGTGAGGATAAAATGAAATAATTCAAACGAAGTTCTCAGCCCAGGGCCTGGGACCCAAAAAACACTTCATACATGGGAGCAGATGGTACTGTTACTGCCATGGGAGCTCAGTAACCAGATGGGCCTTCCTGGGGAGGATACACGAGGCCGGGCAGTGACCCCTGTTTTGCAGGTCCTCGGATCATCTCACTCTCCGTCTCCCCTCCTCACCCCATAACCAGGATTTCTCTCATTTCTGTGGCTTCCATGTCTCTGACCAACATGCTTCTTTGGCAGGAGGAAAAGCTGGACTCAAATCCAGCCTTTGCCAGCCGTGTGACTTTGGGCCAGTCATCAACATCCTCAGTCTTGGCTTTGACCTTCAAAATGGGGACACTAAGGCCAACTTTCAGGACTGTCATCATGACTTAATGAGACCACCAGAGCAAAATGCCCAGCACACACTGGCACTGAATCCTTGCCAGGTCCTGCCTCCTCCTGCCAGGGTCCTAGCTTTTAGGTTAAAGCTGACTCCCCTCTTCCCAGGGTATTTCTGGAATCCTCCTTCCCTGTTCAGCCCTGCTCAGATATCCCCCAACCCTGACACTGCTCCCCCGCGCCCCCCTCCCACCATCTGAAAGTGAAAAGTGAAAAAGTGCAAGTTGCTCAGTCGTGTCTGACTCTGCAACCCCATGGACTATAAAGTCCATGGAATTCTCCAGGCCAGAATACTGGAGTGGGTAGCCTTTCCCTTCTCCAGGGGCATCTTTCCAACCCAGGGATTGAACCCAGGTTTCCTGCCTTGCAGGCGGATTCCTTACCAGCTGAGCCACCAGGGAAGCCCAAGAATACTGGAGTGGGTAGCCTGTCCCTTCTCCAGCAGATCTTCCCAACCCAGGAATTGAACCGGGGTCTCCTGCATTGCAGGGGGATTCTCTACCAACTGAGCTATCAGGGAAGCCTCCATATTCAATGTCCACTATGGCCGCAGAGCCGTATTAATCCACTGCTCTGGCTGTATGTCAGAGCCACTACATTGGCTCCTAACCCTCCTGCTGGACCTCATGCCTCCAACATTTGCACACTTGTATGTTCCTCCCCTGCAGACTGCTGATGAGAAGCAGAGGGTAGGGGAATCCAGCCATGATCACACCTGGCCTCTACCAGGCTTCACTGCTCACTCCATCCAAGCTCCTACCTCTTAACTTTAAAAAAAAAAAAAAAGATGGTGAAAACCTCACCTCCTCCAGGAAGACCTCCTAGCCTACTTGACAAGTTTTCACCTGTTCCACCCTCTGGACACATTCAGTTCAATCCCCACAAACATTCATTGTTCACTGCATTCAGGTAGCTGGGCAAGACTGTGTGGAGGACAGAGAGATGAGAATAGTACCGTCCAGCTTTTATGGGATTCATGCCAAAAACTGGGCCTAAGTCAAAAGTAACTCAAGCAACCTCTGTTTTCAAGGACCTCAGAGCCTGCCTTGTGGCAGTGTTACGTGCATACTTTCAACACAACTGAGGTCAACTCACTGAAAGATCCAAGTCAGCGAATACTGTTGAGCAGCAAATGGGGCTCAGAGGGGGGAAGTGACCTGCTCAAGGTCTCACAACTAGTATGTGGCAGAGGCAGATTCAAACCCACGTCTGTCAGACTCTGAAGGCCACGCTTTTCCCACTGCCCCAGGAGGGAGCACTAGCCTGTACTCTGTAAGCACGATAAGCAGCAGAAAGGCATTCAAGGAGAGAGAGAAGGGGTGTGGGGATCAGGAAGGAAACACTCAACAAACAGTGATAAAGGTGAGCTGGGGACTTCTCTCGTGGTCCAGTGGCTAAAACTCTGTGCTCCCAATGCAGGGGGTGAAAGTTCGATCACTGGATCCCACATGCCACAACTAGGAGTTCGCAGCAACTAAAAATGAAGTCGCTCAGTCATGTCTGACTCCTTGCGACCCCACGGACTGTAGCCTATCAGGCTCCTCTGTCCATGGAATTTTCCAGGCAAGAGTACTGGAGTGGGTTGCCATTTCCTTCTCCAGGGGATCTTCCCGTCCCAGGGATCAAACCTGGGTCTCCCAGGCAGATGCAGGCAGATGCTTTACTGTCTGAGCCAATAGGGAGGCCAACTAAAGACGCAGCCAAATAAATATTTTTTAAAAAGGGGGGCTTGTGGAAATGTGAGAGGAAGGCAGGTCAAGAGGAGGGTACCATGTGACCAAAAACCCGGAGGTGGTGCTCACAGGGGCCATATTCCCATTAATCAGGAACACAGGGCATAAGAGAAATGAGTCCCAGGCTGGAAGGTGAGGTGGAGACAGGCCTCGAATGCCAGGACATCACAATCAAGAGTCAAAAGGACTGCCCATTTACAGAGCACAGGCTGGAGGTGAAGCAACTGGCTTGGTGATGGGGGAGGGGAGGGCCTAGGGGCTAGCACCATGGACAGCGGCTCTGGCAAGGCGGGGGTGGGGCAAGGCATCGTGGATGATGGGTAAGCCCCAGTCCTCCCAAAATCCTGCTTTGTACAAGTGTCAACTGAGGCCCAGAGAGGGGAAGGGACTTGCCCAAGGTCACACAGTGGTTAATTACTGTCAGTCCTAGACCTTCATCTCTGACTCTTCATTCAGGCCTCCCTGGAATGAACTTCCTGAGTCACTCCTCCATCTCCAAATCTTCCCTCGAGTGTATCTAATTAGACCTGCCCATTGGCCTGGAGGCCCTAGAGGCAGAGCGAGTGAAGCTGTGGGTTCTGCACAGAGCCTGGAAGATGGAGATTCAAATCCCAGCTCTGCGACCGACTAGCTGCGTGAACGCAGGCGAGTCCCTTGTCCCCTCTGCACCATCGTTCTCATCTGTCGTTAGGGCTGACAGTCCCTGACTCCGAGATACGGTAAAGATCCTGTGAGAGGATGCAGGTCAAGCACTGAACAGCAGCTGGTGTGCAGCACGTGCCTGACAAACGGCAGCTGTTGGGATACCATTACTGAACTCCTTGAAGGAACAAGCATTTTTCTCACCTGCACCCGTCTCTCTCCCAACCCTGTCCCTGCTCTGGGCTTGGCATATGGCCTTGCACATGGTGGAGGCGCCCACGGACTTTGCACATAGGAGATGCCCAGCAGCAGGAGAGAAAACCCAGAGAGGGAAAGTAACATTCTCAGTAACAGAGAATGTCAAAGAAAGGGCAGGCCCTGAAGTTCAGCCTGGGCACCTCCTGTGCCTCCCACCCCAGGTGTGGCTCCTTAGGGGGGTCTCTGGCAGCAAGTAAGGCAATGGTGCCCGGTGGGAGAGATCTAGCAGCTGGGGGCATTGCAGGGCTGGGGGACCCCTGGAAGTCCTCAGCAGGAGTGGAGAGCAGGAGCCAGAGCAGCTGGGAGCTCTCCTGCTGAAGCTGAAGTGGTGTCCTGGGGATCCAGAAGGCACCCGCCTGCAGCGGGGCTGGGGGGGGGGCTGTGAATCCCGAGGCACAGCTCACAGTGTTGGGGAAGCTGCAGATGCGCCCTCCTCCAGAGAGAGGCAGCCTCAGACATAGGAAATGGGTGGGAAGAGGGGGTCCCGAAGGGTCTGTCAGTGGAAAGTTAAAGGCACCCCCAGCCCAGCCAGGAGCCACCATGAGATGGGAGGAATAGAGAAAAGGAAGGAAACCTTTTCACTGAGGGCCTACAATATACCAGGCCCTGTTTTGAATTTTTTTTGGTACAACTTTACACTCTATTAAATAGGCATGTTAATCCCCATTTCACAGATGAGAACACTGAGGTTCAGAGAGATGAGTGGATTGCTGACAGCTGCACAGGCAGCGGCAGGCTGAGATTTGTCTTACCTCAAGGCTGAGCTCTAGAAAGAATTGTGGGGAGAAATACCCAGGGCAGAGCTGGTGAGAGGGTCTGCCCATCCAATGCCAGCAGAGGATGAGGGGAGGGTCAGTATGGCCTGGTCTGGTATCAGAGCAGGTGATGATGGCTTGGGAGGGCTTCCCAGGTGGCTCAGGGGTAAATCCAGGTAAGTGGGTCAAGAAAATCCAGGTGCCAATGCAGGAGACAGAGGTTCAATCCCTGGGTCAGGAAGACCCCTTGGAGAAGGAAATAGCAACCCACTCCAGTATTCTTGCCTGGGAAATCCCATGGACAGAGAAGCCTGGCAGGCTCCAGTCCCTGGGGTCACAAAGAGTGGGACATGATTTAGTGACTAAACAACAACAACAAATGGCTTGGGAGTGTCCCGAAATCTCAGCCAAGCAGCCCAGTACTAAGGGACCTCAGTACTCACCACACACTCTGGTGAGGGGCGAAGGACTTGTCCACCCTGTAACACAACAAGAGGGGTGGCAGGTAAGGGGGCAGCCCCGTCTTACCAAGCTTTGCCCAGCACATCAGGCCAACCCCAACCCACCCAGTCTCAGGACCTCACAGGGGCCTGACGGAGGCCCTGAGGCCCTGAGACCGTCCACCATAGGTTGCAGAGGCCCTGATGCCGCATTAGGGACGTGCGGCGTGGGGTGAGGAGGAAGGGAGGCGGAGCCGGGGGAGACGAGCCCCTGGGTTTCAGGGGCCACCCCCAGGGTTTGTCTCCCCTCAGTCCCTCCAGGCCCCACATCAGGGAGAGTATACTGGCAGTGCCCTTCCCAGAGGCGTCCCCACCGCTCTCTGAGGGCACCCTGGGATAGAGGACGGCTCAACCTCCCCGGCCCGCTGGGGCCGAGGGGCTCAACAGCTGCTGGGGACGACAAACAAGCCCTGCTTCCTGGCCAGAGGCCGAAGGAGAAGGGGAAAGGGGCCCCTAATAGGGCCTGCCATCTCAGGTGACACGAACTGGGGATGCAGGGCTGGGGTCTCCCGGGGACCATCTCGTATGGGCTCCGCGGGTGGGGCAAGGGAGGCCAAGGACTTGCCCAAGGTCATGCGACAGAGTGCACCCGGCGCCCCGCTGCCTCTCAGCGTCAGCTGGACCAGGAGGCCCCAGGCAGAACGCGGGCGGCTGGCCTGATGGCCCGCAGAGCCCCCTGGCCCAGAAGGCCGCCCTCGTGTTTCCTACCACACCCGGGCCCTCTGTGGGGTCCCCAGGGGAGATGGGTGCCCAAAGAGGGGACACAATCCCTACAGCTCAAAGAGCCACAGTCCGCAGCATTACATGCATGAGCATTACATGCATGAGTGCTCTGTCCCCTGAAGGTGGGTCCCCCGTCTCCCTCTGACCGCAGGAAGGCAGGCCCTGCTGAAGGTTATGCAACTTCGTGGCCAGCCAGGAGAGGGGCTCTGGCGGTCTGGCTCCCCAGTCTCCCTTCCAAGGTCCCAAACCTCCGCCTAAGTCAGGGATCCTCCTGGCCCTCCTCCCCATTCCTCTGGGGTGGGCACTTGGGGTCAGGAGGGACAGTGACCCCAAGATGGACCAGGCACCATTCGACTCTCCAGCCCCCCCTCCCGCAGGTCTCCAGGTCCAGGCAGCCAGCAGTGTGGGGAGGAGGGGTTCCTGAGAGCCAGGCAGACTGAGATGGGGCAGCCAGCCGGGGTGCCCAGGGGCGGGGGTCGCTCATGGCTTCTAGGTTTCCTCCTCCCAAAGCCTCACTGCAGGGGCAGGGCAGCCTCAGGAGCCAAGTCCGGGCCCCTGCAGGGCCTCCCCGGGACCTGCCTTTTCCCACCCCCCACTACCTATATGCACACGCCCGGCGTGCACACACACAGGCCCAGTCTGCCGGTCCACACACACACAGTCAGACACCTAACCCTGACACGCATTAGACACAAACAGAAATGCCCACGGGCACGTGTGTCCGCGCACGTGCACAGGGGTATCCAATCGGAACACACGCACACACACACTCGCAGGCTTACCAACAGCACAAGTTACAGCCCTGACATCAAACCGCTCACCTCACGCATCCACACAGGTTCACAGCTCCAGGCGCCCCCAGCCCCGCGGCGGACGCCGGGGGGCGCGCGCTCCCCCCGCGCACCTACCCCCCATAGGCCCCGAAGGTGAAGCTGCGCTTCCGGCCGCTCATGGTGCTGCCCGCGCCGAGCCGAGCCGCTGCCCGCCCGGGTCACCTTGGCAACCCCCGGCGCCCCGCCCCCGGCCACAAGCCCCGGGATTGTCCGCGCCCCCGCGGGCTGCGGGCCAGCTGTCCCAGGCAGCCGCGCGCAGAAAGGGCCGCTTGTTCGCGCCGCCCTCGGGCCGAGTGGGGGGACGGCGCGGGGGATCCGCTGGACTTTCCGAGCGGGGACCTCGGGGTGGGGAGGCGGGAGGGCCGGGCGGGGCCTCGGCACTGGCGGAGGGGCGGGGAGCGGAGAGGACAAGGCCGGTCCTCCCCACCCCCAGACCGGGGCTAACCGGGTTGCACACCCTCTTCCGCAGGGACACCCTCGTCCACCACCTCCTCCCGCCAGGAGCGGAGCTGTCCGCGCTCCGGTCATCATGAGGTGGGGGGAAGGGGAGAGCCCCGAGCGAGCTGGGTCCAGAATTTGGAATCCAGGGTCAAAATGGCTTGCACTGTACCTCGAACTTCTCACCTGTTTAAAATAAGACTCATTGGAAAAGTCCTCCCTGATGCTGGGAAAGATCGAGGGCAGAAAAGGAGGGCGTCAGAGGATGAGATCAAACCCGTCCATCCTAAAGGAAATCAGTCCTGAATATTCATTGGAAGGACTGATGCTGAAGCTGAAACTCCAATACTTTGGCCACCTGATGCAAAGAACAGACTCATTTGAAAAGACCCTAATGCTGGGAAAGATTGAAAGCGGGAGGAAAAGGGGACGGCGGAAGATGAGATGGTTGGATGGCATCACCGACTCAATGGACATGAGTTTGAGTAAGCTCCAGGAATTGGTGGTGGGTAGGGAGGCCTGGCATGCTCCAGTCCATGGGGTGGCAAAGAGTCAGACGCGACGGGGTGACTGAACAACAGTAACAACAAAACAGGACTAACCTGCTAGGCCCTAGTGATGACAGAGGAGTCCACGCATGTGGAGCTGCAGGGCCAGGCCTGTGACAGTAAATGCTCAGTAAATGCCAGCTGGGAGAGTCCTGCCCTGTGGCTCAGTCTGCTCTCAAATGAATGGAGGAGGGAACAGAATCCCAGCTGCCCTGCTATTACCCGCTCTCTTCCCCGGCTCCCAGGATCGCCCCTGTGCCCAGGTGAAGGGGAACAGAAAGGGAAGGGAGAGGACCCACCCTCTTCTCAAAAATGCATCCAGCCTGGGTTCCCTCCCCTCAGCAGCCTTTGGAGAGAAACTGGGCCCCGAAATCTCGAGCAGGCCATGCATTCAGTCAGCAGACACGCCGGGCCCCTCCTGCACGCAGCTCCCCCAGAGCCTATGGTCCCCAGCGCCACCCCACAGGAAGCTGTCTGCCCTGCCCTAAGGAAAGATGTGTCAGGAGGCAGGGGGCCTGACCCTGCCCACCGCTCCTGGAACACCTAGTCTGCCTCCCACCCCCCACCCCGCACCCAGGGAGGCCCCCATAACCTTGACGCTTTCTATGGGGCTTTCTGTTCAAAGGGCCTGCAGGGGGGGGGGCACAGCCAGAGGGTGGCAGGATTCTTCAGAGGCCTTTCAGGAACTGTTCCGCCTGGGCCCTGAGCCCCGGCTCCGTGAGCTCCATTTTCTGCTGGGAAATGGCAGGTGTGGGGAGAGTTCTCCCTGGCTTGCCTCACCCAGGCAGGGCTGGGGGTGTAGCCATCTCCTCCTTTCAAACACGAAGAAACGGAGACCTTGGCTCAGAGCAAATGCCCTTCTCTTGGAGAACTCCCCCTGTCCTAGCCCTCCTCTCTGCCCTTGCCCCCGACCCCCTCTCCTCTCCACACTGGTGGGCGGGAGAACCCTCTGTAGCCCCCTGAGAGTCCGGAAACTGGGCAGGGCCCGTGTGATTTTCTCGACCTGGGAACCACCCCCTTGGTTGGGTTCTCAGAGGAGGGTCCCCTCGGGGGGTGCTCTGGAGCCGGGGCTGTACCCCTCCGGCTCCTGAGCAGGGTGGGAGGCCCACTCCTCACGGGGCAGCCTGGTTGGGCTCCAGAGGGGTAACCCTTGGCACACTGAGATTGCCCCAAAGAGGGAGAAAGTCTCCCTTTTCTCAGTGGTGGGAGTGGCAGGCACCCCAAGATCTGGGGGATGGAGGGAGAAACCCTGGGCACTGGGCCTGGGTCACAGGGGCACTCACAATGTCAGGGCTGGGACCTGGGACCCCAACCGGGTGCAGCGCCCACCTGGACGCAGCCCTCAGCCTCGCTTGTCTCTTTTCAGTGGGAATGCATCCTCAGTGGGCTCTGCATGTCCGCTTGGCAGGGTAGCCAGGAGGCCTGTGATGTGCCAAGATTACCAGCCAGGCCTGGCCCCCGGGAGGCCCTACTGGGACAGTGGGCCCTTGAGCCGGGGCATGGGGGTTGCAGGGTTCCCCCTGAAGACAAAGAGCCCAGTGTGGGCCCGGACTCTTGGGGGCTGACCAGCTGCAGCTGGCTCACTGGCGAGAGGCGGAGTGGCGAGTGGGGGGTCATGGTCCCTCGGCCGGCGATGCACAGGCCACCGCCAGGCCAGCCCTGGTCCCTCTGGCCACAGAAGAACTTAACACATCTTCTGAACCTGCAAAATCTCCTCCTAGGATTGACCCACTACATCAGCACAGGTGACTCTCAAGACGGACGGCCAAGGACAAGTGACAGGAAAGCAAGGGCTTACATCCTCATTCTTACGAACCTCCTCAGGGTTTAAATCCCAGCTCTCCCCGCTTGTCAGCTGTGTGACCTTGGGCAAGTCACTTGATCTTTCTGTGCCTCAATTTCTTCATCTGCAAAATAGGGTTGATGAACATAAGTGTACCTACTTCAAAGGGTTTTGCCAAGGATTCACTAAGTTAATACTTTAAAGGCATTGAGAATAGTATTTGAATCAAATGTGTCTGTTAAATAAAATTCTCCAGCATCATTTGTATTAGGCCGGACTACATGAAATCCCTATTTTCTTTTTTGAGTTAGCAAAGATGCATATTAAAAAGCAGAGACATTATTTTACTTTGCTAACAAAGGTCCGTCTAATCAAAGCTATGGTTTTTCTAGTAGTCATGTATGGATGTGAGAGTTGGACTATAAAGAAAGCTGAGTGCTGAAGAATTGATGCTTTTGAGCTGTGGTGTTGGAAAAGACTCTGGAGATTCCTTTGGACTGCAAGGTGATCAAACCAGTCCATCCTAAAGGAAATCGGTCCTGAATATTCATTGAAAGGACTGATGCTGAAGCTGAAACTCCAATACTTTGGCCACCCGATGCGAAGAACTGACTCATTAGAAAAGACCCTGATGCTGGGAAAGATTGAAGGCAGGAGGCAAAGGGGAGGACAGAGGATGAAATGGTTGGATGGCATCACTGACTCCATGGACATGAGTTTAAGTAAACTCCAGGAGTTGGTGATGGACAGGGATGCCTGGCGTGCTGCAGTCCATGGGGTCGCAAAGAGTCAGACACGACTGAGCGACTGGACTGAACTGAACTGAAAGATATATTAGTAAGAGTTCCAAAACAAACTAATGGCCATCCAGAGAGAACCAGATAAGCAAATGAAGGTCCACTGGCACCGTGCAGTACATGCAGCTGTTGGAAAGAAGGTGGGTGGGTGGATCTGTGTGTGGGCATGTGCAACAGCCTCTAAGACAGACACACAGACACGGGGCAGTAAGGCCAGGGGGTGCCAGGCCAGGCTCTGGCATTGCCTCCCTGTATCGAGTTTAACACTCGCCTGTGACAGGGCGCTCAGCCCTCTCCAGGAAGCACAGAGCCAGGGCTTGCTGACTGGCTCGGGGAAGCCACTGCCATCTTTGGGGGAGCGGGGAGATGGAGCGCCTTCCTCCTTTTCCTCCAGCCTCTCTCCTAGAAACCGGAGCCAGACTGACCCCCAGGGACCAGGTCCTCCCTCCCAGGAGAAGCCTCCTCTTCTGGGCCACCCTGGTTTTGCACCCGAGTTGTTCAAACAGGAGCCAGACAATGTGAAGGAAGAGGAAAGGAGGCAGGGGTGGTGGGACGCAGAGCTCCCTCTCCAAGTTCACCCCAGACTGAACCCTGAAAGTCCAAGCCCTGCCTCTGGCACTGCCTTCCCAACACCACAGGGACACCTGAAGGCCCGGGGAGGGGCAACCTCCGGGAGAGAGGCTCTGGGCCTGGGCTCCAGATGGGGCTAGTGGGGCCGATTCTTGCCAGCTAGGCTCAATGTTAGTCGTTCAGTCAGGTCCGATCCTATGCAACCCTGTGGACCATAGCCTACTGGGCTCCTCTGCCCCTGGGATTCTCCAGGCAAGCACACTGGAGTGGGTTGCCATTCCCTCCTCCAGGGCATCTTCCTAACCCAGGGATCCAACTCGAGTGTCCTGCATTGCAGGCAGATTCTTCATCATCTGAGCCTCCAGGGAAACTCAGTGGAACCCAGTGGATCCGCAGGGACCTTTCGTGCTCTCCCTGCCCCCCATCATTCCCATTCAGGTTATCTGCCGGGGCAGGGGGGCGGCATCCAGAGCAGGGGGCAGGACAGTGCTGGGCTTCCTGCCTGGCCAGGCAGCCTCCCGTGTTAACCAGTTTTCCTCTCTGGGCCTCTGTTGCCTCATCACTCTCACTTTGCTGGACTAGAGACATAATCACGGAAAAATACATTTGCCTTGAGAGAACTTCATAGGTTCGAAGAATCATTATCCTTCACTCACGGTCTTTCTCGCCAAGCCACACCCACCCAATCCCAAGATGCTGCAAACGCTGAGCTCCTGGAAAAGGAGTCTCCGGAGGGTCCCTAGGCCCTGGGAATGGAGGGAGGAGTGGGTGTGCCTTGGCTCACACCCTATCTCCAGGTGGCTGTCTGGTGAGGTTACTGATCCAGCCATCCTGACTCTGAGCCTCCCGTCCCATTCAGGGAGTTCCTGAGACCTCTGGCTACTCAAATACCCACTGTGCATCTGACACTGTTCAGGAACTAAGGGTAGAGGATGAACAAGACATGGTCTGTGTGGACCGCTGTGCATACCTGCACGGAAGCCTCAGCAGGTCACACGTGCTGCCTGTCCTTATACTGGGCACAGCGACATCTGACTCACGCCTGCAGAGATCATATCAAGGTCAAAGGCAGGCAGACATGCTCACATGAACATCAGCCCCACACTCCAAACCCACACTCACACACATGGGCAAAGGTCAAATCAGGTTCACACCCACAGGCCCCAAATCGGTGAGTGCTCTCCTGCTGACTAGGACAGGCTTTGTCAATACACATGAACACACACCAATGACAGCAGATTCATGCACAGAACTCACTAAAGCCCACACGCTTAGATCACACCAAGTACACACAGACACACATGCACACACACAGCACACGCACACACACACCCCTCCGCCCCAGTGCTCAGCCAGCTATTTAAAGGTAGAGGTCGAGTGGTGTGAACTACTGCCTCCCCAAGGAGAGGGGAAGCCAAGACCCCCTCTCACATTACAGGCTCGATCCGCCCAGCCTGTCTGTCCCGCCCCCTGCTAAGAGCACGGCCCTCCCCAGCCATGTTCAGAAACAGGTAAGTTGAACTGGAAGGGAGACGGCTTATGTTCAGAGCTCCCCCCAGGGCAGCTGGGCAGACTGAGCCTGTACCGGGGTGGGGGGGACAGAAGGCCTGGGTTGGGGCCCCTGGCTCTGCTGCTCACTCCTCTTTCCTAGCACAGACTCTTCCCACTTTGGGCCTCCACTGGTCCATCTGTATGATGGGGGATGGGATGCCCTGAAATTCCTTAAGGTCCCATGCTCCCACTCTGCCAGTCAGGGACTCTGTGAACCCCTCTTCATCCTGTCAAGGCCCCCGCCCTGGCAGTGGTTCTCAGCGGGGTTGACTGCCCCCAGAGAGCATTAGGGAAAGAGGTGAGGGTGGTTTTCTTTGTTGTCATTTAGCTGCTAAGTTGTGTCCGACTCTTCTGTGACACCATGGACTGTAGCCCGCCAGGCTCCTCTGTCTGTGGGGTTTCCCAGGCAAAAATATTGGCTTGGGTTGCCATTTCCTTCCCCGGGGGGTCTTCCCAACCCAGGGATTGAACCCACATCTCCTGCATTGGCAAGTAGATTCTTTACCACTGAGCCACCATGGCCCTCAGCAATTACTAGAATCATCTCGGTCACTCAGGGTGTGAGGGCCAGCAAAGTTATGTCAGGGAGAGTCCTTCCCAAAGAGACTTGTCGTGCATCAGAGATTCCCCCAGACATTCACTTGGGGGAAAGACCCATTTATCCCATCCTACAACTTAACTCTGGTTTACATATGAATATTTTAGTGTGGCTTTAATACATACTGAGTCTCCCAGAGATATAACAACTGGAACCATTCTGAACTAAAAGTCAGGCACCACAATAAGATTTTCTACTCTTAAGTTTAAAGGCTTTTTTGTTTGTTTGTTTAATATACAAGCAGAAGCAAGCATTTGGTTAATTCATTGGGTCCTCTGGTATGATCACGCCAGAGTCCTTATCTATGAAAGTGAGGGCTTTTACTTTACTTCTCTGAGGGCAATTTGTTCTTTTTTTTTTTTTTTAAACTGTGGGTAGGCTTGTTATCTGGGAATACCATTCCAGGAAAATAAAGCACGCGTCCTCCACGGTCCCGGGCGCCCTCCACGGTCCCGGGCGCCCTCCACTGGCCACCACGGAAACGGGCAGACTCCAGGACCAGGGACAGCGCCCCGGGCATCTCTTGCGGGCAGGGCGGGGACCCGAGAGGATGCGCCCTGCGCCCCGCTCCGCGCGCCGCTTACCGGCGCCCTCCTCTGCTCCCCGTGAGCGGAGGAGGCCCCCGAACCCGCTTTCCCCCCTAATCTCCGGCTCGAACCGCCAGCGCCTTTTCCCGGCCCACAATAACACACCTGCGAGCCACAATGGAGGCAACTGTGCCGCCGCCCACCGTGTTCCCGCCGCCCCCTCGCTCTCCCCACCCACCTGGAGCCGACCCTTGGGTGTGCAGATCATGGAGACTCACCTGCGCGCTCCGGGACCTCTGTGATCACAAGAGCCGCCCCTGAGGCTGGTTATGCAAGAGTTTTAAGTCAGCCACGGCTGATGGGGAAACTGAGGCCGGCCCATAGAGCAGATCCAGCTCCCTCCTGCCATCGCCTGGAGACTTCAGCCCCCATCATACCGCGCATCCCAGCCAGTAAGAGCCGCTGCGAGTCCCTGAGGCCGTGGGCTGAGCCCTCTTATTAGTTCACTCCTCATGACCACCCTGTAAATTATCCCCAGTTCACAGACCAGGAAGCAGACCTTTGGGGAGGCTGAGTGGCTTGCCAAAGGGCCAGGGAAGTAGAAGTGGCTGTGAAGATCCCCTAAGGTTGGGACTTCACTGGTGATCCAGTGTCTAAGACTGCAAGCTCCCAGTGCACGGGGCCAGGTTTGATCTCTGGTCAGGGAGCTAGATCCCACATCCCACTTGCCTTTCTTTAGGACCACAAGGATTGTAGCCCACCAGGCTCCTCTGTCTATGGGATTCTCCAGGCAAGAGTACTGGAGCGGGTTGCTATTTCCTTCTCCAGGGGATCTTCCCGACCCAGGGATCGAACCTGGGTCTTTCGCATTGCAGGCAGATGCTTTACCATCTGAGCTACCAGGGAAGCCCCAATTAAGACCCAAGTCAAATAGAAAAAAAAAAGACCTCTCCCCCCACCCCACCCCCATCCCCAAGGTGACTCAGCTCTGAGTCAGTCTCAGGGACATTTCAGTCAAGAAGAAAGCCTTTCAGACAGCACATGCCACCAGCCCTGACACCCTGGACGTCTGAAAGCCTCTTCTGCTTCAGGGGGCAGGTGGGGTGGTTGCACGGGATCCTGTGTCCCTCACAGAAAAAAAAAACAACAAACCCAGTCTCTTTGTCTTCACAAGTGTTAGCCCTACAAAGCGCCTCCCAAGGCACACTCAACATGTATTTGGCTGAAGCTTGCCTTCTAGGAACCAGGCTTCTAAATGCACAATCACACAGCCTGGGCACACAGCCTGGACCCAGAGCAGGGCAATGTGAGCCAGGGATAAGGACACAGGCCTGAGAGCCGGACAGAGTGGGGTTCCAGCCCTGTCCTGAGTAAGCCTCAGTTCCCACATCTGGAAAGTGGGCGTGTACCAGCTCCTGGCTCACAAGGTGATGGTGGGCATCAAACAAGGTGGTGCATACAGAGACAGAGGATTCACCATGGTGGCTTGTGCCCACAAAGAGTTAGCATGGTGGTGGTTGCCCTTGCTGTTGCCCACAAAATATTCCTGGAGGTGTATGAAACACAGAAGCTCCTGCTGAGTCACACCTCCATTTCTCACAAGGGAAAATCAGGTTACAGCATACATCATGGGCAAAATGATGGGCAGAGAAAGAGGTTACCGACATGTGGTCTGTGGCTGGGATGGGGACAGAAGGAGGGGCAGGGCAGCCATCCTTGGTTTAGAAGGGTCTGGAGAGCCCCCGACTTCACTGCCTAACCTCTGGCCCTCAAACCCCAGCCTCTGACCCCAGATGAGCTCTCTGGTATCCTTGGCATAGAAGGCGCTCCATCAATGTTCAGGGAAAGAACGGGGTCCTGGCTTGGCGATGAACAAAAGGAAGGACAAAATAAGTTTTATCCCTATCGTAATACATACAGGGGTTGACATCAGTGTGGGCTGGGAGTCGGGTGGACCTGACTTTGAATTCTTGCCTCTGTCACTTCCTAGTTTGTGACTTTGGGCCATTTTCATAACCTCTCAAAGCCTCAGCTTCCTCATCTATAAAAGGAGACGGTGATGAGAAGAATGGGGGGTTTGCAAAGAGTCAGACACGACTCAGTGACCGATCAACAACAACGAGAATGATAGTGTCGTTCATGTCAATGTATGGCAAAAACCACTACAATATTGTAAGGTAATTAGCCTCCAATTAAAATTAATTAATTAATTAAAAAATTAAAAAACCCAAATATGAAAAGTACAGTCTATGGAATGAATGCTTTGGGGACGATACTCTTTAAATAAAAAAAGAAAAAAGAATGATAAGTGTCAACACTTACCTCGGAGGGTTGTTCTGAGAGTTCAGTGTGAAGCGCTCAACCCTGGCACACAGTAGGCGCCCAATAAGTGCGGGCTGTCCTTAGTCCTGTTCCTGGGACTTGGGTCGGCACAGCCACACAGGGGACCGTCAGGAGGACCTGGGTCCAGCTCTGCCACTGTCAGCGGGATCGTGGGCAGGCCCCACCCCTGTGGCCCCCCAGCTCCCTTCTCCGTGAAAGGAGGGCTCTCCAAGCTGCCTGCTCCGTGTGATTAAGGTGGGGAGAGGCTGCCACCTGGAGAGGCCCCTAGAAAACGGCTCTGCCCGGAGAGAGGGCGTGTGTTCCCCTGACAGGGAGGAGGGCGGGCAGCATTGAGAGTCCCGGAGCCACACTTGACACCTGCCTCGTGCCCACGCTGACCTCACAGAAGCAGACCACCCCCTCAGAAAACCCACCCCCCACTCTGTCCCCAGTGCAGGACGCAGTTGGGGAGCCCCTCCACATGGGCTGTGGGTCTCAGGGGACACGGGGCGGTGCAGGGGGCTCAGGGGAACCCAGATCGGCAGTGGAGTCCATCTCTTCCTCTCCCAGGACCCCAGTTTCCTCGGCCACACAGTGAGGAGCTTAACAAAGGCCGCATGCGCCCCGCCAGCCCCGAGGGCTCTGGCAGATGTGAGAGCCCCTTGTGAATTGCCGCCATTGGGTGCAGGCATCATAATTATTATCCCTAGAATGAGGGGGTTGGACCAGCGGGTCTCCGTGGGCTCCTTTCCAGCTCTGATGCTGAGGATTTCTCAGTTTCTGAGCTGGGAGTTGACACAGACGGGGGATGGGGATGTGTGTGCAGGAGAATCCAGGGTCTGTGGGATTGGACGTCCCTGGGAACCTCTGCAAACAAATCTCCCCAGTCGTCCTCTTCTCCCAACCTAGCCTGGGATGCTGAACCCCACAGACAGACGGGAAAGGGCAGAGCATGGGAGGGAGCCGGGAGGTTCAGGGCTAGGTCCCGAAGGTGTGGGGCAGCCCCAGGGTTTGAGCCCCACCCCACCCCCTGCCCAGAACTAGGCCTCAAGCCCCCTCCCCATCAAATTCTGCATGCAGTACACCAAAGTGGCTAAAAACAGAATCCAACAGCCCTTCATTCAAGTCTCAGCTCCAGGCGCACGCCAGCTGGGTGACCTTGGGCAGGCTGTTTAACCTCTCTGAGCTTCAGTGGGCCTAATGGGGGTGGCTCTGAGGAATGCATGAGACAGGTCCATGGAAAGCGCTCGGCACAGGGCCCAGCAGAGCGTGAACACCCGGTGAAGGCCCCACACGGTCCGTCATCACTCAGCCCACATTCTGCTTCTGCCCTGCCAGGGACGCTCCCGGAATCCCTCAGCCAGCCAGCTCCCCTCCTGGCCAACACAGGGCAGACCTCAATGGTGCAGCTGGGGGCAGGGTGGGCACAAGGGTCTCAGGTTTCTCTGCCCCTCAGAGAACCACGGGAGCCACATCTCTCCAGCCAGGGAGGTCCGGGGCCCTGGCCGTGACTGAGACAGGTGAGGACTTTGTCCCAGGGGGCTCTGCAGTCCTGTTTCTGGGCGGTTTGAAGCCCTAGGAAAGGGGCTTTAAGGGCACCCCTATGCACCTGGAAAAGCTCCCACATCTTAGGTGGAGGCAGGTGGTAAACTGGGCCAGGCTGAAGCCCACTGACCCAGAGCTTCAGCCCTGTGGCATCTCTAGCCCGCTGCCTGGGCTATCACAAGGCTGCTGGGGTGGGTGGCCTCTCTCTGGACCCCCAAGGTGGGGACGAAGCAGCAGCGTGGGAGGCGGGCCTGCCAACAGCCTGGGTCCTGACCTGCAGCCCCTCCGACACGGAGGGGCTACAGCTGTCCCAACAGTTCTGGTGCAAGCAGAGAGAAGTCCCCAGGGTGACCCTCCACCCTCTCCTCAAAGTCCCAGCTCAGAGGAGTGCGGTCTTGGGAAGGGCTTGCCTCTGAGCGGGGATAAGGCGTCTCTCCCTTGCAGACTTGGGGCCGAGCAGAGGCTGGGCCCCCCGCCTCACCTGCCCACTCCCCCACCAGTGTGGCTGTGGCAGGCATGTGGCCACAGGAAGGTCACGGCCTCCCTGGCCACGCAGGAGTCTGTCCTCACCCACTGTCCCCCGCGGATCCCAGCACCCACAGATTCTCAGGGGAGCCTGGGGAACGCGTAGTGGCAAGAACGAGCGAGATTCCCCTAGCGACACGGCACACCGGAGGCTCATACAGCGCGCCCCCAAGCTCCATCTCACTAGCTGCCGCTGCTCAGTCGCTCAGTCGTGTCCAACTCTGTGCGACCCCACAGACGGCAGCCCACCAGGCTCCTCTTTCCACAGACTTCTCCAGGCAAGAACACTGGAGTGGGTTGCTATTTCCTTCTCCAGCGTCTCACTAGAGCCACAGTACAAAGGTAGAGACTGCACCCACCCACTGCAGCGACAGAAAGGAAGGCTCAAAGAGGCCTGCACTGCCCGGGATCACACCGCTAGCGGGATGAGGTCAGAGGGGCCACGGGTCTCCTGATTTCCAGCACAGACGATGGCCCTTCGTTGACTGGCTGGTTGATGCCTTGGTCCTCTCTCGTGTTGCTGGGATGGAAGATGCTGGAGCTCTCTCCTTTGCATCCAGGAGGGAAAGGGAACCCAGGGAACTAGGCAAGGGAGCCATGCTCACCCAGCAGGGGCAGGGCAGAGAACCGGGCCGGGCTAGTTCCTACCCAAGGCCTGCCCACAGAAGGCTCAGTCAGTCTCGTCAGTGGTTTTCCCATCGGCTTGCAGAAAAAAGTCCTCATCTTGGTATTCAAGGCCCTTGACAAACTGACTCCAACTCACCCCTACGCTCACCTTGCAGTGAGGCCAAACTGGTGTCCTGAGTGCCACCTCTCAAGCTGTAGCGGTCGGGAACTCCACTCACATCCACCATGACCATTTATCAACCACCTACTAGGTGCCAGGCACTGACTCCCTGAGGGGGAATTCTACTCATCTCACATGACAAGGGTATACCAACTGCCTTGGAAACGTGAGATTATGGAAACAATTCCCACTGTCCACCACCCCTCCCCCGCCAAACATTAAATAACAGGCTTATTTTTTTCTTGCTGCAGTAAAATATTTGAAGTTTGTTTTTAAAAATATTTTTCTCCATATGTTTTTAGGGTTTGTTTTTCCTTCTGTGCATTCATATCTCCTGAGTACAGCTCTGTACTCTGCAGAGCAGCTCCCAGCCATCATGTCTGATGTGCATAAACAACTTCCCCAGGTAGGCAGGCAAACCAGGCCTTATCACTCCTGGCCTGTGAAGATGGAAACGAGGCACCAAGAGAGTCAGTGACTTGTGCAGAGTCACACAGCAGAGACTGGACTTGAATTCCTGGCAACTTCCAGCCCATTTCCTCTGAGTCCCCCAAAAATGTCCATGACAAGCTGAGCACTGCCCTGGGTGTTTGCCTACATGAATCTTAACCCTCAAAACAACGCCATCAGAAACATAAAATGGGTGATCCTCACTTTATATAGAAACAGAGTGTCATGTACACACTGCTGTATGGATAATATTTAAATGGATCATCAACAGGGACCTCCTGCATAGCCTATGGTATTCTGCTCAGTGTTATGTGACAGAGTGGATGGGGGGGTAGTTTGGGGGAGAATATTTACATGTATACGTATACAAGCATGCTAAGTTACTTCTGTTGTGTCTGACTCTTTGCCACCCTGTGGACCACAGCCCACCAGGCTCCCCTGTCCATGGGATTCTTCAGGCAAGGATATTGGAGTGGGTTGCCATTTCCTTCTCCAGTATGAGTTTGACTGAGTCCCTTCACTGTTTACCTGAGACTATCATAACATTGTTAATCAGCTATACTCTAATGTAAAATAAAAAGTTAAGTTAAAAAAAAAAAAAAGAAGAGGGCTCCCCTGGTGGCTCAGTGGTAAAGAACCTGCCTGCCAATGCAGGAGACACGTGTTCAATCCCTGGTCCAGGAAGATCCCATGTTCTGCGGAGCCACTAAGCCCGTGAGCCACAGCTGCTGAGCCTGTGCTCAAGAGCCTGCGAACCACAGCGACCGAAGCCCGCGCGTGCCTACAGCCTGTGCTCCGCAGCAAGAGAAGCCCCTGCAGTGAGCAGCCTGAGCTCTGCAACTAGAGACAGCAGCCCCCGCTCATGGCAGTGAGACCCAGCAGCAGCAGTGAGACCCGAGCAGGAGTGGAGACCCAGCCCAGCCAAAAATAAATAAATATTGAAGAAAAAAAAAAGGAAACAGACTCAAAGAGATGGAGTAATAGGCCCCAAGTTGAGTGGTTAGTCGGAGGCAAAGTCAGCTTTTTAACTCAGGCCTTCTTCCCAAAGAGGATCCCAGGGCAGGTGGCCCCAGGCTGGCAGGGGTATTTACTAGAGGAGCGAGGGGTCATTTCACCTCCTCGAGCCTCACCTCCTCGTCTGAGCTGTGGCCGCAGAAGCTCCACCCTGGGCTGTGTCAGGGACCAAAGGATGCCACACACAACTCATGTCTGTTACCGACCCCGGGACACACCACACACTCAGCACACTCAATACACGCTTCACGAGTGTGCAAAGGAGGGCCCAGCCCTTGTGCCAGCACACAGCAAGAGCATTACAGGTTGGACTCCTCTCTGCCAGTGGGGAAGGCTGGTGCCCCGGCAGAACCCCTCTGTTTTGGGGTGTCTCCCTACCGACATCCCTCTGCCTCTTCTCCCTTCCTCTGAGTCACGGCCTGTACAAGCCTGCAGCCCTAAAAATAGAGCACATACGGGGGCAGAAAAACATCCACAGATGGAAACTACACCAGCAGCCCCCTGCCCTTGGGTCCCCTCTGTGACCCCAGGGCGGGTGCCCCGGGAAATCCTTGGACTGTCAACCACCGCCTGACCTAGAGTGGACCAAGAGTTTTCCACCTGCCAGAGGTCCTTAGCCAGGGGTCCCCGCCTGCCCCGAACTCTACCCAGCAGAGTCAAAGTTTCTTTCCTCATCGGCACAGGGCTGCCATCTCACACCTCATACTCCGTCGCCAGGCGGAGCTGCCACTCGGAGCTGGAGATGGACCCAGAGAACGCAACTCCCCCGGGGCCACACAGCTGGCCAGAGGCAGGACCAGGCCTGGACTCAGAGCCAGCTCCTGGCAAGCCCCGGGTGTGTGCCTGAGCGAGCAGGGCAAAGCCCAGAGTCCCTTGCTGTCCTCCACCTACATCAGCCTGCCCTGCGACATCCAAGCCCTGGAAGCACCTCTTAGCAGCTGCCGCCTAGGGATGCCAGACTCCCAGAGGCCCAGCCAGGGTGCCAGGACCCAGGCAGGCAGAGGTGAGTAGAGGACAAGCCGGAGGATGCCCCTCCCTTCACCACAACTGGCCCCCAGCCTTGCGGGGAGGGCAAAGCAGAAAGCAGGACTTGGCCAGGTCTCCTGGAAAACTGGCAAAGGAAAGGGGACCCCAGGGCTGCCTGGAGCTGTGCTGTGGGGTATTCTGCCTTGGGAGGGGCCCTGGGGAGCAGCACACCCAGGGGCAGCTCAGAGAGGGGCTCCTCTGGCCCCAGAGGATGTGTTTGAGGGGAAGGGGGGCAGGGGAGGAAGGCCCACTGAGCGGGGCACACCGGCTGGTTTCTCAAGATTCTCAGGGTCGGCTGGCCCGGGCTCACGTGAACCAGAAAAGAGGGAAGATGACGGGGCTGAGGCCGGGCTGGGGTGTCTGCCCGCCGGGGTGGTACTCAGTTCACGTCCGCTGCGCAGGAAGCTGATGCCATGCACGTGCGTGAACCCCCATGGGGGCCGCGCTTTGGGTGTGTTCCCATGCCTATCTGCCAGGTTCCCTCCTAAGGGTGTGCTCGTTGCTGCGCGTGCACCGTGCGTGTGCCCTGGAGGAGATAGCAGGGTCGTTATCTGCCGACGAGGCCTCTGGAGGAGCCTCTCCTGGCCGCCAACACCCAGCCTGGCCGGCCTGGCTTCGGTGAGGGTCAGACCGAGAGGCAGGGCCTCGGCCTGCATCTGGTGAATCGGAGCGTGTTGGCACCTGTGGCTGGCTGTGCGGCCGGGTGGCTGCCCGGCGGTGTCTGATGGCCAGGACAAAGGCCTCCACAGACAGGCAGGTGGTGTGGGAGGCAGACCTGCCCCAGGGGTCTGCACAGGACAGCGCACAGGGGTGGGGCCGGGGCGAAGGAGGTGGGGCGGGATCTCGGGGTTCCCGTACCCCAGGCTTGTACTGACCCTGCTAGGGGGCGGTGGCAAGGCCCGAACAGCAGAGACAGCCCAGCCAAGACCAGAGGCCAAAGACCGTGTCTCACAGTGAGTAGAGGGTGGACAGAGGGAGGTCTCTGGAGATCCCTGCCAGGCAGGCACGCTGCACAGGAGAAGGCTGAGGTCTCCGAAGACACACCCAGGCACCCAGGAGGGAGAGGTGGGAGCTGGGAAGGTCCGGGAGGGGGATGCTCACCATCATGGCTGCAGCCAAGGGCGGTGGAGAGCTCTGGGAAGTGAGGAAGTTCTGGACCCTGAAGAAAGGTGAGGTCCTCCTGGACCTGACTCAGCTTCGCCTCCTCCATCCAGATGCACCCTCCCCCTCCCCCAGGCAGCATGGGAGAGCGGATCACCAACCCACCCCGCCACCCTGCCTTGACCCCGCCACTGTGGCTCTTGCCTGGACCAGGAGTCAGAGAGCTGATGCTAGGCCAGCCAGAGACGGCTATGACCTTGGGCAGTTCAGTTAGCCTCTCTGAGCCTCAGTTTCCTTATCTGTGCAATGGAGACCCCAATTCCCCACCTTAACAATATTGCTGTAGGTGGGGAAGACACTGCCACTTGAGAATTAATCGTGACCTGGAAATCCTTTCCGAGGACATGAAGATTCTCCCTCTGCTTCCCCCAGACCCTCAAACTGCCGGGGAGGGGGGCCTCAGGCTGAGGTCCCAGATGGAGGAATCGGGGGTGTATCCCAGCGTGCTGGGCATGACCACCAACTCCCCTCTCAGCTGCTGCCCTCCCCCTGTTCAGGGGACCCTGTGGCCAGTTTCTGTCTCAGTAGCTTGGGAAACTCAGGGCCACCCGCCTGCTCCAGCTTCTTCTTCCCCACCCCCTGGGCAAGGAAGGACCACAGTCCCAGAGCAGGGTGGATGGACTAGGAGCCTAGGGAGGAAATGCTACCCCTTCTTTCACTTCCCTGCTCTGTTCAGACCCAGCTTCTCCCAGGGCTCCCTCCTTCTGGCCTCTGACTTTGGAGCAGGGGGATACAGGACGGGGCAGACGCCAAGGTATGAAGGGTGGAGTGTCCTTCCCGTCCCGCCCCCTGGCTCGGGAAGGACCCCCAACAAAAACTCGGGGTCATGCACAGGTCGGGGTCTCACTAGCTCAAAGGGCGCGCGCGCCCCTCCTAAGCTGGTGTCTGGATGCGCGCGTGCGTGTGTGAACACAGATCTTCCCCAAGCCCTGTCGCCCCACGGCTGGCACCAAAGAGTCTGCGGGGCGCGGGGGACCGCCCTGTGGATTCCCACCCTGTGGATTCCTACCGAGTCCTCAGATCTTGCGGAGCCAGGGGAGGCAACGAGGGGGCGCCCGATTGCGTGACGCGGATGCCCTGCTTCGCGGCGGGTCGGGGACGGGGTTGGGGGGGGTGGAAGCAAGGATATCACTGCCCCCTCAGTTCGGGGTCGTCGGACCCCCACTTCCCTCCTCTGAGGACCGGAGCGCCTCCACCTGGGGTTCGGGGCTGGGCGGGCCCCTCAAGGATCGAGAGAACCATACCCACTTCTCCGCGCCCCCTCCCCAAGGTGAGCGGAACACGGACCCCCACCTACGCAGGGGGGTGGGACCCGAGCCCCCCCACCAGCCGCGGCCTGGACGCATCCCGGGAGGCAGGGGGCTGAGCCGGCTCACCCCAGGCCTGCCCCTCCGTCCCCTGCCTGCGCCCCCTCCTCGCCGTCCGTCGCCCCCACCCCGTCCCCTGGGTTTTCGCCGGTGGCCCCCATCCCCCTGCCCAGTCCGCCTGCGCCCGGAGTACCGGCCACCTCCATCCCTTCCCCTTACCAGGGCCGCGTCCGCCAGGCGCGGCGCACTCACCCGCGGGCCTGGGCCGGGGGCGTCCTGGGCTCGGCGCTCCGGTGCCCGCGGCTGCCGCTGCAGCTCTGCTCGGACGCGGCTCGGCGATCGCCGCCGCCGCCGCCGCAGTTCGGGGGGAGGGGGGCGTCACGTGACCGCGGAGCCGCCTTCCCGGCGCGCTCCCCCCTCACTGCGGAGCCGGGGCCGCGGGCGCGGCGGAGGTCCCCACCCGGCCTCCCCGCCCCCGTCACCCCGACAACAGGTCCCGGAGGCGGGCGCTGTGCGCCCCACTTGACAGGTCGGGAAACTGAGAACCCGAGAGGGGAAGGACTAGCCGTGGAACCGGCTCAAGGTCCCCCCGCTCGACTGGCAGGGCTGCGCGGGGGCCCCTGGGTCCAGACGACAGTCCCTGCTCCCCAACCCACCCGGGAAAGAGGAGGCAACTTCTGGGGCACGTGGGATCGACGCGGACGCGGAGCCCACGCCTTAGGCCCGCTTCTTCAGGGGCGGGGAGGAAGGAGAAGGCGCCCCGGGTTTAGCGGGGTGAGGAAGTCGTGCCGCGGGCGCATCCTCCGCACCCAGGCACCTGGCCCGCGTCCTGACCGCGGCCGCGCACTGGTCCCCCCATCCTCCAGCCGTATAGCGGCCCCTGGACATCCTCCCTGGACCTGGCAACTGGCTTTCCACTCTCAACCTCACCCTCAGGGCACGCTCTAAAGGAGAAGTAGACGGAAGGCAGCAGGAGACAGGTGGCCTCAGGGCTGGAGTGCAAACTCGGGCAGGAAGGGCCCCAGAGATGACCTCAACCTGACCCCCCTGGGAGCAGAGACGGAAGAGAGGGCCCAAGGTCACAAGCGCACGCGCGCGCGGGAGCAGCAGCAGCAGCAGCAAAGCCGAGAACACCTGAGCAGCGCTGGGTCCCACAACGCACTGGACTCGCCTCCAAGGGACAACCCTTCTAGGTGAACAGAGGATGCTGGCACTGTGTCTACAGGCTGGAGCCCTGGGGGGGCCGTGGGTGGGGGTGTGCTTGGCAGGCCCGGGTCACACAGAACGTTGACTTCAGAGGGGATCGTTGAGAGCTCTGGACCTCACATGCTGCTCTAGGAAGTGGAGAAACTGAGGTTGCTGAAGGGGTAGAGACAAACCTCCAGCGCCTCTACCCTCCAAGATCAGTGAGGGCACAAGGCCCATTGCACAGAGAAGATTTAGGGAGGATTCAAGTCTTGCATTCATTTTTTGTTGTTGTTAACACTTTTATTTATTTTTGGCTTTGCTGGGTCCTGCTGCCCTGGCTTTTCTCTAGCTGCTGTGCGCGGGCTTCTCTTGTTGTGGAAACAGGCTCTGGGGCCGTGGGCTTCAGTGGCTGTGTGGCCGGCTCCCAGGCTGTGGAGCTCAGGGGCTTAGCTGCTCCAAGGCATGTGGGATCTTCCCAGGTCAAGGATCGAACCTGTGTCTCCTGGGTTAGCAGATGGATTCTGTACCACTGAGTCGTGAGGGAAGCCTCCAAGCCTCCAGTGTCCAGGGAGGACGTCCAAATCTTGCATTCACTTACTCAGTATATTTATTGAACACCTGCTGTGTGTTTAACAGATGACTTCCACCTCCCCTCCATTTTCCCAGCCACGGGGACTCGTTTCATTAAGGAAAAGGCACGGGGCCTTCAGCCATGCTTGCATCCGCTGCTGGGCGATCTGAGATGTGCAGGCCTGAGTGTGAGTACCAACGACTCTCACCTCAGTCAAGAGAGATCAGAATTAAGGGGGAACTGCAGGCCATGCCTCACCCTCATCCCACCTCCAGGAAACTGAAAAGGCAGAGGGGAGGTAGGGATGGGGTCCATGTGCTTCCAGTCCTTTGGGGTCTCATCCACAGGCTTATCCCAGCCATGGGTGGGAAAGAGTTCCCAGATCAGGATGCCTTGAACTTCCAAGAGCACAGGCGTGACCTGATCCAGATTCACTGGGTCTGCATTTCTAATAAAGCGTCGCAGCACTGCTGGTGCTCTAGGGCCACAGACGTTATTTTAATTTTTAAAAATATTTCGTTTTGGCTGTGCCGGGTCTTTGTTGCTGCGCGTGGGCCTTCCCTAGTTGGGAGCGTGGGCTTCTCATTGTGGTGGCTTCTCTAGACAGGCAGTGCGGGCTCTAGAGCATGCAGGTTCAGTAGCTGCGGTTCCCAGACTTAGCTGCCCCGTGGCCTGTGGGATCTTCCTGAACCAGGGATCCAACCTGCGTCAGCTGCACCTACAGGCGGATTCTTAACTACTGGACTGCCAGGGAGGTCCCCAGAGACATCATTTTGAACAGTGCTGGCAGAGCAAGGCCATCGAGGAAGAGAGAAAACCGCAGGGGCTCTGAGAGCAGCGCCTCCTCACTCTGTGCCCACCCCACCCCTGGGGGGCATCTGACTTCCTGTCGAAGCTGCAGGCCTGAGCCTGGATCCTTCTCAGGACGCGCGCCAGGGCTTTATAGTTTGGTGCAAAGCTCTAATAAGAGGGAAGAAGTCGGATGAGACTGGTCAAGGCGCTTCTGGTGTAGTACAGGAGGGATTCTGTAGCACAGCGATTGCCCCAGATGGGCGTGTTGTACAGGATGCTGATCCTGGGAGATGCTTGGTGAAACCAAACCGGGTCACATTTGGGAAACGACGGCTGAAAGCCTAAAGCCCTTCGCAGGCAGCATGCACTGGGCTGAGCTGCCCAGGGCTGAGCTGCCCAGAGCCAAGCTAGGCTTCTTGGGGAGGGCACACCAACTCCAGGGCTCTCTGAAGCACCACACCTCCTCCCATCCTCTTATTTTGTACAGGGCCCCAGAAAGACCCTTGAATTCCATTCCCATCAAGATTCTGGTGCCTGTTCAGCTTCTCCAGCTGCTCTCCCAAAGAGCCCTCTTCCCCTCCATGTGGTGAGACACAGACCCCGGGCCCCCAGCTGGAAAGGGCTGCTGAGGGTACCGCTTCAGACCAGGCTCCAGGGTGGAGCCAAAATGCCCCAAGTGAGCAGCAGCAAGGGGCCCCACGGAAGCAGAGGAGGTGTGGAAACATACTGAGTGAGGAGCCGCAGCTGTGATCGTCCATGGTCTGGACCAGCAAACTCCAAGCTCTCCAAGGGCCCATGGTCCCGTGGGCTCCCAGGGGCTGAACAGTACCCAACCCTGGCTGAGTAGCTCATAAGACGAAGGCTCTTTTGTGCCAGGCCTCCCTTTCTTTATAACTAAGGAGCTCTTCAATTACAGCACTTTCCTCTTTACAGAAAAACCTCAGTGCAAGAGGCCTGTGATCTCTCCTGTGTCCTGGGGGGAGGCGTGTGCGGAGGCTGTCGGGGGCCCTGCGGAGCAGGCAGCAGCCATGTGCAGTAGGGGGCTGGGCACAGAGCCTGGAAGGAGGCCCCAGAGCTCTGCTTTCTCTGCCCTATTTCAATCCAAACCACTCAAGACTGACCACTCACGCATGGCTGCCTCTGGGCACAAGCCTTCTCTTTTCCAAACACTTAATACATTTCGACCCAGCCACCAAGCCTGCCCTCCCTCCCAACTGCTGAAAAATGAGAGCTGGCTTCAAGAAAAAAAAAAAAAATCTAATGTCTAAGAAGGCTGGAGAGTGAAAATGTGGGTGGTACAACAATAAACTTGGAATAATGCACAAGGGAGTCAAAAAAGTGGGAATGGAAATAACTTTCCTCTCCATGCCCCCCCACCCCCCAGCGGCCAGATCAGAAAGACGAGGATGGGGACAGAGGGAGAAAATCCCAGGGGGCTGCTCCCCGAGGCATGCTGTCGGTGGAGCAGCGAGTCAGGTCGAGGAGGGGCTGGTGAAGAGGGTGGGCTGCAGGGCTGGCTGGAAGAAAGTCCTGCTCCAGTGAGAGCAAGACCTGATGAGGACCGGGGAGTCAACTCCGGGGCACAACAGTCAGGAAATGTTCCGCGGCCTCAGTTTCTCGGGGGGCTGCCCTGCTAATGCCGGACACACGGCAGAGAGGACGCCACCTGGGCGGATCCACTCTTGGATCACGATCATGAACACAGCTAGGAAGTCCCCATTTTGAGGACAAGTCAAGCCTAAAGGTGGGGACAGCGCTGGTCACACTCAAGTAATGGAAAACCCTCTCCCAGAGACCCTCCTGGCTGGACAAGAGCTTCCCTGGGGTCCATTCCTCCTTGCTGGGAACGTATGTGCCACAGGATAGGCACAGGGTACAGGATGAGGAAAATGACCGGACCCCTGCCCTCAGGGAGCTCAAACAGTCCAGCACTAACTAGGTCGATCCATTTCTGGGACTTGGAGTTGGCCTTAGGTGCAGACGTAGGATCGAGCAGAGCCCTAACTCTGGCTCCCAGTTAAGACAAAAATAAATAACTCACTCTAGTTCTAGACAGTCTAGCACAGCTTGAAGCCTCCTTCACCCAGAGCCAGTGCATGCTACAGATGGGAGATGCAGCAGACACTTCAAACATAAAGCAATGACATGACTCACATATAAAAGACAAGTCCCTTAGAGGTGGTCCACTGGGGTAACTTCTCAAACCTACATCCTCCAGCACTTCGAGGCAGTGGGTGGGGCAGTGGGTGGAGCTGAAGAGGTGAGGCCCCACCATCTTCACATTTCTACACCCTACTTCCTTTTACAGCCAACACTGAGGAAGGATCATAAAAAGGGCCTGTGGCAGTCCACTGTTCCCTCGGTTACAAACAAATGCGCCAGAGAATGGGGGAAGGGGAGACCAAGATCCAAGCCTGCAGAGGCCCGTGTGCCAGCCAGCAGCGTTTCTGCCCAGGCCTTCTGGCTTCCTCGGGGTGTGTTCCCCCACTTCCTGTGGCTCAGGGCCTGCCTCGCCTGGCACTGCTAATGCCGATCTGGAAATCAAGCTGCTGTTCCAGCTGCTGTGAGGAGGCTGGGCCCCTCCCTGACCAAGAGCGATCCCACGTCAAAGGCCCTGGCCAGCGCAATCTCAGCCAAATCCTTGAAAGCAGGGTTTTTTTAATTTTCTTAAAGCATGCGAGAGGAGAACAGATGATGCCCTCCACTTGAGATCAATACAGTAATTATGTTGGACGAGCTCTCAGAACTAACTTCAGGGGAACTGAGACAGCTTCGGGGGATGGCAAGGTGTGAAAACGCCAGCACGAGAAGAGCCGCTGTGGCTCCGGCGCCTGTGGATGGAGCCCGTCTGGCGGCAGGATCCCCTTCTTCAGGGAACATGGTCTTATTTCTGGTGGGGTCGGGGGCGGAGGCGGGGAACACAGCCGCGGGGTAGTCCAGTAATGAGCTGGTGCCCCTCTCAATGCTGGAGGCAGAACAATGACCCCTAGGAAAAGCCAGACAACTCCTGGCAAGTTACAAAGGTGCCTTGACTCACAAGATCAATTCTACAACCTCTTCCCAAAGTCGAACAAGGCTCAGAAAAGATACTCAACTCTTAACATGTGAACAAATGTCACCGACTTGTCTGCAACATACGCATCTTTTTAAAAGTGCTGTAATATGGTAAGCAAGTAACACTGCAATCATTTGATAAAATGGGTCCTGGGGCTTATCTGTTGGGAAAGTTCCCCGGGAAGCACAAGAAATGCCTGGTCCCTGGACTCTACTCTTGACAAGGATTATTCAAGAAGTCTCAAGAGGTTCAATAAAGAATGAAAAACATGATTCTCAGGTCAGAAAGGAGCCTGAAGCACCGGCCACAGCCTTCTGCTTTGCTTCGCGCCTGCACAGCTCTGTCTCCAAGGCTCACGGTATATTCTTGGCAATGACAGTCAAGGCACCGGAAGCTGCTGCTCTGGGGCAGAACCTGCCCATCACAAAGGCATAAATCGCCAGCACTCATTCTAAACGTGCTTTGAATTCCTTTCAACGTGACTCCGCAAATAAACACAGAATCAAGGTGCCTTCCTGTTTGTCCATTAGCTTCGTTTTCCTTATGGGCCAAGGGGAAATATTTATGTAACAGAATGACCAAACACACCTGTCCAGCCATTATTCAGATTCCAACGGCTGCCAGCATGAGCAATGTCCTCAAGTCCTCGGGGGCTTGGTTGTGTGGTTACCAGACCTCTTTTTGAAGACTTGCAGAAGGCTCCACAGCCATTTCCTCACAAAGGCTAAAGTCGACTTACAAAGAATGATACAAAGTATTTATTCCAACAAAAATTTGTTACTGTGTGGTTCTCAGCGTGGAAGGGCAAACAAGGCTGCAAATAGGGCTCTAAGAGATAGTATGGAAAGGAAGACAAAGCCAAGCCAAGTAACTTTTCTTAATTACAAGGTAACTGCTGAGATTATCTGCAGCATGGGTGACCCAGATGCTCGCCTACACAGGCTGGTGCGATCTGAACAGCTAGCAGACTCCTCAGCCCAATTAGCTCAAAAGCCAGACTTGGAAAAACCCCACAAATGTCTGGGATGGGGTTTTCTGTCTCCCGACTAGGTTCTTTGGCCCTCAGGACTCGACATGAAGCTGTTGCTCCGTGAAATGGCAGACAAAGTGCTACCTTTTTACAAAGGTCTGTGGTTTGTATTCTAACGAATAAAGGACTCATGTCAATACTCAGATCCCCAGCCAAAATTGTTATCTACACATTGCCTGGGTTTTTGGGGGTGGCAAACTGCCAGCTTTCACAATCAGAAACAGTTGGTGACAAACCCCTGCACCTGGGGTGGTAGGGTGGTGGGTACACAGGCCATTGGTAAAGGGGTGAGAATCTTCTTAAAATGAAAATGCTGATTGTTCTTGAGATTGAACTCTGGTCACAGTCCCCTGTAACACTGAATACGCTGAACATTCAAATGCCAGAGAGAAAGGATGTGACACTCCTTCGTGATTCTGAAACAGGAAAGGCAGGCTCCAATGCTCATTTCACCTCAGCAGTGACATAAATCACCTCTTAGGTATTTAAAACGGGTTATTTAATCCTAGCATTCACTTCAAATATTAACCAGGGTCTGGTCAACAAGCCTGTGACTACACAGACCAACCAGCTAGACAGTTAGGGTATTAACAAATCCCGAGGAATTCCCTGGTGGTCCACTCTCACCTCTGTGGGCCTGGAGTTCAATCTCTGGTCCGGGAAACAAGGTCTCCTAAGCTAAGCAGCAAGCTCCCTCACCCCCGAAAAAAGGAATTAAAAATGGAATAAAGAATTGGCTCTGGATTATGACATCACAGAAACAAAGGGACGGTCACCTCTTTTTAACTGGGCAGAGAACGTTAGCTGCAATTCTAACCAATAAAGCTCATTAATACACGGAACTAATACACAGATGCTTATTCCCCTAGGAATGAAGACACCCAAATGGTGACCTACATTCCAGGTAGGCCACAATTTTGTACCAGAATGGCATGTGGCACCCATTAGACTGGGATCGAGGAATGGAAAGAACTATAACAAGGGGAGAGGGTGGCAGTGACTTCAAGCTTCATTTTACCCTTCACAGAAGACTCTTCTATTTAAAATAATAAAAAAGGACAGAAACGAACACACGCATGACACGAGAAACCTGACGGAATGTCTCTGCACCTTAAAGTGCTCATCAGCCAAGAAGACAGCTGATCTCCGTCTGTCAGCACAGACAAGGCAAGAACTGATTCTAGGCTCCACGCTGTACCTGTTTTCCCTATACTTAATGGTGAGGTGGCAATACGGGCCACAGAATTCATGTACACGACACTGCGTAACTCGGGGGGCTGGGGCTGGGGGAAGAGTCCAGCCCAAGGCTTCTCAGCAGGGGTGGCCTGTACATGCTCTGGGGCCTAAGCGTTCCTAATAAAGCCTCAGTGGGGGGGGGGGCCCCCCCCCCCCACCCCCACCTGTTCTGCAAAGTTAACAAAGGAGTCAGCACTGGCTTATCAGCCTGACTTTTATCACAAGGTGTTATTTTGTTCCAATGCAGGAGGGAAAAAGACTCAAGTAACACACTAGAAACTGCGATTAACAGCAAACTGGGAAAGCAAACTGGGAAACGGTATCAGATTTCCGGGGAATGCTGACATGTTTATGTCAGTCCTCAGAAAGAACCTTCTCTGGCCAAACAGCTGCTTAGGGAGAAGGAAGGCCGCCTCAAGCACTAAGTGGATCACACAGGTCTTTACCCTGGGAGAGGGGCAGTGCTTGGCGTGTTCTTTTATGTTTGGCTTCATGGGGTGGGGGCGGGGCAATCTAAAAACCAGAATAGTTCATGATCTACACAAGGAGACCTTCTTTTCCCTGTGTCGACCTCAGGGTGGGACCCACAGGTCCCAAGGACGGACGGTTTCTGAGGGTCCTGTGTGCAGTGCACTCCCTCACACAGACTCGTTAGGACACACCCTGCCTTCTCAGGGGCACAGGATAAAGACAGCGCACACACAAAGGGAAACAGAGGCAAGAAGTTGTAATTTCACCAAACAGCATAATTACGCTGATAAAAAAGAGCTGTTCAAAAGGGACGCTGCCAAGGTTACTTGTTCTCAAATTGAAACCTGCCTCCCCCATCCAGGATTTCAGTTTAAATTTTCAAAAAATGGGGGGATTAAAAAAAAAAAAAAAAGGCCTAGCAAAACCCCAGGCTAAATAAAGTTGTTAGCAAGGGAGATGTCTGAGTCAGCATCTCGGCCCAAAACTCTCGAGTATGTACATACTCAGAGAAAACACAGAGACAAGCTCCAGTCTTCAATTCCATTGGAAAATCATAAGTTTTCTCAAGAATGCTGCTTTGCTTCTATGTTGCTAATCAACAATAATCCTGAGTTGGTTAACAGGACACACTCCATTCACACATTTTTTTGTTTGTGAAATAATGTGATGTAGAAGATCTTTTCTGGGCATTTCAGAAGAAGGCTTTGAAAAAGAAAGAAGGTGAGGGAATTCCCAGGCTGTCTGGTAGTTAAGACTCCTCGCTTCCAATGCAGAGGGCGTGGTGGGTTCCATCCCTGGTCAGGGAATAAAGATCCCACATGCTGTTCGACACGGCAAAAGAGGAGAGAAGAGTGAGATCCAAGAGATGGGATTTGGAGGCTGGGAAGATGAAATTATATATAAAAAGCTGTGGTTTGTATTCTAATGAATAAAGTCCAAATGGACTTCAGACCATTCTACTCTTCTGATGAGGTGGTCAGATTTCTCCAAAGGGCAAGGTGTTATTTGATCTCCCATTTCTGAATAATGGGCTTTTCTCATAGCTCAGTTGGTAAAGAATCCACCTGCAATGCACCCCAGTTTGATTCCTGGGTCGGGAAGATCCCCTGGAGAAGAGATAAACCACCCACTCCAGTATTCTTGGGTTTCCCCGGTGGCTCAGACGATAAAGAATCCGCCTGCAATGCCGGAGACCTGGGTTCGATCATTCCCTGGGTTGGGAAGATCCCCTGGAGAAGAGCAAGGCTCCAGTATACTGGCCTGGAGAATTCCATGGACTGTACTGTCAATGGGGTCGCAGAGTCGGATACAACTGAGTGACTTTCACTTTCCTCTGAGTAACAGCAGCACTGGAGGAAGCTACCATGTGCAATACCTTCGCCACCCCTTCTGCAATGCATGAAAGTGGACAGCCTTGGGAGATAAAAACGACACACGACCCCCTGGCTCGCTGCAGGAGACACACAGGTGCCCCCTCCTCCTCCCAACATTGAGTGAGACCGACCAGTGTGTGAGGAGGGTGCCCTGGGGCCGACACAGCAGTCTGATCTGAAGACACTTTCCCACAATTACAGCCAGTTCTTCACTTTCATGCTTTATTGAAAGTAAAATATGAGTCAAAGACAGGTACTGGGGTAAGCAGGTTATGTCTCTAAAGAGTCACTTTTAGTTCAGAGCAGAATGTTGTCGCATCTACTGTGATACAAATTCTTCATGGACCACTGCATCTGGTATGAAACTCAGGCAAGGAAATAGAACGGGACTTCACTCCCTCCCGCGACTATAAATCTCATCTGTAAACATGATTTACTGATACTGCTACTAAACTTGTTCTGTCTTTACTCGCCCTTTCCCTCCCACCACCCCCTTAAATATAAAAGCTGAAACATCTCCTTCAAGTCTGATGACCTTCAGTGCAATCTGCTTTATTTGACATAAGGCATTTTGGGACAGTCACTTTTTTGAATGGTTTTCTGCCTTTTGGAAGAGTCATGTGATGGTTTAATTCTGAAATCCACCTTTTCTTTAATGCCCTAACATGTCAAACTCCTCTTCCCTTCTGGTCATTTCTGAGCAGTCAGCAAGTGTTCAAAAAGATTAATGTCCAAGTAGACCAGTACCTGGGGAAAGAAACACATGTGGAGGCAGTTGTGAACTGCAAGGTTAAGGGTTCATGAATCCCATTTGCATCACCAACAGGAAATACTCAACCTAGTATAAGCACAGAAGCCCTCTGACATTGAAAATGAGAAAATGTACCAGCAGACTCCAGGCTTTCAGCTAAAGCACATTTCTGTTGAAAGCCGTGTGGCTCTTATGCATTATCTTCACACAAGGTAATCAAATTTTATTGAGATTTATTTGGTGGTCGTTTTTCATAAAAAAAGAAAAAAAAGTTCTGCTTTGTTTGTTTTGTTTTAACGACTTTGGGAGTTTCTTTGTAGTGGGAACATGCAGACAAAAAGCTGCACTGAGAGGGAGGCTTTATTGAGGCCAGGAGGCTGGCTCATTTGTTCGCAAGGAACCCCTGGTATTTAATTCAAACTCATTTTTTGGCAAAAATCACAACCTGTCACGGACCTCTGGACTAGGCCACAAAGAATCAAAATGGCAACAGTTAAATCTGCAAAAGTCAAAGGTCTGAATTCAGCTGTGTGCACAACCCTAGTGGCCAGGATGCAGGAGAAGGCATCGCCGTTTATCCATTTAAAGTGATAATCCAAGAGATGCCTGAATCCTACACAGAGAAATGAGGCCTTTTCACTGAACCTAATGTAGCTCAGCAGATTCTTCTCCTCTAATTCTTATCAGTTACAATTGATTTGCTCTAAGATGGGACTGATAAGAGGAACTGCAAAAAGGTTAAGTATAAAAATGACAATGCCACTAGCTAGGAAGTGCCCAACTTCCCCCCAAAAAGAGAAAGAAAAAACACAGTGGACATCTGGCAGTAGCTGCATCTGACACACAGGCCCAATCTGAGGCTTGAGTGCTGATACAGATAATGAAGAAGCTTGAATAAAAAATGCATTTAACTAAAATTAATTTCAGTCATGAGACTCAGATTGAATTAAATTTTAAAATCAAATTATAGGCTTCACATTAATAGAAAATTACAGTATGACTGTGACACTCATGAACAAAACATGACAAATGTAACTTACCTTTAAACCCTTCTTCTGGCATACACACTGGAAGGAAAAAAAAAAAAAAAGAATTCCAAATTGAAAAGACTGTTGCTACAGACAGCAATAAGTTCACTTCAATGCCTAAGGATGAAAAGTTTAAAATAGCTTTTAATAACCTTACTCACCTATAAAGGTTACCTTTGAAGTTACGGATAATATCAAATGACGATCTTTGTTTTCGTTTTTATCAAAGCAATACATATGCATCATTGAAAAAGACGAACACTGGCAGAACGAGGGCTGTGACTGGAGCCAACACTGCGTGATGGGGGAGGGGTGGGGGCGCCGTCCTCCCAGGCCCACACGCCTCAGGGAACAGCGTTTGGCCCTTGCGGCCACATCTTCTGGTACTCTGCATTTCTATGTTGCTAATTCATAATTTTTGGTAATAACCTAATAGTTTCCTCAGTCAAAGACAGAACCGCCTCTAACGTAACACATGGCCCCTAACCATGCTCTTGACACACTGATATTTCTGTCGTTAAGCCAATCTCCAGTGTCTATTTTTCACTCCTCAACTCTCCATGGTTGAACCCGGTGTACCTTGGTGACCGTTCTTGTCTGGTATGACTCTGTCTTTCTGGGGTTGGTAACCGCTGCATTGTTTGTTTCATTTTCTCTGTACCATCTCCGATTCAAGGGTGCTCCTCAAGACAGTCATCTGTCACTTCCACTTTTCCCAGGGAATGGGCCCCAGTCTGGAGAGGGCATGCTCAACGCCTGCTGCAGCGCTCCCGTCCTGGAACCGCCCCCTCGCCGTCTTCTAGGGCATCTACTCCTGTGTCGCATCAGGGTCCACTGTTGACTTCTTTCTTTCTACTCTTGTTTTAACACAGTCCACTCTCCCAGAGTAAACGGTAGGTAAGAAAGAAATTTTTTGAGGCCTTATATTCAAAGAGCCACCAAATGGGTGTAACAGAATAGTCTAGTTAGAGAATTCCAGACGGAATGAAGCTCATCCTTCCTCATTATCTTGGCCCATTGGTTTGTCCTTGATTCTTCATCTCAGGAATACGACTGGTTTTTCCTTCCATACCTCTAGATGTTTTTAGGATCTTAATATCTAGAACTGGACATGGAACAACAGACTGGTTCCAAATAGGAAAAGGAGTATGTCAAGGCTGTATATTGTCACCCTGCTTATTTAACTGATGTGCAGAGTACACCATGAGAAATGCTGGGCTGGAGGAAGCACAAGCTGGAATCAAGATTGCTGGGAGAAATATCAATAACCTCAGATATGCAGATGAAACCATCCTTATGGCAGAAAGTGAAGAGGAACTAAAAAGCCTCTTGATGAAAGTGAAAGAGGAGTGTGAAAAAGTTGGCTTAAGGCGCAACATTAAGAAAACTAAGATCATGGCATCTAGTCCCATCACTTCCTGGGAAATAGACGGGGAAACAGTGGAAACAGTGTCAGACTTTATCTTTGGGGGGCTCCAAAATCACTGCAGATGGTGACTGCAGCCATGAAATCAAAAGAGGCTTACTCCTTGGAAAGAAAGTTATGGCCAACCTAGATAGCATATTGAAAAGCAGAGATATTACTTTGCCAACAAAGGTCCATGTAGTCAAGGCTATGGTTTTCCCAGTGGTCATGTATGGATGTGAGAGTTGGACGGTGAAGAAAGCTGAGCACCAAAGAATTGATGCTTTTGAACTGTGGTGTTGGGAGTCCCTTGGACTGCAAGGAGATCCATACTTTGGCCACCTGATGCAAACAGCTGACTCATTTGAAAAGACCCTGATGCTGGGAAGGACTGGGGGCAGGAGGAGAAGGGGATGACAGAGGATGAGATGGCTGGATGGCATCACTGACTCGATGGACATGGGTTTGGGTAGGCTCCGGGAGCTGGTGATGGACAGGGTGGCCTGGCGTGCTGCAGTTCATGGGTTCGAAGAGAGTCGGACACGACTGAGCGACTGAACTGAACCGAATCTCTAGATTTGCACTTAACTGTACCCAGGCCTTGGCACTCCCGTTTTTATTCTCATGAGTTTTTTTCTGCTCTCTGAATGCTCCTTACATACAGACTATTTGCTCTTCCTCTCCTATTGTTTACAGTTCCTTTTAAAGCTTTCTTGTGCTTCCTGCACCATCTGCCTCCTTTTCAGCCTGCGGATTGATGTCTTTGCTTCCATGCTGCTCTCTGTCCCACTGTCCAGAGTTCTTTGGCTGTCCGCTTCCACCAACAGAAGTGTGAGGGACTAAAACGAAGTCTGAAAACTGTCTGGTGGGCAGTGGTGGGCTTCACCCAAAGGTACCTGGGAGATGAACTACTTTAAAAGAAATACCTGTAGGTTACTTCCTTGAATTGCTCTGGTTCCCCTAGAGGAGAACCTCTTCCTCCGCTGTGGGAGGCCAGAGACGGGCCGCCAGCGTTTGAACAGAGGGCTGGTCTCCCTATTTGGTAGGTAACACCTTGCATTCTCACCTTTCTGGTTTAATTTCTTCAAAGAAACACAAACTCTACAGGTCAAGAAGAGGCAGTGAATGGATGCAACGGGAAGGGCTGTGAGGGTCTGCAAGGTGCTGAGTTGTCTAACTGCTTCTCATACGGTTTCCAACCTGCCTTTAGGTTTGGGCCTCACGCCTATGTTCAAAGGCACCTGGGACATCTAATTCTTGTGTACCTGCCAGAGGCTCTGCAATTTGAATTAGCTCTGCTTTTTGTTGACCTCTTCTATCTGCAGGCTTATATCTGTTCCAGTTTCCTACAGTAAACTAAATAACTACTCTTTCCTCCATTTTCTCAATTTTCATAGATATCATTCTTTAAAAAGAGCAATAACGGTAAGATTCTACCTTAGCATGTAGCAGCTTTATTCAAGCTTAAAAGTAAAAACACCGTAGACTAAAGATTCAATAACTAAAACCCCACCACTGTTGAACAAGTTCCTCAGCAAATTCCCCAAACAAACTGGTCTTTTACCTTGCATGACATCGTCCATTGCAGCATAATCTGCAATTGGTTCATCAGCCTAGAAAACAAATGAAGACAATTCAAAACCGCAAGAGGATGGGAGCCAGGGCGAGGAGAACGCCCAGCCTCCTGACACAGAAGGCTTGCCCCGGGGTTGACCAGTATGTTGCTCTCGGACACGAACACTGTCCAGCGGAAAACAGGGTTCAAGCCGGGGCTGGCGATGTCCAGGGTGAACAAACGATGCCCTGTCCATGGTGGGTCAAGACTCATCACCCCCAGGACTGCACAGACTGCACACTGGATGTGGCATTGCTTTCTTGCTCCTCGAACACCTTTAGACGCAGAAGGGTTCAGATATCCTCATTTGATGGATATGGTTTCAGGTGCCAATGATGACAGCATGAGTTGGGGGAAGTAAATGCAGGATGGGCCTCGAAAAATGTCAGTGAGGTTAAAAAGACATTTTCATCCTTCCCCACCATCAAGAACAAAACTCCCATGAATTTTTAAAGGTAAGAACCGAGTACTGAATCTGAGCTTGTGATGGGATTAGCTGCAAGGGCAGAGAGGACAACGACCCCTACAGACTCCCGTTGCCCACCTGAAGTGCAAGCCCATTAGTGACACGGGCTGCTTCCAAGATTTTGGACCGGGCTCTTCTGATTCAGCGAACCAAACAGGTTTTCAGAGTTAACTCCACAGAACCTACATTTCCAAGAAAAGCAAGCAGAGGGACGGGGAGGGGAGCAGCACGAGGGGCGTGTGGATGCATGTGAAGGGCCAGATATGGACCTGCACCGCCACTTCCAGCGCTTAACTTTATCTGGCCAGAACTGAGGCTCTGCCTATGAACAACATACTCCCCAGTTCAAAACCTGCAAAATATTCTAACACATCATGCAGCGGGCATGCTTCTAGCCACCCAGAGGAGAGTGACAATCAGGCCCTGTCTGAGGGAGAGCAGGACTGGGCTAACCAGGCTGGTTCAAAGGATCTTCATCCGTGACAAAGTCTCAGAAGCCCCGGCTTTCTAAAACATACCTACCTCTTTTAAACCTTTTCTTCCCAAGGTCAATTTTCATGCCCTGGACAAGAATCTCACTAAGCCAACCAAAAGTATTTTGACTACTGTGGCCAAACCTCGAGTCTTACGTTTCCTTCCGAGCGTAACTGGCTGGCACTTCTGAGGAAAGGGGGAGATGTTTTAACAGGTAGAAGTACGGTTAAATAATTCACTGATCCAGAATTTAGGGAGGAGGTTAATTCTAGACTTTTAAACAAGAATTATGAAAAGACCCAATGACTGCCGTGACCTCCTCTACGTCTCTCGTGGCTCATCCGGAGATGCCGCAGACTCACAGAAGTAGCTTGTTATACCACACCCTACCGAGGCTCTGGGAACCTTAACCACCCCTCGGCCCGTTTACACATGAGGATCCCCTGAATCCCTCAGGTACAGAGCGGTTACTTACCTTTAACAAAATCACAGACTCAGGAATGACGCCTAGGGTTCCGAGGGTGGCACAGTCATCACTTAAAATCTTTCCATCAATCGACAGGTTCTGGTCAAAAGGAGCAACTGAAAACGCATGCATGATCTGTGCCAATATAAAGGAAACAGAGCTTTGTATAAAACAAAATACTGAGACTTAATACCCTGTGTGAATAAATAATTCTAAGGAAGAAGTAAAAGATTTCAGAACACAAAAGGTACTACGGGTTGCAGTCAGCCCACTTGCTTCATTCCTATTGAAACCGCAATCCCATATATCTGGGAACACCCTTAGGAGGCCTGTTAGAGCATCAGGAGACAGCTGTACCACAGGTCCTTTTGTTCTGTATCTTACAACCCCTCGATGGGCGGGGGTGTGGAGCAATCAAAGTGGAAGGTGGGGCTGGGCTGACAGTCCCTCTGGGTACAAGGCTTGGGCATGGTGTCACGGTCACTCCCACTGTGCCCAGGTCCCACATCCTTTTAATAATCAAATCAATTCCAAATTCTTTCATAAGACCATCTCTAAATTAACCAGCAGGCTATCTGGACTCTTCTCTTTGATTCCCTTCTGTGAGCAGCCTGGAATGCAAGCGTTAGCCATTAGGACTGCCACATATTAGACTGAGTGTTGCCTCTAGGAGCCCAATATGAGTTTCTTAAGGGTAGGGAACATGTACTCCACCCCAGTTTTAGCCAAGTGTTCAATACATTCAGAAAAACTATTGTGCATATTAAACATTATTTTCAAATTCAGGAACATGAAAAAAAATTTCAAAAGCACATCCAGGTAGTAGATTCCAGAGAGAAATAAGGAGGAGCTGGACTCAGGGAGGCACATATAGATACCTTCAGCGATACATTCTGGTTCTTCACTTGGGTGTGTTCCAGAGTATTCATTTTATTACGCTACACACTCGAGTTGCACAGTCAACTGAATGCGCTCTACTACAGGTATCTTGTGTTATACCAATATCCACGATGCTATGGGGAAATCATTCTACCCTTTTATGCACTTGATTCTGCTCTTTGAAAAAATCAAGAAAAACAAGACAGGCAGCCCTGAACCACATCTGCATAGAATTGGGCCCAAGAGCGTTATCATCTGCGAAGATCCTGACCAGAAGAGTGATTTCAGTAACAGCGCACAAGTAAGTAAGATGCGGGCTAACAGCACTGGCCCCCTCACTGTTAGGCCAGATTAGTAATGGGACTTCTCCCAGGGATCCCTGGCCCCGAGTGGGGAGCAGAGGCTGATTAAACAGGGATCGTCACCGATCCTTCCGTGGAACAACTGAGCCTACTTCTGGTGAGAAAGGATAGTTCTACAGAAGCCAGCCCAGCAAATGGGCATCAGGCACGGGCAAGAGCTCCAGGCTCACAAACATGACCCAAGAAGAAGAAAGCAGAGCGATGGCAGAGGTGTGCTGGCATCAACCTTAACGCAGGCGACGTCACAGCTGCCTGACCGCACGGGTGCTGGTTCACAGGGCAGACACGGGGGGCGTGGGCTCTCGGCACTGTCGCAGGGAACGGACGAGCAGCGCTGAGGGGTGAGGCTCACACCTGTGGTATTCTGAGCCCACAGACAAGGACATTTCAACTCATTCAACACCTAATGAAGATTTATTACACCGTGTTGCATACTGTACTAGGTATCGGAACTATAAAGGTGAGGAGAAACCCCACCCCAGAGAGGTCCAGAGGGAAAAACACCAAGCAGTGGAGGAAGATGCTGGCAGAAAGCACACACAGGAGCTAGCAAAGCACACGGAAGGGAGAAGCTGTATAACTGAAGGCCAAGCCAGGCTTTGCAGAAGAGATGCTGTGAAAGATGAACAGTGCTTCCTAGTGAGCAGAAAACGCTATTTCAGAAGGAGGAACAGGCCGAGGGCATGGAAGTCTACAGCCTACAGGATAGGAGCTGATAAACCGTTAGTGCAAGGAGAATGCTCCGGGAGAGTCCACACTCTACAGGCTTGGGGGACTAGCGAGTGCAGCGCAGTCACTCTGTGAAGCCGAACAGGAACAATGAGAGCTCTGCTCCTACAGCTTCCTGCTGCTTGCCATGACGCGCGTGTGTGCAGGTGTACTTATTGGCTGAAATGAGGAAATGCAGTAAGCAAATTAGGAAAATTTCCCCCTTCCTAAGGCAGGCAATACCACCCACTCAAAATCCATCTTTGGGAAAACGGAATGAGAAAGTTACACACTGAACATGCTTTGAGAAAAGAGAAGGATTTGCACTTCATTTCATGATGGCCTCATAGGTGGGTGAACTAAGCAACCGTACGCGGGAATGGTCGCCATCCTTTAACCTGTAAACGTGGCCCACCCTAGGGAAGAGGCGCCGTGAAACATAAAACCATGTACTACGTGCTCAGAGACGCACCCACCACCCCCAGCTGAGGGTCACGTGCATGCCCACCACAGCTGGCACGGTGCTCAGGGGACTGGGCTAAAAGGTCGACCGGGAGGTTTGGAAAGCCCCACCACAGAGCACTGAGGGGGAGTCAGGTTTCACTGCCCTCTCTTTTGACTGTCTGGATCACAGTGGTCCGCCAGGTAAGGGAGAGGAGAGGAAGGACAGGGCACAGGAGCCATCTGAGACGCGCACACCAGGGGGCCTTCCTGCGCAGAGCTGCTGCCTCCTCACTGCGCCTGTGCAGTAATGTGCCCCAAGACGGAGGCTCTTTCTGCTGACTTTCGAGCTACTCTTTAAAAGGGCAAGTCCACAATAAGAGCAGCACCGGCTCTGACAATGTCTTGATCCACAGGGGCCGTTTCTGTAATTTAAAGGTTTTGAATGTTTCGAGGTTTACCACTGGCAAGTAGAAAGCCGGTGATAGAAACAAGCTTTCTCAGATGTAAAAGCTACAATAACAGAATAAAGATATTGCGCCAACACATTTATTTTCAGAGCCATGGGTTCAACCAAGGGAAATAATGTACCCGGGACAATCTGGAACATAGAACACCCTCAAAGGAAGCCTATACTTTTGCCTCAATTACTATGATAAATATCAGCACGAGGAATGCATAACCAGTAAACTATGCCACATGAAAGTAGCAAAGAGGGAAACTGGGTCAACTTTTGGGATCCGTATCAGTGACTAAAACAGATAAGGGGCCAGATTTTTTTTTTTTTCATGGACATCTTGAACATATCAGCCCCTCTTTCCTGGGTTTTGGGATGTACCATTGGAATCCTCATTTACAGTACTTTTGTGTTCCTACCAGGAAACAATGCCACGAGGCATTTTCATCACTCATCTACTGCCGAGCTGTGCAAAAGCAATGGGGGTGAAGAAGGGTGGAGTGGGAAGAAACTGGGAATGATCTAAAATGAACCATTAAATGGCCATCAGGATTTCTCATTATTGGAAAGCTACTCAGAACTGGCTCAAGTTTTCAGAATCCCCAAAACACTTTCCCTCTTCACAGATTCTTGGCTAATTCTGAAAACTTCGAAGCTCTTTCTAAAGGAAGAGTTTTTGAATTTGGGGACCCAACAAGTATTATTCTAAACTCAAAAATGCCCTCTCCCAACAGCTCAATACTTAGGTGCAAAGCAGAAAACTCATGAAGGTCCTGTAAGTTCAGAGAATTATTAAACAGATGTTATCCTTTCCTTACCTGAATTTTCAATTCTTTCAATGTTTGATTAGCAGAAACGAGAAGAGCTTTTTCACCACGAACTTTTCTGTGTCGCATACTCCGCCGAATAACTTGCTTTTGATAGGCTATATAATTTTGATGGGAGATCTTTTGCCGCTTTGTTCCTCCATTGTTCTGTAAAGATTCAGAAAAAAGCAATGAAATTACATATACCATGACCCTGTTCAAACTTCATAACACAAGGAAAAGCAGTTTATCAGAATGTTAACCATTTGAAATTCGGTTTCAGTAGTGAGTAGGAACTCACTGAAGGTTCTTAGAAGGCTCAGACCAAAATTGAAAAAATTAAATTGCTTGAACTGCACACAAGCTCCAGGATTTAAAAATGTATGTATTATAAAAAGGACATTTAAAAGCGGTGGTAGGGGGAGGGGGGAGCGAGCCAGAAAAAGAAAAAAAAGCAGAAGAGAAAGTTTGACCTTAAGTTGGAAAAACAGTTACGATACACTGAATCCTAATCTGCAAATTAAACATTTTCTTCTTTTAGTGAATGACACAGACGCTAACTATAAACTGCTGAGAACTTAGATTAGCCTTTGAAATTGCAAAAATGTTTGACTTGAAACTAATCAAATACTTAGATCCAGCTTTCAAATCACAGAAGATATAGGGAAGAGAAATAAGTTAAAACCAGTAACAGGAGGCGGCAATCAGCTGAATCTAGAATGTTGAGACAATCTACTTAATACAAAAGGAACTGGTCTTTAGTCAATGTCAAAAACGAAAAGAAAAGGGGGCAGAGGCAAGGTTCAGGAAAAAAGTCTAAAGTGATACAAAACAATGTGTATCTTGGTTGCATGCTGGTTTGAGGAGAAAAATTGCTTAAGGCACATTTGGGATAGCTGAAAAAATCTGATTACAGGTAAACAAGATATTGCCTTTTTTGCTAAGAACTGGTCTAAGAACTTAAGAGGTGAAATGCCACGATGGACACAATTTAAAGATGGTTCAGCAAAAAGTACAGGCTTATGTACTATATACTGTACTCATTTTAAGAAAAAAATAATAGATGAAAACCAAGTGTCTCTCTAAAATACTCTAATAAATGCCTCATCAACAGGTTAACAACCAGATAAGATTCTTCTGCTAACCAAGCCATGAAATGAATGAAACAAAATTCTTAAAATACTCTTTTCCCCTGGTTTAATTAAACCTGGATGAGGAAAACCCCAGGCTCTGGCTCTGGGTTTGACAGTTGTCACTGAGCGTCGGCTGTGCACAATCAGAGCGGTTTGGGGGCATCATGGACACAGATGCCACATATTCATCATCAATGGAGCGCCAGAGATTCACGAAGCAGAGGGGATCAGGAAGCAAACAGAACGGCGTCTGTTGGGGGTGACAGCCCACTGGGGTCGGGTGCTGCCCGAGGCTAGACTTAGCTCTCGCCGCGCCTCTCAAGGGGCACACAAGTGGTCTAACGCAAGAGACTCTGAACGTGGGGGCTGACAGATTTTACTCAATCTCAACAATTCAAAAAAACGAAAACATGTGGGAGCTGGTAACATTTTTCTCAATCTCAACTATTAAAAAGAAAACAAGACTATTTTTCAATTGTGAAATAGGACCTAAATTTCACAGTTAGGAATATAAGGGAAAATATCTATAACAACCTAAAATTTTACTTTAGAAATATAAAACACAACCAAATAAGACAGCCCTAAGCATTGAGCAAGATATATTTTTAAATGAGTCTAAAAGCCTTTCCCAGAATTATATTTTTAAAAAATCCATAGAATTTAAATCCAACTTATCTGACAAAAACCAGTCCACTGGTTTTAGAAGGCTTTCAATTACCTAAGTAATATCCAATATTTAAGTGCATTATTAACCTAAATGGTAGATAAGGTCAAAGTCAAAGGAACTGGGTTGATCTAGCTTTAGAGAAAAGAGGAAAGGGGATTTGTTCATGTCCATTAAGGACAAACACAAATGCACCATTTTACATTACAGGATTTAAAACAGCAATTACAGAAGGCTTGTATTGAAATACTGCAACGTATTACAAAGAAAAGGTTTGAGGAGTCTGAAATTCTGAAAACACTTGACATTCTTCTGGGACCACCTACTCTTTTCAAACAGGAAGGTTACACTTTCTGTTGCAAGATGAAATATTTAACACATTAGTCAAGAGTATTACAACAGCCAAAGAATGAGAGGAAAGACAGAAGAAGATTCAAAGTATAAGGACAACTATGGCATAAACAGCAACGTTCTCCAACGAATGTTCTCTATCATATTCATAAAGGGGAGATCTGTTGCCATCTGCAATTGAGGTACAGAAAAGCAACTGAAAAACTGCTGTGGTTACGACAACAATGGATAAAACTAACCATTCAAAAAAGTCAGTTTCCCAAAAATCTAATAACTTGAAAATGTTTTTAAAAGTTTTCTAAGCAACCCTTGGGCTGAAAAAGAAAGCCTGACATGACAGAAATAAGAACAATGTATTATATATATATAGTATATTGTATATATTTTATATATATATTTATATATATATATATATAAAACTTTACAAACTGATTTACAAAGTTCACTGGAAGAACAGATTCCAAACTGATTAACCATACTCCCAAACAAGAGGGGTAGAAATATCATAACAAAATCCACAAAATGGGTAATTTTAATAGAAGAATTTAAGTTCATCACAATGAAAAATCACAAACTAATGTTGCTTCTAGTCACCTGACTAACAACTTTAGAGACCTGAAAGTCTTTTCTATAAACTCCAGTATTATAAATGCTATTATGTGTTTTGCTAGTAACGAGAGCATTTAGTAATTTTTTCATACATAAATATTCCAAGATTAAGCAGCAAACCAGGATACTGGTTTAAGTCTTTTTTCCAGGTAAAAATTTAATCATTATAGTATATTTTAGCGATTCTTCTTTAATAGCAATTAATTCTGGAGTATTGTAGTCCATGACTTTTCATGAAAAATCTGGACAGCTATAGCATGCTACCCCATGAAGAAAAGAGGGGGAAAAGGGTCCTGAGGACCAGCATCGCATACAGGCTACAGAGAGATGTCCAAGAGCTTGGAGTGACTGCTTAACAACGAAGAGCAGCTTCAACACATACTTGATTAAAGTCTGGATCTTTTTCTCCATCCAGTTTAGCTTCTTCCTTATCCTCCTCTGTTTCAGAACTACTCACATTTAGCTCTGGAGCTGAATCCTTCATCACCTGAATGCGCCAGGAAAAGAGAGAAGAAGGTCAGACCCTAGGGAGGCGAGCTACGGAGACTGTGGAGCTCTGACGGCACAGCTTTACCAATGGTGGGGTAACAGGTCAGACAGAGGGTCAAGACACGAGGGCACTCTTGCTTTCTGTGTTCTTTGAACATGTTAGTTGTACCCTAACACAGGATAAAGAGAATGGATGAAATATTGATAGCAAACTTAAAAACCAATAAGAAATCTTTTCCTAAATTGGGTATTTTATACTAGATATCAATATATACATGTACTAAGAGGTACAAAAGATACAAGAAAATATTAGGGGAAAAACAGACATTTTTACTCATCCATTTTCCCAGCAAACAAGGTCATGAGGCCTCCTTAATTCAACTTCTGAGGCAGAACCCTAGATCATCAGAGAATAATTTGTAAGGTATGCTTCTAAAATTAATGTAAAGTTTGGCAAATATCATCAAATAAAATGTATCTATTTTATCTATCTTTAATTCCAAAAACCCTGGAATCAAATTAATGAGGTGACCAGAGAACTGGGTCAGGATCTACCTAGGAGCCACACTCAACGTAGTGAAAATGCTCCAAAAACAATGCACAGTAACACCCCGCTCCCAACACACACCCACATCTGTGTCTCACCGGCCCTTCAGGTCCACCAACGCAAGAGGCTCTACAGTGTCTTTCTTATTTCTGTTCTGTCAATACCAACACCAATTACAACGGCCAGGGTGACTTTTTGAAAGCATAAATGAGATCACGCCATGACTTCCCTTGAAACTTCAGTGGCTTACATCTAGACTTCTAACAAAGATCCCAAATCCCTGGTATGACATACAAAATCCAGGTAAAATTTGATTCCTCATCACACATCACCTTCCCTCCTTGGGAGAAACTTCTCTCTACATCAATGCCGCCCACTATGGTAGTGAGAGGTGACACAGGACTGCTGAAGTTAAAACTAAATAAAAACCCAGTTCCTCACGTCACCCCAGTCACATTTCAGATGCTCCACAGTCAAGGGTGCCCGGCGGCTACAATGCAGATGAGGAACATCTCAGCAACGGCAGAAGCTTCCACTGGGCAGTGCTGCTCTGGACACAGTGACTGACTGTGGCTTGAGGACGCCAGGCTCGCGCTCTCGCCTGGACGACACAGGCACGGGCTGACAGCTAATGCTCAGGTAAAGCAACTCCTCCTCCAAGGTATCTTCCCCCGTCACCCCCATTTAACAGTGCACCGCCGCCTCTGTCAGTCTAATACTCTGCTCTGCCAAATTTCCTTCAAGATGCTTGTTCTTGTATGAAAACCTCTTATGAATTTATGGCTTATTCTTGATCCACCTCACCAGGTACAAGTGTTCCCTACGGAAGGTACAGTGGTCTTCTGGACCGACTGTATCCCAAGACAGTTCCTAGCACACAGCTAGCGTTCAATCAACAGTGTGTATCAGAATCAACGACTAGACCACACAAAGCTTCCCTGGTGGCTCAGCTGGTAAAGAATCTGCCCGCAATGCAGGATCCCCAGGTTTGATCCCTGGGTTTGGAAAATCCCCTGGAGAAGGGAACGGCTACCCACTCCAGTATTCTGGCCTGGAGAATTCCATGGACTGCGTCCATGGGGTCGCAAAGAGTCAGACATGACTGAGTGGCTTTCATTTCACTTCAGACCCATATAAGAAAGTCTTCTTAAGTGAACAATGCAAACAAATAGAAGAAAACAATAGAATGGGAAAGACTAGATGGGCACAATAACAGACAGAAAGAGCCAAGCACTTAACAGAAGCAGAAGAGATTAAGAAAAGATGGCATGAATACACAGAAGAACTTTACAAAAATTCTTAATGTCTTAGATAACCATGATGGTGTGGTCACTCACCTAGAGCCAGATACCCTGGAGTGTGAAGTCAAGTGGGCCTTAGGAAGCATCACTACGAGTAAAGCTAGAGAGGGTGATGGAACTCCAGCTGAGCTATTTCAAATCCTAAAAGATGATGCTGTGAAAGTGCTGCACTCAATATGGCAGCAAATTTGGAAAACTCAGCAGTGGCCACAGGACAGGAAAAGGTCAGTTTTCATTCCAATCCCAAAGAAAGGCAATGCCAGAGAATGTCCAAACTACCGCACACTGCACTCATCTCACACACTAGCAAGGTAATATCCAAACTCGTTCAAGCCAGGCTTCAAAGTATATGAACCGAGAACTTCCAGATGTACAAGCTGGATTTAGAAAAGGCAGAGGAACCAGAGATCAAATTGCCAACATCTGCTGGATCAAATAAAAAGCGAGACTTCCAGAAAAACATCCAATTCTGTTTTATTGACTACACCTTTGACCTTGTGGATCACAACAAACTGTGGACGATTTTTCAGGAGATGGGAATACCAGATCACCGTACCTACCTCTTGACAAACTTATACGCAGGACAAGAAGCAACAGTTAGAACAGGATATGGAAGAACAGAATGGTTCAGAATTGGGAAAGGAGTATGTCAACACTGTATACCGTCACTCTGCTTATGTAACTTATATGCAGAGCACATCATGGAAATATTGGGCTGGACAAATCACAAGCTGGAATCAAGATTGCTGGGAGAAACATCCACAATTTCAGATATGCAGATGATACCACTCTAAAGGCAGAGAGCAAAGAGGAAATGAAGAGCCTCTTGATAAGAGTGAAAAAGCTGGCTTAAAACTCAACATTCAGTAAACTAAGATCATGGCATCTGGTCCCATTATTTCATGGTAAATAGATGGGGAAAATGTGGAAACAGTGACAGATTTTATTTTCTTGGGCTCCAGAATCACTGCAGATGGTGACTGCAACCATGAAATTAAAAGACACTTGCTCCTTAGAAGAAAAGCTATGGCAAACCTAGACACTGTATTAAAAAGCAGAGACATCACTTTGCCAATAAAGATCCTTATAGTCAAAGCTATGGTTTTTCCAGTACTCATGTATGGATTTAAGAGTTCGACCATAAACAAGAATGGATGTTTTTGAATTGTGGTGCTGGAGAAGATTCTTGAGAGTCCCTTGGACTGCAAAGAGATCAAACCAGTCCATCCTAAAGGAAATCAACCTTGAATATTCACTGGAAGGACTGATGGTAAAGCTCAGTCCTTTGCCCACCTGATGCTAAGAGCCAACTCATTGGAAAAGACTCTGATGTTGAGAAAGATTAAGGGCAGGAAGAGAAGGGGATGACAGAGGGTGAGATGGTTAGATGGCATCACCGACTCTATGGACATGGGTTTGAGCAAACTCTGGGAGATTGTAAAGGACAGGGAAGCCTGACGTGCCACAGTCCATGGGCCACAAAGAGTAGAACGTGACTTAGTTACCGAACAACAGATCCACATAAATTCATGTCACTATTCCTTTTCCATTCCAGTTCAATGGCTCCACCTTTCAAAGGCAACTCCAGAAGTGTTCAGTGAAAACCAAACAAGTCAAAGAGCAAGCTTGATCATTACTAGTCACGGTCACAAGAGGGACTGGTACCTTCTTATTATCCACAACTTTATGGACATAGATGGTGGCTTGAGTGTATTCACGCAGGTCCCTCTGCTGTTGACACAATAAGCCTTCTCGACATTCTGGACAGAGTTCTAAGAAGAAAAAAGGTTTAAAAAAAAAAAAGTAAAACAGCAATGGCTGAGGAATTACTACCAAAGAATGAAAGATCTGAAGGAACATTTCAAAGTTATCAGAGAGTATTTATCAATATTACTATTTAACAGCTGTAACTTTATTATATGCAAATAAGTAAATTCATTTACTGTCAACAAACGTACAGATACTGTCATTATATGATACTTTCCAGCTAAGGAATATAGAACGGACTACCACAAGATCTTTAAGTAGAAAATACAATACTGACATACTCTTTCCCTCCCAGTTAAAATTGTAACTTTTAACTACATAAACCAAGAGTGATATGAATACTTACTAGGCTCAGAAATATACTGTGTTTCTGAAGGGTTTGCATCTCCTCCTTCAGTTCTCGTGATTTTAATTATATGATCCACGACAAAGAGCTTTTGTATCATTTGCCACTCACTGGGCCATATGAGAGCTATACTGTGCAAAAAAACGCAACATGCTTTAAGACACAGGACATAATCCATCTGTAAACCAAAACTATCAAAACCACTATTTAATACAAAGAAATTAAGAAGGAAAAGATACACTAACAGGAACAGTAGTTTTTCAAATAAAAGAATGCTATAACTTTCTTTTGTATGAAAAAAAGCAGTGAAACTAAATGTACTGGAGTCACATGAATCAACATGGCTAAACCTCAAAAACCAAAGTTGAGCAAAGAAGTTAGCTACAGAGGGTAATAACGTAACCTAGAGACACTGTCCTGGCTACTAGCAATTTCTAAGGAGAAAGCAGGGATCCAGGAAGGAGAGGGGAGAAATAAGAGCAAGTAGCCTCAGGCAGCCTCCTGACTTTTATGGAGAAGCAGTCTTTTTTTTATTCAGTATTATGTGCTGCCAAAGCCAGCGCAAGAAGCAGTCTTAAAAAAAAAAAAAAAAAAACACAACAAGTCAACATCTGGTTATACCAGAGGAAATAACCCCACAATTCAAAAAAAGATCAGTTCTTAAAATGGGCTATGTCAGATGAGACATTTTCTAAACACATTCTATTAATCATCAGAAACAAACATCGCATGAAGAGAAGAAACTCACAGTTTAGAATCTTCTTTGGTCATGGAAGCAAATGTAAACATGAGACCTCCATGGGGACAGAGGAGAGCGCTATTTCCGACCGATGACACAGGACTGCACCTGGTAGGTTTCCTGCTCAAATGAGAAAAGGACGATCAATGTACTTCACTATGGCGTGACTGAAGAGAAGACCATTAATGATTCTTTTAAAATTAGAGATATTTTTCAAGGATATTAATAATTAAATGTACTTCTCAGGATTATTCATTTAAATTCTCAGGGAAAAAGCTTTCAGTATAGGCTATTATAGGAAAAGGTAAGGCACCATGATTACGATTCATGCATTAAAAACCCTGTAATCAACAATAAGAAAAGGGAAACAGGAAACCTTTGGTATCTACCTGACAAACTTTCGCCACTCTTCTACAAAGAACTGTGACACAATGTAGAGGACATCTGTTTCCTGGAACAGAAAAATCAGACAAAAGTATGCCTTAATTCACTGCATTCGTAACCTAAATCCTATAGAGAAAATGTCTCCATATACTGTGGGTTTTCCCTTTCAAGTTTCATAAATAAAATGGAGCTAGAGCCCTCTAACAAGCAACCACAAGTAAGAGTCAAATCCTCCAGATTAGAAAACTATACAAATGTAAGAAATAGGGACGATCTCATTATTCTGAAAGCACTGTTCAATCAGGAACTTGGCAAGGGCCTTACAAAGGGGAGATGGATTCTACCCCTTTGTGGGAATCATTATACCTCTGGCCAGTTACTGAGACACGGTCTGTTTTTGTCCTGGAACAAATTTGGAAGAGAAGTTTTCTGCTCGTTTGCAATCATCTTATGTAATGCTTCATTTTCTTCCCCTTCTCTTTCTAAAATCTGAAAGAGAATCAAGCAGGAAGCAATCAACCATCTCCAGCTGACAGCACAGGGCCTGCCGCCTCCCTACACCTCCACTCAAAGTGCAATGTCAGTTCCCCTGGAAAATCAATCCAGGGGGGAGACACGTGACTTCCACAGCTGTCAGGACCGCGGGCGGCATGCACCTTGCACTGTGAACAGCATTCTTTGTAACTTGGAAATTCAGGAGCCTTTGGAAAGTACTGCTGTAGTTTGCTCCAAGCCTCTTTAGAAACAAGCCTTCTTTCATTTTCTGATATGCATAACTCGCCTAGGTTAAAAAGAAAAAAAAAAGGGGGGGGGTTTGAAAAAAAAGTTAATATACACCCTCCAAAAATCTACTTAATACAAATTTGTAGGGCTTCTTATCCTTCTGTTCCAAAGTGCTATACTTTTTCCTCTCTATCTCTTCTAATTTCAAAATCTCTAAATTTTTAATTTCATCTGATTCTTAAGGAGCTAGCCATTGCTTTGTCCTTAATCTAGGTCTTTCTTCCTGCCAGTGAAGGAAGCAACCAAAGGGCTTCCAGAGGTCCTGGGTGCCACCAAGAAGGCTGTCCAACAGCATTTCATCTCCGCCTACATTCAGAGGGCTTAATTTCCTGCAGAAGGCACTTTCTCCCATTTGTCTTGTCACTTTACTGAATTCACCCTGAACCAAAATGCTGCTTCAGTGTTGTGTGACCCTCACCGTTAAACAGTAAGGCAACCCGCTGTTAACGTCGGAAGGCCATCTCCAGTCAGTACCCCCATCGGTTTGCTATTACTACTGCAAACACCTGAACCTCGCGGATCCTTAGAAACCCGAGGAGAGAAGAAAGGAGCAGAGCACGGGCCACCACCTTCCCTCTCCTCAGAGGATCACACAGGGACGCCCCAGGGCAGTGACCCTAACCTCATCAGCGCCTCCTCGATTTACTGCTCACATGGGTACTTCAGGCATTCCAGGGCCGTTCTCCCCACTCTACCCCTCATTCTGTTTGTGGGTCTAGTTCTATTGCTTCAGCTGTTCCCAGCAGACAGTGAAGTGCATACTTGGACCTATAAGGTTCATTACCCAAAAAAACACCTTTAAGTTTCCAAAGGAAACTGTGTTTTACTGCCATTGGCAAGATACCTACATGTTTAATAAGAGAAAGCCAGGGGCTTTCTAAATGCACTATCTAAATTCTTTGCTTTATGTATTTCACATAATAAATAAATCAAGGAGTAAAGAAATTAATACACAAAGGGCCACCACAATTGGTGAATAACAAAGCTGGGATATAAAACCAGATCTGTCTCATCTAAAAACTCCATAGTGTCTAATGCCTCAAAATGCATCTTCTTAACTTCCATCCATCACTTCCTCTTAGTGAGCTTTGACTAATCCTAAGAAAAGATTACATTGCTTTAATGTATTTACTACTAGAGAAAATAGGTCACAATGTAAAAATTAACTTTATTTCTGAAGAGGAGGTTAACAAATTTCCTCTGAGGTTACAAAAACTTACTTTAAAATGCTTACCCTCAGACACAATTATGGAATTTATTATTATTTCTTAAATTTTTATTGTTTTTCCTTTTACGGAATTTATTATTTCTTTAAACACCAACTGGATAATCAGACCTCTATTTAGTACACCTTCACAATGAAATATAATGCAGCTATAAAAAAGATTAAAGCAGACTTCTAGAACTGATTTAAAAAGAATTCCAAGGCAATTACACTTTTTAAGTGGTTTCTTTTTTATTAAAAGGACCCTTCCTCTGCATATATGTGGTATAAACAAATCCAGTTCAGAAAGGGAGAGAGAATGAAGGAAATAAAAATACAAACAAACATATTTTAAGTAGGATTCCACAGGCTCTGGAGTCTACACTGCCTCTTTTTTTCAGGTAAGGGTGCTTCTACTTTATGACTGGCTATAATGTTGGATGTGTAATTTCTGAGGTAATTAAAAAAAATAACTTAAGTTTCTTTTTATAAAGTCAGCATTCTAATTTACTACAGTCAGAAACTGGTTAATAAAGTGCTTTGCTCTACTCCTAGCTATGCTTTTAAATTTAGGTTCACATCAACATATCATGACTTAATATATCTGGATGTTGTTTGACCTAACAATGGACTTTTACTCACGACACATGAATTTTGAGCATCAGACTTGCATCCTGCAATATGTAACACTCTCTCATTAAATCTTAAGAAAAAGCCAATGAATTAAATTTATTTTGTAAGCAACATCTCTGAATACAGGATCAAACGAGTCCTGAGAGATTTAGTTCACCAAACATGTCAGGACAATGTAATCCCCAAAGACTCTTCTGGTAAAAATAGAGATCCAGTTAACAATGAGCTTAGACTCTGGGTAAATCTCCTCCCTGACAAAATCTAGTTCAAACCCTGATATTCTAGGTCACAGAACATCCAAAGAATTTGTTTAAAAAAAAAAAAGATAAATTAAAAAACTGCTCAGCTCCTTAGTAAACAGGTGTAATAAACAACATAGGTTAACAAGGAAGGTTAACTGTTAGATGAATGTAAAAGGAAATGGATAAGACAGCCTGAGAGATATGGAATATCTGCAGTAAATCCTAAACTCTGTGACAGCAGTAAACCACCTAATGGAATGTAATCCGTGATTAGTTCACATAAAATCCGTGATAAATACACACAAGCTTTAGAATATGAAAATTCAAACAAGGATTTCTAGATAAAAATGATGTTTTAAAATGGCATTAAAACCACAGTAATGGGATCTTTACTAAAAGACATAAAATCATAATGAAGGATAAAAAAGAACAGAGGCAACAGCAACAGATATTATAGGTTAGAAGGTGAATGGATGAGAGGCAAGAAAAATGAACTCTAAATCAACAGAAGTCAGGAAGCAAATAGATTTACTACACTACAAACTGCCCCCACAAGCCCAGGAGAAGGGGGTACCCAGAAGAGACCAGATTACAGTCCGTTTAAGAGATGGCTGACGTTCTGGCTCCCTCTCCTACACATCCTACAGACACCTGCCCCCTGTGCCCACAGAAGACACAAGCTGCTCTGATGACACACAGCCTCGGGCCTCTGACGGGGGACGCGAGGCCGAGACACATGCAGCTAAGTGAAGGTCTCCGCACAGAAGGCAGAGTCCAAGCGCTCTTCTCTACAGCCCTGAAGCGCCAGTCGGCTCTGCAGATTCCAGGCAGAGGAACGAAAGATGCTTATGGAGAAATCTGAGCAGCCCGAGAGGAGGTAATGAAATTGAGAATTCTGCAGTGAAACAGCCCCGTGGGGACCCCCAATGAGGAGACTTGCAGGCCCTCGAACTGTACATGTGCGAGGCATCCACGGGGCACCTCACACAATACCTGAGTCGGGACCTGACAGGGTGAAGTGTCCCAGGGCTGTGGACAGAGGTCTTATTAGCTGCCAAAAATGGAAGGGACAAAAACTGTCTACGAAGGGCTCTGGACAAACAGCACATTGAAAGACCCATTAAGTCCTTCAAATTTTCAAACAAAAAGAATTTCTGATGATTACACAACTAGGTGGAAACTACCCAGCAAGTATGGTGACCTGTAGCGAATGACTCGCCTCTCTGTGCCTCAGTTTACTCATTCATCAGGAGAATCTGTATAATAGCAATACAGACCTCTCCGGGGGGGTAGATTGAGCGAGTTAATGTCTGCACACTTAGAAAAGTACTGGGCGCAACATCCAACAAATGCCCAACCGCCATCTTATCGCCTGCAGTGCTACGCCAATCAGGACCACAGCTCAGGAACAAGTTTTAGTGTGACTCCAATCAGAGGTGGGTTTTCAGTAAGGTTCCACATCCTGCACCCGAAAAGCCTGCTGCCATGGACATGGTACACTGACAGGTGATACCCACAAAAGCAAGAACTGAGATGATGCTTTTAAAATTCGAAATGACAAGGTTCAGCAACAAAACGGCACTGGTTGCAGATCAAGCTCGAAGATCTTAAAAAAAAAAAAAAAGCTCCTGCACCATTCTGACAAGCTGAGGGGCATGGCACAAGTCCTGAAATCACATTCAGCTCTGCTGTAAAACTGAAGTGACAGGATGAGAGAGGTGGGCTGAGAGCAAATGTCGGCACGCGAGGGAAGTCAATCGGTGTTCTGGCACCATTTCACCCTGCCAAGCAGCACCAAGCACGGAAATTTAGTATTTGACCACAGATTCCTCAACACTCAAAATGGAAGCACTTATGCTGTGTGCAAATCTACAGCAGAAGGTTAAAAAAAAAGAGAGAGCTGATCTGAAAGCATCAGTAGAAAAACTAACCTACTTCTTGCTGTTCACATGCCCTCCCTCTAGTGCTCATTTAATCTACCATTCAGGGTTACCACATGTTTTCACACTTGTGTTCCTACTGTGCTCTAGGAACGCACCAATTGTGTCCGCCTCTTTGCCACCCACACACTGTAGCCCGTCAGGCAGGCTCCTCTGTCCACGGAATTCCCCAGGCAAGAACACTGGAGTGGGTTGCCATTTCTTCCTCCAGGGGATCTTCCAGAACCAGGGAACAAACCTGCATCTCTTGCACGGGCAGGCAGTGAGTTTGTGTCTAGAAAGACAGGCATGGAAGTATCACTCATGTGACAACTAACTATCACTAGTATCACCAAGGACTCCTTATTTAAAAAAAAAAAAAATCACTGGTGGTCCACTGATTAAGACACTGTGAGCCCAACGCAGGGGGCAAGGGTCTGATCCCTGCTTGGGGAGCTAAGACTGTGCACGCTGCGTAGTGCAGTCAGAAAAGAAAAAATAAGGTGTGAATGAGGGCAAGGCTTAGACATCAAGTACAGGTTCCTAACTTAAGGAACTGATTAGGGCTGACAAGAATTCAGAGTATCCAGTTCAGTTCAGTCGCTTAGTTGTGTCCGACTCTTTGTGACCCAATGAACTGCCGCACGCCAGGCCTCCCTGTCCATCACAAACTCCCAGAGTCTCCCCAAACTCATGTCCACTGAGTCGGTGATGCAATCCAGTCATATCATCCTCTGTCGTCCCCGTCTCCTCCTGCCCCCAGTCCTTCCCGGCATCAGGTCTTTACCAATGAGTCAACTCTTCGCATGAGGTGTATTAGTCTCAGTCATAAAAAAAAAATGAAATAGGACTTCTCTGATGGCGCAGTGGATCAGAATCCACTGCCAGTGCAGGAGACATGGGTTCGATCCCTGGTCCGGGAAGATTTCATATGCCTTGGAACAACTAAGCCCATTCACCAAAACTACTGGGCCTGCGATCTAGAGCCTGAGAGCCACAACCACTGAAGCCCGAGTGCCCACAGCCTGTGCTCCCAAGAAGACAAGCCACTGCAGGGAGAACCCGAGCACCACAACGAAGACCCAGAACAGCCAAAAATAAAGAGTGAAATAATGCCATTTGTAGCAACATGGAGGGACCCAGAGATTACTGTCTTAAGGGAAGTCAGACAGACAGGTATTATATGATACCACTTGTATGTAGAATATAAAAAAAATTGTACAAACAAACTTGTTTAACAAATAGACTCACAGACATAGGAAACAAAACTTGTGGTTACCAAAGGGGAGGGCAGAGAGAGGATAAATAAGGAGTCTGAGACCAGCAGATACATGCTACTACATGTAAACTGGGTAAACAATAAGCGCAGGGAACTATACTCAGTATCTTATAATAACCTATAATGAAAAAGACTCTGAAAAAGAATATATATGTACATATTCACATACGCAGAATAAGCTTGCCGTACACATAAAAGTAACACAACACAATAAATTAACTATACTTAATGAAAAAAAAGAATTCTGAGTATTCGCAATGTGTTAGCTCACAACCAGAGATGCAAACAGGCGTTAAGAGATTCACTACTGACGTCTCTGCGGCCTGTTTTTCCCAGGGAGGGAGGGAGGGGAGAGGAAAGAAGGAAGGAGGAGTCAGTGGGGAACTTATTCAGTAGAAGGCTTTGAGAAGGAGATACCTTTCTGGCTTTCAGAGTGCTGACAATGGGAAACCACACGGTATATATAAGGAGTCCCTGTCCAAAGGGGAAAAAAAAAAAACCTCATTTATTACAAGTGAGCTCTCACTAAAACCAAATACATACATAAACAAACACACAGGATTAATAAAGATTTGGAAGCTACTACTAAGAGTACAGAGTACACAGGAGCTAGTCAATCAATGTCTAGGACACGAAACCAGAAACAGTCCTCAGGAGAATATAAACGTGCTGTCTTCAAAGCGCTCAAATCTGGACAATGGCACAGATGCAGAACGGGGAAATAACTGAAATTCTCCTTCAAGTTCAGAAAGCCCTTCAATGTGACAAGTGACACATTTTCTCCTCTAAAACATGGGGAAATTCAACCTTGTATTATTTACAATTTTTCTTGTGAGGAGAAAGGAAAAGGTGTGAGGCGCTGGCATGAAAGCAGGCAGCAGAAGCTAACCGCTGAAAAGAGAACAGAACCATTAGGTCACCGACAGTTTAGAAATCCAGCTGCTCTACCATGTCTGCCATATTAGGGCGTAATCTCTAGAGTATAAAAGATTTTTAACAAAGTATTTATGATATGCTAAACACTAACAAAGGAAGTCTTACACTTTTGGCTTACCATGTGGGCACAGAATGTCTTCATTAAAATTCAATTCCTCCTCCTCCTCTTTCCTTTCTTCCTTTGATTCATCTAATCAAAAGATATACACATAATAACTCCTCTAGCTGTTGCATTTAAAGTTCAAAGGAGCAAAGACACTACTCTATACAGCTTCAAACACAGAAAACTTTAAAACATTCTAAAAATTACACCCAGGTGATTCTGACACAGTTGAGCTAAGAAGTGTTTCATCTTTCCCTTAAAAGGAAAGAACAATTTCTGAATGGCAGTTTTACTTTTTGAAGATTTGGGTTATGTAAGAAAATATGCATTTTTTCCAAACTGAAAAACAATTCACCTATCTTTCCATTAATTCTAATCTAGGTACTTAGAACACTGTGTCTTAAACCAGGATAATCATATACATGTCATGTTAACTTTTATCCATCGATTCTTTAGGGCAACAAGAGAAAGCTTTACAAGGCTAATTAAAACACCCCTTTTCCTATTACCAGTTCTGTTACAATGGCTGCTTTTCCTACTTGTCTACACTGTGACAATTGTCAATTTGTAGTTGTGTATACCACGGCACAGGATCACGTAAAATAAGTCCTAAGCACCAACAGATTAGAATAGTGATTCATGGATTTTTCAGGTTAAGCACATAACACACTTTTAATATACTTAACATACATAAAGAACCTTTACTTAAAATTAAATTAATAAATTTAACATAAAATTCATTAATTAGACATTAAAAACCTCAAGTAGAAAAAAAAAAATTCAAGTGGAAAAATAGGCAAAAACACATGACCAGGTAACTGTCTCCTGTCTTTCTCAATCTGGGTCACACAATGTGAAAATTAGGCAAAGAAGCAGGTACTGCACCTGTGTTTACAAACTAACTGTAAAAAGCTGAAATAAGTTAAATAAATAAATATATACATTCAATATATATATATACACACATATTCAATGTCTATTATATATATTATATACATTCAACTTATATATACACATGTAATGTATATTTTATATGATACACATATATATTCCATGTATAAATATATGCATTCAATGAAATTTAGTCGCTAGATTTTAAAACACTGCATGTCTTGGTAAAGGAAGATCCACAACTGTGCCAATGGAAGCATCATTCTGAAAACCCACTATTTACAGTGACATTTGGTAGAGAGACAGTTACTTCTACCTAGCTTCAAGCTTTTAAAATCTCTGAATGGAGGAAGGGGGAGATAAGAAGCATTTTATTACTCTGAAAGCAACATGAAAATGTTTTTAATCTAGGACATCAAGGCATTTTCTGTTACGGCATCAAACTTTACTTAAAATGAAGGTTCGCTGGAACCCAAAAGGTGACACAAATGTATGAAACAGAAACAGAATTAGGGACATAGAGACTAGATGGCGGCTGCCAAAGGGAAGAACGGCGGGAGAGGCGTGGGACTAGGGGCCTGCGACTGAGACCAAACTCACACACATGAAATGGGTGAACAACAGCTCCTACTGTTTAGTACAGGGAACTATAGTCAACACTCTGTGATGAACCACAATGGAAAACAATATGAAAAAGAATGTTGCGTGTGTGTATAACTGAATCACTTTACTGTACCCAAGAAACTAATGCAAGAGAGTAAATCAACTAAACCTTCATGTAAAAAAAGGAAAAAAAAAAAAAGGGAAGATCACTGATATATATAAAAAGCCTTGAAAGAACACAAGATATTTAATATCCTGGGTCACATGACACATTAAAAGTAATGTTTTCAATCTTTGTTTTTAGTGAAGTAGTTGATGTACAACATTATGGAAGTTTCAAGTATACAGCATAGTGATATACAATGTAAAAGTCATACACCATATATAGTTGTTAGAATACATTGATTATGTTTAAAACTATCTTTTTAAAAACAACACAAAATTAAAACTAATGTTAACTTCATGAAGTATACAGCACAATAAAATACATTAACCAAAAAGAAAAACACTCTTCAAAATTTTAAATGTTAAAAAAAAAGTCACAGTTTAAAATTATAGTGGCTTTGGGCTTCCCCAATAGCTCAGTTGGTAAAGAGTCCGCCTGCAATGCAGGAGATGCCCATTTGATTCCTGGGTCGGGAAGATCTGCTGGAGAAGGGATAGGCTACCCACTCCAGTATTTCTGGGCTCCCCTGTGGCTCAGCTGGTAAAGAACCTGTCTGCAATGTGGGAGACCTGGGTTCAATCGCTGGGTTGGGAAGATTCCCTGGAAAAGGGAAAGGTTACCCACTCCAGTATTCTGGCCTGGAGAATTCCACGGACTGTATAGTCCACCTTGTTGGATATGACTGAGCGACTTTCTAGTGATTTTACATTGTTAAAAAGAAAAAGCAGTGACATGAGAAGTTCCATACCAAATAAAATACAAATATTCAAATACAGTAAATACAGAATAATTCAGTAAAAGGTTAAGAAGATTAAAATAATAAAAATATACATAGGCAAATACTAATATCTGAAGATAAAGTGAAATAATTTCTTATGGATCACTAATTATATCAATTAATAAACTGTTCAAACAATTTCTATTTTAAAGTTAAAAGGTTTTAAAGCCTTAACTTTCCATGATCTTATAAAATACTGATTACAAAATTAAACTGAGTGGTTGACTGACAGAACTGACATTAACTTCAGAAAACTCCAAAGAATTTATAAGTAAAATGCTATTCAAAATCTGCCTTTTCTCCTGGATGAAAAATGCAAAGTTCAAGGTCGTTCACTTAACGAACTCAGTCTTGCAGCATGGCTAATAAACTATACATTGGGCAATTTGCAACAGACTTTTCTTAAAAACTTTACTTGAAGCAAAATTAAAAATAACTTTTCTTGGGACTATTTAGAGAGACCCAGAGCCCAAAGCAGGTCAGGTTATGAGGAATGCCCTTGCTCACTTCCAGTAGCTTACAAATCTTTTACTTGTTCTGAGACATTTTTGAGCGCTTGAGGCATCAAAACATTGTCTTAGAAATTACATGGAAGGGATTAAAACAATTTTGAAGGTGTAAGTGTTAGTCACTCCGTCGTGTCTGACTCTGCGGCTCTATGGACTGTGTAGTCCGCCAGGCTCCTCTGTCCATGTAACTCTCCAGGCAAGAATACTGGTGTGGGTAGCCGTTCCCTTCTTCAGGGGATCTTTCCAACCCAGGGATTGAACTCAGGTCTCCTGTATTGCAGGCATATTCTTTACTGTCATCAGGGAAGTCCCAAAACAATTTTTCCACAAACAAGTGCTTACAATTTTGTGGTATAATTCACAGCCATCTACAGACAGGCTGTGTATTTATTGATAAATATTACCTTTATTCAAAGTGTTGCCATTCATTTTCCCATTGCTTTGGTCTGCATCGCCATCTTGCTCATCAAGCTGCTCAAGAGCCAGCTGGCGCCAACTGCGTAAGGAGGACTTCCCCACCCAAAATCCATCACTGCTGTGGAATAAAGAGAGAATGCAAAATTATGCAAGCAACATTCCTAATATCCTTCTCCCTCCTTTCCTTATAAAGATCACAACAAAAATGAACCAAAAGTTCAGTCTTTGCTTCTGTGCATTCATGTTTTTTAACCTATTTTGGCCATTTTTACTCCTCACTGTTAATTGCAGGTAGTCAGACGTACACTTCGTTAACATTCTTACTCCAGCCTCTCTCAAGGGGATACCCTAAGGCCTGCCAGAATGGTTTTCCAACATCAGCATTTCACGATCCCTTGACACAGGCAAGCACCCGGCCTTGGGCTGTGTAGGCCTCAGACCCCCGTCTCTGCTTCCACCTCTATAATGGACGGCATACAGCCAGGAGGCCGCCACTCATCTCTCTCTCTCTTTGCCTCGGTGGCGATCACCGCAACATTTAATCTGGTGTGGCTGATCACTCATCACCTCCTTTCTTCCGAAGATCCCAAGTCTCTATTATCCATAAATGATACGCTACTTGGTTTTTTAGCTTATGAAACAACACACGCCATGTAACGTACCTCTTTACTGTTGCTTTAAGCAGATTATTTACAGTTTTATAATCTTCGTTTAGTTGGTTCTTCAGACGCAACACACGACAACGTTCTACTACACATTCCTTACACAGGGCTTTCACTGAGACAGAGAAAACGAAAGAAAAGACAAGTGTATTCACAGACAGATTTTCTGTGATGAAAATGTCTTCAGCACTTCATGAAGCAATGACGAATTTTAACCCAAAGTCACTAATTATGACAATTCAGCAAACTGGTATATGTCCTACATTATTTTGGTGACATAAATATCAAAACAATAGGGCTATCCTGCATAGGGAACCATGGGTTATAAAACGTTATAATGTGCTCTGTCTGTGACACAAAGTAAAACCTTTTATAAGAGTTTGATGCAAGTTTTGCCAGACCACCATCAAATAATGGAGGCTGTAAAAGAGCGGAGAGTAATCATTGTATCTGACAACTCTAAATGTCATGTTAATTGTTTAAGACCTTAGTGTGGTCTTAGACCAATACTGTGAAGGGTACTGAATAAAATAACAAAACGCTACTAGATGGCTTTCTCAAATGTACCCTATGTCATCTGCTTTGTCAGAAAACAAACAAAACTGAATAAGCAGTATCAGTTTCTTTTCTAATGTCGTAAATACACCACGTTTAATGCTTCTTCACTTCTACTTGAGGTAGCAGATCCTTTTTGTAAAGTACACGGAGTATGAGGTCTAAGCACAGTCTGGGTCAAATGATCACGGAGACCGTATGAGGAACAGTGATGGCCCACATGCCACAACTGAGAGCCGGCACCGAAAACACACACTTAAAAAACAGACCATAAAATGACGACTGAATGCAGCACTCTGTTTTTAAGCAGAGAAGACGGCTCGAATTACCAGTTAGTCTTGGTCCTCCTCCGTATCTACTGTAGAAAATATCAGCTGCATACTCAGATATTCTCTTCATAATCGATATTTTATCGGGATGAAGCTTGTCGTGGGAACACAGGCAAGCGTGATTATCAATAGGCTTGGTAGGTGTTGACTCATCCAACCACTTCTGCAGCCACTCAAGAGAGACAAATTCATAGGGCTCTGAGGAAGAAAGCAGGGAAAGGGCCTATGTATTTACACAGCCTTTTGACTGAATGACACATTCATTTTCCTCAAAAGACAATGCAAACTCTTTCCAAAGTTGGCAGAATCAAGAAGACTCATTGCTCAGGGAAGATGTCTGAGGAGTACAGCACAAAGCACCATTTAAGTACACTCAACTGAGTTCCAGGAGCTGTGCACGGTGCCCTGGAAGATCGGCTGGTATTATTAACCACATTCTACAAAAGAGGCTTCCACAGAGAGAAGTGTCTTGCTTGACGGCACAGCAGAGCTCTGGTCAGGACACCCAAGCCCGGTGACAAGCCACACCTGAAGCTATCACACAGCCTCACCCCCACAGTGACTGTCATAAACACTTTCTCATCCGTGTGTGACACACAACTGAGAGTTAAAATGAGAAGTCGGACTAGGTTTTAAGTTAAAAATTAACCTCACTTAGCTACAACTGCACGAGTCCGTTTAAACACCGGAACTTTTCTTCATCCAAGATGATACTGACATTGGTTAAAAGGTAGTTGGTTTCCCCACACAAATCCAAATTATGTATCTCAAGAAATTAAGCTATGTTAAGCAACTTCTAGGATGAAGGGCACCAGAGTCAAAATGTATCGATTCCAAAGTTGGAAAAATTAAGATACAGCCAGACACCTCAAAATGAGTTTTAATTTGGGAAAACAGAGCCCCAGAGTTCCGAAAAAGCCAAAATTAAAGATAAAGGGCCAGCTTTGATTACTTACAAAGATCTCCAGTGAGTCCCAGCATAAAACATAGAAGAAAACATACAGAGGTTGAATTTATATATTTGTATTATGATACTATTTCTGATGAGATCTGAGGGATAGACAATTCAACTCAAAGCCCATTTTGACCAATTTCACACTTCCCTGAAATTTACAAGTCTGAAAACTAACTTCCATTTTAAGTTCAGTGTAAAACATTTCAATTTTTCCAAAAACAAAATTCAGAGCTGTTGGATCCCTTATTTGTGTTAAAGCTGTATATCATAAACTGAGAGCCTCACAAATGATTGGTCAGCTCTGACATCGCTGCAGAGGAAGAGCCCGGGACCACAAGGTGAGTCCAAGTTCTGCCACCAAGAAACTGAACTTGAGCAAGTCACTTGAACTCTCTATGCTTCAGATCTTTTACTTGTAAAATGAAGGTAATAATACCTGCCTTCCACCTACCTCACAGGGATGTTGCTGAATGTAAAAGATAAGATATGTGAAGCATTTTGAGCTTTGTTGGAGGAAAAGAGATACAGAAAAGTTAATCGTATATTTGCACAATATATAAAAGCGGAGGCCTTAAGACTCAGCACAGGTAACGTGACTGAGGCATTTTACAATACATTATGGTATGGAATGATCTCTATCCAAAAGACCAAAAAAGAAGTCTTAGCATAGCTAAACTTTTTCCAAGGAGAGTTCCCATAGGTTAAACTTTTAGCAATCTCAAGGCTATCAATACAAGATATAAAGATCAGAAAAACCTTGAAAGAGCCGTATCAATTTCTATCAAGAGTCTGCCTAACAACTGGGGTCTATACTAAACAAAGACTCCTGGCAGTTTCTCAAAGATGTTCTCTATTATTGTGATTCCAAAGCATGGATAATCAACTAACAAACAGGAGGAAGAACTCTGTCAAGTTGGGATAACAAACTGTATAAAAATCTCAGCATCTGATGAAGTGAGAGAACAACTATTAAAATATTTACCAAAGGAAAATGTATACTATGGTTCAAAGTTATTTATATATAGTTTTAAATGCCTGGATTTTAAACAGGAACTTTCTTTTGAAAAAGGATGAAGTCTAGAAAGACCATGGCATCAAAAATATCTGAAAGAACTTATCTAGAGATAATTTAGGAGTATTAAAAAATAATTTATTTCAATTTAAATAAAAAGGCCCAAAACTGTTCTGGGCCCTGGTGAGGTTCATATTTTATAGTAAATGACCCTTCTTTTAATATGTTCACAAAGATTTAGGAAAAAACATAACAAGATTTGATTGGCAGCACAAAACCATGGTCATTAATTTTGAGAGCGACAATGTTTTAGGAAAACATGGACTTTCTACCACGTGTGTTTACTGTAAATAAGAAAAATAACAAAGCTCGGAACTGGCAAGAGTATTGATAACATATATACATATTCAAAGAACATAAGAACAGGTTCTTATGGGTGGAATGAAAACAGCCAAGAGGAGTATGGTGTAAATTTGACACATAACATCTTTGGACCATAGGGTTTTAAAGCGTGACTCAAATATAGCATTTTAGTTTATAGACCCAGTAAGTCCTTTCTCTTGTCCTGTGAATCCAGGAAACTATGAACAAAGTCCAGAAAATAGATTTTGAGGTACCAATTCTTTTGAATAAATTTAGAGATTTGAATTACATGTTCACTTCCCAACTGTTTCCAGTAAAATTAAGGTCAGTCCAGTTCTTTATGATAATCCCAGCTCTTGAAACAGAGTGAGAATAACAAGTTACAAAGAAAGCTGAGAATCAAATTAATGCACAGTTTAGACAGAACTTTTGAGAGACATTCTTACAGATGTAGCAACTGATATTCACTTTTTGCTTATTATACCAGTAGTGGAAAACTAAGATATCAAAACAACAAAACCACAACTATAATTATGCTTGAGTATTTATTCTCTAAAATTAGTAAACCTGGCTCTTTTTAAAGTACAGTTGGGTATGGGGAATTGCCTATGAAATGACAGAAAATATATTATTACAAATGGCATACCAGGCTTAAAAAGCTGAGGTTTCCTTTATGAGGCATTAGATAAACTTGAATAAACATACATAGTAAAAGAATGAGCTGGACTGTGTGGGATAATTCTTAAGAAATTAGGTGTCAGCAGAAAGCTTTCCTATTCTTAGACTATTTGATACTCAATTTCAGAATAATCTAACAGTATCATAAAAAGAGCACTCATATAAAAGAATGCCTGTTAATACTGTTAGTACAAAGTATGCAAGGAAACAGACGAGGCAAGTTGCTTCCACTGTAGCCTGATCAGATTTTTTCTTTTAAAAATAAGCTAATGTCTCACAAATTAGAAATATCTGTAAGAGTTATATATGCAGAGTGCTGACCTAGATCTCATAATTTGTTAAGAGCTTCCCATTTTTAAAAGTACATGATAAGAATTATACGGAATGCTACACATTAAGTTAACGCTGGTTTACATAGTAAGTGTATAGGGCATAAGCTGGCATTAATGGGTTATAAATAAGGAAGGGCAGGGGAACGTTTGTTCATATACATTTGTGGACATAAAAGAAACTTAATGGCAACAGTGCTGTCCCAGAATATCTTACAGACCAGCTCCAGCAGGTAACCTTTGGTACAGCTCCTTAACTTCTTCGTGCTTTGCTTTTCCTTTATCCACACTCTGCTTACGCATCTCAGCCATTTCCACACACCACTCCTCAAATTTGGAATTATCTCGATCCACCAGCTCCTGAAGAAAGGCTATTCAGAACAGAAAAGACAGAAAGACCTTTATCCCGTTTTCTGAAGACCGAGAACCGCGCTGAACTCTCAGTTACAATGAATGCTGGCTGAGACTTCGGCGGCAACTTCACACTGCGGTTGCCCTCCAACCTCCAAGCAGGGGCAAAGCTGAAGACAGCCCCTAAGAGTACCAGGGGGTTCCTCGACCTGGTTCCCCAAAATATCAGCCAACTGGAAACATTCAATGGCTCAGAAACACCATCCAAAACAAACGGTGCCACAGAGCACAGCACAGTTCTTGGTAAAATGACCACTAAAGACTGCCTTCAGCCAAGCAGTATCTCTTTTTTTTTTAAACCTAGAAGATTTATAAGTGGCTAAACCCACAACTGCTTTACAAGCTGAACAAAACAGAATGGAACTGCTCTTTAAATTCATCTCTATTATCCAAAGGAATTTATTTTTTTAATTGCTTTTGCTTTTCTTTAGGGAGGTCAGTGGAGTAGCTCTGTGAAAGCCTCCTTTATTTTCAAAAGTTATCACTTTAAATCAAATTTATGATTATATGCACTTTTACAACTTACCATAGACACAGTCAACCTATCATAATAGATAAAAGTCACCTGTTCTAATCACTGATCTTGGAACAAGGTATTCAAAAATCTTTGCCTTCAGTAACTCTGGAAAACTGTGTACCTGGAACCTGAATGGTCGCGCTGGGTCTTTCTTGAGTTTGTAGTCTATAAACCAACATGTACGCATTCCGAGAGCAGTGAGCGCCTTTGCCACACTTAGGTTTACGTGTCTGGGACTTGGAAGGTTCTGCTGAGGTAAGAGAAACCAAAAGATGATTAAATTAGAATTCCTATAATTTGTTCATTCTTATAGGGGAGAGAAAGTGGTGGGGGTGGAGGTGGTCACAAATAACAATTCCTAAAATACAAACTAAAGATACGTTGAAAGGCAATGCAAATTTTGCAGGCTGGATAAATTTTTGAATGTTTATTAACCCCCAATGCCTGCCATATTCTATTTTTAAAAGCTGCAAAGAAGGTACTATTTTTCACAATGACTAACCTGAACCAGATATATAGATTTTATTTTCCTGTTGATCTTACATTACAAAAATAAATCCAGGCTTAACTGCATAAAGAAATAAAATGAAATGTTTCTCCCCCACCCAAAATGAAATGAAATGCTAAGATGAGCCACTAATCTCTATGAATTCAGAAGGAGAACACGTTAGTGTTTTACATGGCATGCATATCAGATGAAGGTGACCTTCAAACTGAGTTCGATTATCCCAGGATAACTTTCTAACAGGTAGGAGGGCACGGACAGTTCTGAGGAAATCAAGTACCCGACCCTCAACTGCCAATGTACTTTCCTAAAACTGCCAGGTCCACTGATTGTCCCCCTTCTCCTTTCAGTCACCTGTCTCCCACTTTACAAAGAAAGATCTAACCTCCTGTCCTGCGACAAGTCTTCTCTCACCAAAAGATTTATTCACAGTAACATTCTGCTGTGTTCAATTCTTTTAAATTTCAATTCCTTTAAAACCTGTATTGGTTTTATCAAATATATAGGAATATTTATTTAAAACAAACAAAAAAACCTCAGAAGCATTTTTTAACTATTTGGAGCTTTACAGCTACAGAAAACTTATTATATTCCATCAGAACAAAATTCTCTAGGGTCAGGGTGATGGAAACACTAGTACATGACAAAGAGGAACACTGTCATTAAAAAAATATCAGTTCATGTAACTTTGAAAAGAATGATGCAGATGTATGGAATCTCTGTTATATAATATCATTTGGATACAAGAGCAATAATGCTGCAGCTTGTTTCAATAGTTATACTTTGTCAGAAGTTACATTGTTGGGAGCTACTTTAATTTACAATGAAAAATGCTGGATTTTAAAGTGTGCAGTGAAAAACAAAAGTTGTTCAATATGTCTCATAGAGAATACAGGAGCAAAAAAGCTTGAAGACTACAGCAGTAGAGAATTAATCTTATCATGTAAAAGGAAAAGGTGTTGGACATTTCTAACTAAAAACTATTAAGATTTAAGATGTTCATTAATTTGTGTAAGATGGAATATAAAATGATTCATAAACGTTCACAAGAGAATAATGAATGACTAATGGAATTTAATAAGGATTTTCTTTTTCTGATAAAACAGATAAAAGTAGCAATGTAAGCTGCATATAATAAGGCATTAAAATACTGGATGGGATCTTTATACATGAAGAGTCTCTTCCTCTTGAAATGTTCTAAAATTTAAGACTACATATATGGAGAGCCTTAACAATGTTTTCAATCCTACGATTTTCTCACTAAAAATGAAACAGATCAAAAGCTCAGTAAAGAACAGTTAAATAAAACTAAAGTTTAATTATTCACAATTTAAGGCTAAATGTCAATTCTGTTCCTATTAAGAATATCACAATAAGAAAAAATGTAAGCAAATGTTAAGAGCCTGAGTTTCCTTAGGTAAAGTGGGAGCAACATTGCTATGCATCTAAAACTAGAAAATACTTGGAGCATCACACCTGGGTGGAGCACTATTCACAACTGTTAAGTCCAGCACACCTCCCTCCTACTTTCACTTTTCAAGCTCTACGGAGGTACAACTGATGAATAAAATTGGTGTACATAAAAAAAAATATTCCTTCAAATTACAATAGCCACTACATGACTATCTGCATGCAGCAAGATTCCCTATGCCTTCCTTGAAAGCCAATGTCAACTGCCATGGTCCTCCAGTTGGGCAAGCGGTACTGATCCTGAAGAAAGAACAGTGGCGGGAGATACCCACCTACTGAGACACCCGCCTATGTCCATTCCTTTTCCCTTTTTGCATCCCATAGTCCAAGTGACAAACAGTAAGAAAGGAATTAAAACTTCAGCCAAGATGGCTCCTATATGAAGAACTGTCCACTCCGTTAGATAATAAACAGGTATTTAGCCCACGAAAACCAAGGTGATGGGAACTATACACTAGAAACTCTTTCAGGAAGTACCCTTCATGGCATACCTCATTACTACGGAACAGTAAGCAGCTTACTCCCCACAGAGGCGTGGCTCCACACTCTAGAGCTGGGTAAGATACTTAACAGGGAAGGGGAGATGCTGTTCACAGAACAAAGTTCCCCTACTATACTTACTTCTCAAAAATATGTCCTGACCCAGAGAACTATATAGTCCTGATTCTACTATATTAAATCTACTACTCATAGTTTTTAGCTTAATACTTACCACCCTCTTTCCTAGTTGCCCACAATTAACCTGTTAATTGAAAAATGAAACATACACCTTCAGACTGTACTAAAAACAGGACATTATGGAACCATCCCTGGAGCAAAATCACTTTTTACTTTTTTGTCACGTCAGATGGGTAATGTGCCAGTGTCATAACCAGGTCGGGAGGGAGGCACAAATGACGCAATAGCGTGAACACCCAATCATCATGCTCATGACTACAAAAGGATCCAAAAATCACTTTTTGAAAAAAATCCAAGCATTGCTATAAAAGTTTAGAGATTTCATGTGTCTAAGAAATGCAAACAGCATTGGCAGTCCATAACAATCTTGGGCCACAATAATTTCTCACATTTTTGTTAAAAAAAAAATAAAATTATATTTTAAAAGGGCACTCACAACTTAAAGGTTTTACCTAGATCTTCCTCAATCCCTAGTTGTAATTTCTTCCCCTCCATCTTTTCTATGTCTTCGTCATTAAACTTATACCATTCGCCAGACTGTGGATCTTTCACGTGGGCAATGTAGTGGCCAGAGTAAGCACTCACTCCTCTGTGTATGAGGACAGCGCTGAGTTCATACACATAGGACCCACCTAGGGAAGGAGAAGAGAAAAAGGGAAAGAAATTTTAAATGACATTATTTCTTCTTATATCCTGAGCCTGCATTGTCACGATTACAATTCTTTATGCATCCAGTAGGATCCAAAACGTGTCACCTTAGATTTAAAAAATTTAGTCTCAAAAAATGACGTGGTAGTCATGGTTTTTATCATCTCTCTGTGTCAGCTCTCTATTCCTTCTGCAATATGTACAGATGCAAAGCTACGGCATTCTGGGCACTGAGGGGTTACAAAGTTATCCTGTAGTGTACTTCCCCTTCGGCACTAACAGACTGAGCCGTACGCTTACCAACAATCAGTCGTTCATATTTTCCAACTTATTACAAAAATTAACTACACACAAAGTCATGATTCAAATGCAAAATCGAAAAGCTATTATTTCTAGAAAAAAAGAGAAATTTTTTAAAAAAATTAGATATAAGTCATTAAGGAAAAAAGATTGCTTTCAAAACAGGTGTAGATCAGGGAATTCCCTGGCGGTCCAGTGATTAGGACTCTGCGCTTTCACTGCCAAAGGTGAGGTTTTGATCGCTGGTCAGGGGACTAGGGTCCCACAAGCCATGGAGCAACTGAGCTCCGTGCGCCACAACCACAGAGTCCACGCACCACAACAGGGACCCAGCACCCACACACACACACACAAAGTACTGAAATAACCCATGAAACTAGGTGTGGATGTTTTCACTAAAAACAAATAAGTAAAAACTGGCCAGGTTCTTACAGCATGAGTGAGCAAGGGAACCTTAAGCATTGAACCTGATCTGAAATGATACCTAACTCGTGGGGACCCCAAGAGCCTGGCAGAAAGAAACCTAAGGCCTCTCTGGAGGAGGTGGCGTCATCTCGGCCCTAAGTGAATCTCCACAGAAAACTCTCCAGGGACTTCCCTGTTGGCCCAGTGGTTAAGACTCTGTGCTTCCACTGCGAGGGGGCTCAGATTCCCGGTGGGGGGACAAAGATCCCACATGTCACACAGTGCAACAAAAAGTAAAAAATAAAAATAACATAAAAAATTTTCCACAGATAACCAGGTTCAGAAGACACGGTAACATTAAAATAACCAAATGGAGTTGGACTTTGTGGATGAGGGTAAGGGTGGGATGATATGGGAGAAGGGCATTGAAGCATGTTAATTTTCATATGTCTAATCAATCGCCAGCCCAGGACTGATGCTCGGGGCTGGTGCAGCGAGATTTCCCGGCGGGGGGGGAGGGAAGAGGGAGGGGGGTTCCGGAGGGGAAGCATATGTAAACCCATGGTGATATCATGACAATGTATGGCAAAAACAATTTAAAAAAAAAAAAAAACCAAATGGAACAGCAAAAATAAACTTACATAATACTCCAACAAAGTCAGTCATGGATTATAAAATTAGGCTTCTGTTTAGAGAAATGAGAAAACCTAAAAATATAGGCAAGTGACAGGAAACTAAAGTTATGCAAATTTTAATCTGAGAAACTAAGAGTGTAAATAGATGAACTCATCCAGTTAAACGAACAAAATTGTTAAATTAGATTTTTGTGCATAAAAATTTGAAATTCTTCAAAATACAGACAGACAAACCAATGATGTTTTTCTCCAGCCACCGATGGCCCAGATGAACAAGCAGAGGAGACAGACTGAGGTTTAACAATGGGTTAGGTTTCACCTGGCAAAATCCTAGGAGGCTAAGGGTAAACTTCGGGAGGCAGAAGGGTAAACTACACTATAATGTTTAGGGGCGCAAGTTTATATAGCAAAATGCTGAAGCAAAAACATAAAAAAAGTGGTGACTACAGACAACTCAGACTCTGGCTCTATTTCAGGAGGAAAGAGATGGCAACCAGGTGGGTCACACAGGAAGCTTTGGAGTGGGTGATACTCAGGAAGATATTCACTTCGTGATAATTCTCCGAACCATTTATTTCTGTATTTTAATTTTAATGGATGTCTTCTATTTTATCATTTTTAAAAGAGGAGGAAAGTAGACTGGAACAAGATATACGATATTTTAACTACAGAAAGACAAGGTAGGTTACGACCTTCAGAAGGGCTGAGGGAGGGTGGAAGACAAAACTCACTGAAGGAGAGAAGGCACTAGGTCAGATGGAGGCTGTCTGCAACAGCGGCACTTGGCGGCATCCCTCAGATCATTAATGAAAACATAAAGCACAGGAGTGTTAGCAGTGACTGACTATTATCAATAGAAACCAGTTTTCATTATCGTATTGTTCTGCTGCAGATAACCCGATTTCATAGTTACCAATTCATTTAAAAAAAAAAGAGTACAGAATTACAATTCCAACTTTATGAAAATCCTTAAGCTGTGGGTTTTTCAGGCAAACAATTTAAAAGATCATTTATTTCTTCTGAGTTTTTTGGTATGGTATGAGAACAGAAAAGGAACTGATGTTTGTCTGGTATATCTATTCCCATTTAAAGAAGCCAGCTGCAATGCAGGAGACCCTGGTTTGATTCCTGGGTCAGGAAGATGCGCTGGAGAAGGGATAGCCTACCCACTCCAGTATTCTTGGGCTTCCCTTGTGACTTAGCTGGTAGAGAATCTGCCTGCAATGTGGAAGATCTGGATTCGATCTCTGGGTTGGAAAGATCCACTGAAAAGGGGAAGGCTACCCACTCCAGTATTCTGGCCTTGAGAGTTCCATGGACTGTATATGGCCCATGGGGTTTTAAAGAGTCAGACGTGACTGAGTGACTTTCACTTCTATTATTGTATTACAAATCTTAGTATTTTGAAAACTATATTTAAGCGGCTTCTCCCAAAAGTCTATGAATTTTATTCAGACTTAATGTTGTCTATAAGGGACACACAAGTAGTATGGCAGGAGTTAAGATAGTAAGCTGCTAAATATTCAAGGTATGAGAGTCCCTCAGCCTATACATCTGTGTATCTGCAGGTTCACTAAAGTGGAGGTGTCATTCTTGACAGTATGAATTGGACAAACATATACTAAATTGAATCACGAAAACAACTGTTTGAAACCACACACTGGAGTCAAGGAAAGGAATAATTCGGGAATGCCCTGGCAGTCCAGTGGCTAGGATTTAGAGCTTTCACTGCAGGAGCCCAGAGGTCAATCCTGAATCCGCTGTGAGCCAACTATGCTCCTGCGAGCGGCAAGGACAAAAAAAAAAGGAAAGGAATAATTTGTACATTTCCTACATTCCTAACCCCAATCAGAGAAACCAGCCTTCTCTAATTTCAAGTAACTGACTATGCAAAGGAGGCAGGAAGCAAACTACCCCAGACAGTGAACTGCTGCCGAGTTTGTTCAGGCAGCCAACGGAACAGTGACAGAGCATCGCGGCGGCAGCTCTCCTCCCCACGTCTGGGACCCCGGTGTGGGGTGCGCACAGTGGGCCTCCGCGCCGCACTCGGGCTTTCTCTGGCTGTGGCGGGCGGGGGGCTACCTTGGTGTGCTGGCTTCTCCCGGCAGCGGCGCTCTCGCTGTGGACCCCGAGCTTTGGGCGCACAGGCCTCGGGAGTTGTGGCACACAGGCTTAGCTGCTCCACGGCGTGTGGGGTCTTCCCAGACCGGGGACTGAACTGATGTCCCTTGTATTGCAAGGCGGATTCTTAACCGCTGGGCCAGCAGGGAAACCCCACAGGTATGAATTTTAAACTCCAGTATACTGATTAGAGAGTATCATGCATTTTAAGGCTTAACTATCACTTCCCCACTTCCCAATCATTTCTTCTTGAAGGTTCTAGATTATGGCTTGCCACCAGAACCTGTTCGCGGAGACAGAGGCTATGATATAATTTCTGTATTAAAAATTTCACAAACATTAACATCAGTCTTAAAAGAAAAGTAAAATGGTCCATCCAGTCAGGGCAGGCGAGAAACAAAGGGCAAGACGCTTCTTTTCTCTAACAAGAATCGTCCTGTTTATTAAGATGACGACTACCAAAGAAGACACTAATTAAGGTACGGCACAGATATTGCAACTAGGCCATCTAATGCTTCTGACAAAATATTTTTTAAAACCATGAGTGGAGGCCCTTAACTTTCTGAGGAATTACAGATAGAGTAGTGAGGCTAACAAAGGCTTACTTTGCCAACAAAGGCCCATCTAGTCAAGGTTATGGTTCTCCCAGTAGTCATGTATGGATGTGAGAGTTGGACTATTAAGAAAGCTGAGTGACGAAGAACTGATGTTTTTGAACTGTGGTGTTGGAGAAGACTCTTGAGAGTCTCTTGGACCGCAAGGAGATCCAACCAGTCCATCCTAAAGGAGATCAGTCCTGAATATCATTGGAAGGACTGGTGTTGAAGCTGAAACTCCAATACTTTGGCCACCTGATGTGAAGAACTGACTCATTTGAAAAGACTCTGATGCTGGTAAGGATTGAAGGCGGGAGAAGGGGATGACAGAGGATGACATGGTTGTATCACTGACTCTACGGACATGAGTCTGAGTAAACTCTGGGAGTTGGTGATGGACATGGAGGTCTGGCATGCTGCAATCCATGGGGTCAAAGAGTCGGACACGATCGAGTAACTGAACTGAACTGAAATGAGGCTAAGGCAACAAGAGTGAGTTCAGGAATAGCAAAGTAGTTTATTCTTTATTTTTTTATATCCTTAATTATATAGATATTGATGAACCATTTAATCTTTGTTATGTACTCACTCACAGAAAATAAAAATAACCTCTAGACTCACCTAAAACACCTTTGTTCTCAGAGACTGGCAAATAAAATTTAGTGGTAAACTCCTACTCTGTACTCAACACAAGTGGATCACAAGTTGTAGTCTCTGAGCATTATAATTATCACTGCTTGATAAATATATTACCTTTGTGTTCCACATACGGCTCCATATCCAAAATTTCTGAGAAGCCAATGTAGGTATTCAGCTTTTTCTTATGTCCAGTTTGCCTAACCAAGAAGAAAGCTAATTATAATTATATTTAAAACAACCATAAAACAATGTGTAAGTTCTACTGGCTTCTTTAAATAAAATAAACTGGGGAGTAGCTAGGTAGATTTCTTTTTACGATCTTGCTCAAAACATGTCACTGAATTGGACAATAAATAATCAACAAGCTAAAAAGTATGAATTTAAAGAGCTAATTCCAAACAGTACATTTCCAGACATTTTAATATAAAAGAAAACACACAAGTTCCAGCTATACAGAAGAAATGCACATGTTAAAAAAAATTGCCTGATTTTAATCATAAAAGATCTATTTCCATGGGAATGGGGGTTGCACTGTTGTGAGTAGAAAATTTACTCAACTTCTTATACAGTAATATAAAATATTAAGGTAATTGATTCATAAATGTCTGCTTTTCCTTTGCAGTTTAAAGTAATTTTACAGAAAAATAAGGATTCTTTACTTCTCTAGTTCTTATGACAGGCTCCATTTATAACTTTCCTCCCAAAATCTGAAGTTTCAAATTAAAAACATTTTACTATCATATCTGTCTATGGCAATATCTGTACATATTAGTCCATCGTGAGCAGCTCAACACTCTGACTTGTGCATATTTACCTGTCAAAGACAAAGCGCATTAGCTGTAAGTTCAGAGTACAAGGAAGACTAAGGAGTCGGATCTTCCTTGTTGCATTCTGTTTGCTTTGACAGTTTTCACAAAAGTATCGATTGTCTCCTTCTAATTTTTCTTCCTGATCAGGAATAAGGCACATTAGTTAAAGAAAAAAAAAGGATTTTTTAAATGACCAAAATTCTGATGCATATAATTTCACTTTAGCTAACAGTTTTTACTCAAGCTGTGAAGATCAACTTATTATAAACAACGAAGGACACATAAGATTAAATTAGATTAGCAGTGACATTATTAACTTGTATACAATGATCTAAAACTGATGTTTCTTTCCGAAATGTATGATTTTAAAAATGCTTGGGTTTTAGGTCTTTTTCCCTGATAATCCCATTTCTGGGAACTGAAGGAAATAGTTTTAAAAAAGAAATCTTACGTACTCTAATGCAGCAAAATTAACTTTAAAACAGTGAGAATGGGTGGAGAACATCTACGGGCATCAAGTATGAAATCGTGCACACAAACCCCACACGCTGCCCAGTTACAGTCACTAACCGCGCGCATGGCACAAAACCAGGAGGGCAGGGAAACTCCGCACTAGAGCGGACGGTGGTTCCTTTTTAATGTCTGTTTCTGAATCAGCTTTTGGTTACAGATTACACGTCAGTGCAGTGACACAGCCCTAGAACCTCCACTTCATTCGTCTGCTCCCAGGTGACACACTCACCTGTCCTCTTAACTCGCACCCCTCAGCGTCTCTGACCAGCTGCTCCCCGTCCCCACCTCTTCCTGTCTGAATGTCTCGGGTTCGGTCTTGGTCTTCACCTCTCTCAGGCCCCTGGTGCTCTTACTGTGCCCTGATGTTTTGACAAGGCCCTATCAACTCTAACAAGCCCCAGTGCAGACTCCCTATTTCCTCTCCCAAACCTGCTCCTCCCACACTCTCACATCTCAGTCATGCCAGCTCCATTTTTCTAGTTGCACAGGACAAAACCTTAGTAATCCCTGACTCCTCTTTTTCTCCATATCCAGCCGGCAAATTTCTTCAGCTCTACTTTGAAAAATCCAAACATGTCTTATCATCTCTTCAGTTAATCCTTAGTCCAAGTCACCGTCAACTCCCTCTATCTGCCCTTGCCTCACTGTTAGCCTTTTCTCAAGACAGTACAAAGTTTTCCTTTTGAAACAGATTACACTGCTTACAGCCCTTGATGGCATCTTATTTCATCATCTTATTTCACTCAAACTGCTGACGAAGGTCTACCAGGCCCTCTCTGATATGGTCCTTAGTTATCTCTACTATGACATCTTCTATCATTTTCCCCTTGTCTATTTATTTCAACCACACTGATCTCCTTGCTGCTCCTCAAACCTGCAGACATATTCTTGTCTCATGTTCTGAACCTGTTATTTCATCTTCCCAGACACTCTTCTCCCCAGTTCTTGGACAACTCACTACTCCACTTTTTATCACCCTTTCACATTCTTCATGCCCTGGGTTAGTTTTCTTCATTGCACTTATTATAGTTGACACATCAGATATTTTTCTTCTATTTATTTTATTGCTCCCTATACCACTACATTACAAGCTTTCTTAAAGGCAAAAATGTTTGTCTGACTCATTCACTATGGTTATTCCCAACAGATAAAACACTGCATGAACACTGTAAACACCCAATATTTAGCTGAATGAATCCAATAAATGAGTACTTCAAGCATGCTGATGGTTGTGCCAAAAAAAAGAAAAGTACAAAAATATTTTAACAAAGGAAACTATATAATAAGCTTATCTACTATGCCATGTGTCTGTTCCTCCATGATTACAAAGGTTTCTGATTAGCAACTTTTCCACTCTGAACAAAAGAGAACCATTTCCTTGTCTCTACATAAATCTAAACAAAGAGAAATATGGAGCGGAGGGGCTGAAGAGTGGTTATATTCTGATGTAAAAAATTACATTCAACACTTTCTATTTCTCATTAAGTGAAAAAGTAAATTAATCTTATGTAAACATAGCTTACACTTTCTTATTCTACTATACCCCAATCACAAGCTTTTATACATACATAATTCTACATATAAAATAACCTGAAATAGCCAAAATTTATGTTAAGGTGCTTCTGTATTTTTTAATTTACAAAGTTTCTTCTAAATCATTATATAAACAGTTCGTATGGAGAAAAAAGTAAAATAATAAATTTATCCATTAAGTCAAAAAGACATTCAGAACAGTATTTAACTGTTAAGGAGCAGAAACGACATATATGCCAAAATCTGAATACCTTCAAAAATTCCGAGATACAATCGGTTAACTGTTTGTGGCCTTGGATATTTAACTCCAGTTCATAAAATTTTGATAAAAGCTTAGATTCTCTGCCACACTGGTTGCAGCTATAATAAAACATAATGAGAACATTAAGATCAGGGTGGGAAACGCAATACGGTTTTACTGTACTATAACCTGAAGATACAGAAAGAAACATTACCTTATTTTGTTCACTGACATTTTCTACACTATGTAGACTTAAAAAATAAAACAAAGTGATGGATGAGGCCATGCATTTTACGATTAGGAAAATGTTCAAGAGTTATTTTATTTTTGGTATTGAGTAGGCTCCAATTTTACTCTTGTCAGCTCACACCACAGCCATAAAATAAACAGCAAGAGCTCACCCAGACAGTTTCTGACACCTGGATAGGTTCATTGCAATTATCAAGTCAGTTGTTTACATGTTCCCATGGAAACATATTACTATAAATACCTTCGGTCCCATGATAAGCCACTAAAGCCATAATGTGGACCTGAACTCAAAACTGGAACACACAAAATCAACCGCCTCAGAATAAAATGTGTCACGAAAAAGAGGAAACACACTTACACAGTTACATAAGCATATTCCCCACAGAACTGCTGTTGGACAATGTTCCTCACATCTGGATTCTTTTGTTTAGACAAAGTATCTTCCAAAAGAGACATAAAGAGCTTTGAAAATTCTTGGGCATCCTACAATACAGGTTTGAGTTAATTTAAAAAAAAAAAACAAAAACACCATACCTTGCTTTTCAATTTCTGTTACAAACAGTAGTAAGTAAAATAACCCAGAAGCTGTCTGTACTTAGAACTTAAAATTTCTGAAAAAGGACTACAGCAATGTTGAATCCGTTTTGTGCCCATATATGAATTTTCACAAATGGAATCAAGGGAAATGTGTAATATGCTAAGCAGTAAATAAACGCTCTAATTCAAAACAGAGGAAAATATAAATTTTTAAAAATTCCCTCATTTCTTTCTATAATGATTATAAGGAATGCTTTTTATATTAAAAGATAAATAATTAAAAGAAAGGTTCTCACCTGCTGTTGCCCTGTGTCCAAGCCCAAGGCTTTCACAAATCCTGATGGATCGATGTATCTCCTATTACTGTTTTGTAGCAAGGCAAATAAGTACTGGAGATGCTCACAGATCGTCTGAGGCTCGTAATCTATTAAAGAAATGTTTGTTTTTGAAAAACTGCTACTTTAAAAAAGTATGTACAACTCGTCACATGAGGGCATAATTAAAAAAACTTCTCTCCGAACTAAATTAGTGTTTTATTATACTTTTAAAACTTCCAAAGAAATTAGGAACCACATCTTTTGGAAGTAATGAGGCAACCCTGGCTGTCCATATGCATGCCCTAAAGGCAAGGGCCTACCCCCGTCACAACAACAATAACAATTGTGACTACAGTTTCTAGAGTATCAAATCCCAAGAAAACATCCAATCCAATAAAAGCCATATGCCATATTCACTATTTGCCAAATACTTCGATATAACATACCCCCACTAATGTGAACTTGCCACAGAGCAAATGACAGCAGTCTTCACGCGCGTTGATTCGAACCCGAATGAACAACAGGACAATTTACTGGCAAGACTCCTAAAATTTAGTTTCACATTTTAATGAGCCGGGGAAAGGAAGTGAAATCGCTGAGTTGTGTCCGACTCTTTGTGACCCCACGGATTGTAGCCTACCGGGCTTCTCTGTCCATGGGATTTTCTAGGCAGCAGTACTGGAGTGGGTTGCCATTTACTTCTCCAGGGGATCTTCTCGACCCAGGGATCGAACCCGGGTGTCCCGCATTGTAGGCAGACACTTTTACCATCTGAGCCACCAGAGAAGTCATCAGTTGGGGGAAGGTATGCAAAGAGGAAGCATGGATCAAGGGCCCTAAAAGATCTGAGTTTTCCCTTCTGTGCTGCCTCTATCAGCCAACTGCCTTTCAGCTCCACATCCACCCTTCTTGCTTCCCCTGCTCTTGACAGAGACGAGCTCTGCAGATCCCTCCCTCGTCGGCGTGCGCAGCTGACTCTTGTCAGTAGAGGGCGCCGGAGGGCTCCGCTGCGCACCGTCAGGCTCGGCCCACTCTCAGCCGGCGGCGGCGGCGGCCAGCTCCTCTAGCAGTCTCAGCGGGATGCCTCTGGCGGGGTACTTCCCCTTGAATGACTGCTCTATGAAAGACCTGGACACACTGTGTAGGCGATTCCAAGGCCCGGTAACTCCCGGAGGACCGTTTCCAGCAAGGAAATCCACTGATATCTCAGTTTCTCTTTGGCCATCCAGTGATGTAAGTGAGAGCGGACTCAGTGGAAAAGACCCTGATCCTGAGAAAGACTGAAGGCTGGAGGAGAAGGGGACGGCAGAGGATGAGGTGGTTGGATGGCATCACCGACTCAATGGACATGGGTTTGATCAAACTCTGGAAAATAGTGAAGGACAAGGAAGCCTCGTGTGCTGCAGTCCCTGAGGCTGCAAGCAGTCAGATACACCTTAGCGACCGAACAACACAAGTGAGCTTGGGCAGCACTTTCTCCATGAGGTCTGGACCTCCAACCTGTCAGCCGGGCTCAAGGGCTCCTTCTTGTGCGTTCTTTTGCCCTAGGGGTGGTGGCTGCTCCCCTAACTGCTATGTCTGTGTTTGTCAAGTCACCTTGAATTCTTGCTAACCAATTCCCCTATTATTCTAATTTCCTGTTAACAATTCTTTGTTCAAGTCTTTGGGTAGTTTCTGTCTCCTGATTGGTCCTGAAGGGTCTCTTACTACCGATTGTGACTCATCCATTGTGAAAAGGAAGCCAACATTTCATTTGTAAAATAAAGATAAAAATCTTACTTCCAGTGGGTACAGGGACTTTGCAGGATATTAAAAGCTATTAAAAAGCTATATGTCAACTCCAAATGTCTTATTTTACAGGTTATAGCCTACCTGAGATCTTAATTACTTATCCTGTGCTGGTTTTCCTATCTGTAAAATAAGGCAAGAGTGGAGCTGGGACTAGAACTCAGGTCCCATCATTTCCAACCCAAAGCCTTCTCACTAAATTGCACTGATTCTGTTAATAGTACCCGGAAATGCACACTCGTATCAGAGAACAAGGTTAAGGACTTTGATGGAATATTAAAATCTAAGTGTTTAGAAATTTAAAAAAAAAAAACAAAAAACAGACAGTCCTAAAGGAAATCAACTCTGAATATTTACTGGAAGGACTGATGCTGAAGCGCCAACATTCTGACCATCTGATGTGGAGAGCCAACTCACTGGAAAAGACCCTGATGCTGGGAAAGACTGAAGGCAGGAGGACAAGGGAACAACAGAGGATGAGATGGCTGGATGGCATCACTGACTCAATGGACATGGGTTTGAGCAAGCTCTGGGAGATGGTGAAAGACAGGGAAGCCTGGTGTGCTGCAGTGCAAGGAGTTGTAAAGAGTCGGACACGACTGAAGCACTAAACAACAGCAAGTGCTTAGAAATTAAAAAAGAAAATCACATCTTTCAAAGACACATATATTAAAATCACAATTCCCTAAGAAGTCTTTGGTACATTCTTTTACAAAACAGAAATTTAGTGTCAGCTTTTTATTGGTAAATTTATATTTACCAATATAAATTTCTCATTGGTAAATTTATATTTCAGAAAAAATAATGCTAAAAGTTAAAAAGGATCCATTTTCCATTACTCATCCTTTACGTAATTCTTTACCTTCTATACCATTAATCTAGATTTAAATATTCAGAACTATAGCTTTAGGGAAACAAGAATTTTTAAGCACTGTTTTGAAGCAAAGATTACTATTAACAAGGACCAAAACTATTACTGTTGTCTAAAGAGCAGCAAGAAGGAAGATGTGGGGCTTAGGAACCTATTTTTTCTCTTTCAGAATCAAAGGCAAGGGCCAAAATCAAATGTGAACCCAAATCAGATCACATAAATGACAGCACTGGATTTACAGAGTCAAAAAAGTTCCCAATTTGAAGCTCTTACACTGTATCATCTCAGAGAAAAACCTCTAAATAGACATATTAATTAGGAATAACAATCCACATATTATGCAGGAAAAAACTAAATAATTCCACTAGGAACAGTTTGAAACTGGTATCTAAATTTGCAACGAGTGTACTCACATTATTAGTGGCTTGCTTTGTCAAGACTGGTTAATTTAATCTTAGTTTTAGAGGGTATTTTGTAAGTCAGCCTATTTGGGAACCAAAACAAAAGGCTGTGGTTACACTGATGTATTTATTAAGCCTCTCAAGCCAGGCAGAAGAGTAACCTCGTCTGTTTTATTGACTGATCTCTATCAAGCACTAGAATTTAATGGACTGCAATCACAGTGTATTACAGCGAAAAACGGGAGCTCAGGTTTCCTCTCTATGGTTGGCTCAAAGCAGTCTAGCTGGCAACAAGCTCAGGAGTGAGCCCTCCCCACACCCATGCCCACTCACCTTTTTCTTCTTGAATGCCATCTCCCATCATGTAGTCACTACAGGTGCTTGGACATAAGTAGAGCGCCTGCCGAAGCTCCAGGTTGAGAAACCACACTTGGAGAAAAGTGTTGACATAACAAGTGGCTCCAAGGTTAGTGAGGCCCACAAACGAGTTCTACAGACACAAAAAACTTAGTTATAAAACCAACTTTCTCCTAAAATAAAAAAATCATGCCAAATGCTTTTAAAATTTCATCTAAAATGTGTTAAACGGTCCCAACCCCGTAAGCCTCTATCAGGAAAGGCTAAGGGACAGTTGTCTGGGAAGCCCGCTGTGGGCTGACTGCAGGAGCAGGAAAGCCCCAGGACACGGCTCATCCCCAGTCTTCCCCAGCCACTTAGACCTGTAACTCCGAGAGCAGCGAGCTCTAGCAAAGGGCAGTGTGGAGATGTGTTACACAGGGTTTTCCTAAGAGGTCAGCATTCAATAGAAGGACAAACTGAAACTTTCAGAAAAATTATTTTGTATCCTACAGATCTGAGAGACGGGGTGGTGGGAGAAGAGGAAGTTTGTTGTTTATCACTGAGCTGTATCTGACTCTTTGTGACCCCATGGACGTAGCCTGCCAGGCTCCTCTGTCCATGGGATTTTTCCAGGGAAGAATACTGGAGTGAATTGCCATTTCTTTCTTCAGGGAAGCTTCCCAACCCAGTGATCAAACTGTGTCTTCTGCATTGCAGGCGAGTCTTTATCACTGAGCCACCGGGAAGCCTCTAGAAGAAGGTAGTTACAAGTTTTTTCAAAGATAAGGCTGAGAATTCCAAAACTTACAAAGAATATGACCCAGCAATCCCACTGCTGGGCATATACACCGAGGAAACCAGAATTGAAAGAGCCACGTGTACCCCAATGTTCATCGCTGCATTGTTTACAATAGCCAGGACATGGAAGCAACCTAGATGCCCATCAACTGACGAATGGATAAGAAAGCTGTGGTACATATACACAATGGAATATTACTCAGCATTAAAAAAAAAATTCATTTGAAGCAATTCTACTCAGATGGACGAAACTGGAGCCCATTATCCAGAGTGAAGTAAGCCAGAAGCAAAAACAACAATACAGTATATTAACGCATATATATGGAATTTAGAAAGACGGTAACGAGAACCCAACATACGAGACAGCAAAAGGAACGCAGATGTATAGAATAGACTCGTGGACTTTGTGGATGAGGGTAAGGGTGGGATGATATGGGAGAAGGGTATTGAAGCATGTTAATTTTCATATGTCTAATCAATCGCCAGCCCAGGATTGATGCTCGGGGCTGGTGCAGCGAGATTTCCCGGCGGGGGAGGGAAGAGGGAGGGGGGTTCCGGAGGGGAAGCATATGTAAACCCATGGTGATATCATGACAGTGTATGGCAAAAACAATAAAAAAATAAAAAAAAAAGAATCATTCTTTTTAAGAGAGAAAATATCTATGCAGGTGACTATATTATATATGCCAGGCTTTATGATTAATATTAATGTATATTACAAAAAAAGGTAAAAATATCCATTGTACAAGATGCAAAAATATAAGCCCAAGGAGACCAAATCATATCATTATGTGAGCTTATTCTCTGGACTTACCACCTTCTTTAAAGGGCTCTAAGTAAAACATGCTACATTCAAGCAAACACAGAATCAGCACTGAACTATTCTTAAACGTTTACTCTATTTACATAGCTACCTGTTTTAAAGCGCATCACTAAGAACTGTTCCGATTCAAGGGATTCAGAGTCTGAAATTCCACTACTGATCGCAAAGCTGCATAGGTTCTCTGAGATCAGTGATGGTTTCTGACCATAGGCACTGAACAAAGCACACAGGAATACCACATGGAAATCTCTTAAAAAATGATGGCTTACCTTTTTTCTCCTCTCACAGTTGGGGTCATCAATGTTATGAAAACTGTTTTCATCTATTTCTCCTAACCAAATGTGTTCACCAATCCCAACCAAGCAATTTGGATTTCCTTTGCAGTTTCGTCTATGAAAAAAAATTGTATAATTAAAAAATACCAGTTTCATGATAAGAAACATGCAAATTAAACCTATAATTTTAAAAAGAAAAAAGCTATAAAGATACAATTTTTAAAAACTTCTATTTCTCATCTATTAGATTAGCAAAACAGAAAAAGCATAGTATCACATCTGGTTTGTGAGGCTCCGGGAAAAGAGAATCCATTTACTGCTGATGAGAATGCAAACTGGTAGGACTCTTACAGAGGGGAATCTCACAACTGCTAACAAATGTGCTACATACACAGCAGTTTACTGTCCTATCCATTTCATTTCTACAAACTCACCGTGAAGCTGCATCTCCAACAAGGCAAAACCACGTGCGCCAGGTTATTCATCACAACATTGTTTTTAGTTGCAAAGCGCTGGACACAACCCAAATGACCCGACACAGGCGATACGGTACAGCCACACGGTGGAGTGCCACACAACCGCAAAAACACATGACGATCTCCATGGACTGACGCAGAGGAATTTCTAGGATAGGGTAGTGAGCAAAGAGCGAACTGCAATTGCCTACAGCGTGCTATTCCTTAGTGTTAGAAAGATGGAGAAATAAAACATACATGGATCTGCTCACTGGAACACAAAAGAAAGCACAAATGTATTTATATGCGTAACTGAGCCACTCTGTTGTACAGCAATAATCAACACACCATTTTATACCAACTATACCTCAATTAAAAAAATAGGAGTATTAAAAAAAAACACAAAAAGGATAAATCAGAGACTAGTGAAAGTGGTTACCCAAAGAGCACGAGTGGAATTAAGATGAAAAAAAAAAAGAGGTGTGTGATCCTTTCCTGAACGTACCGTTCCATGCATTGCTGAATTTGGGGGGCCATGTGAATGTTATACACAAATCAGTAAGGGCGGAAGGAACTCTAAGATCAGCACAAACAGTAACATATTTCAGTTGAGTGACATACACTGAAAGGAAGAAGATGGGGCACTAACCCAAGTAACTTGAGCTCAAGTCATCAGCAAGTTCATTTAGCAGCGTCAGGATCAAGACAAAGGGAAGAAACAATGAACAGCCCTTTTCAAAGAGACACAGCTTAACAAGTCTGAAACTTCCTATGGATTCTGCAGTTGAACAAGTAAGTAAATATATACTGAGGATGAAGGGAATCAAGTTGCGGAGAGGAAAGTTACAAATGAGAGGAAGAAGAAAATGAACCCTACACTGTTTATTAGGAATAACAGATTTAAATCTAAATCTGTATGGGTCCCAATAGGTATGAACAGGTAGGTTAGTGTGGCGAGATAAAATACAAGACAGTAGTTATTTGTATTCAGAAAAATTACATATATATATATATATATTTAAAAGTATTTGTTGTTTATCAGAAATTTGGATTTAATTGGGCAGCCTAAACTAGACAGCTTTTTTGTCAGCCGAGGACCTAAGAGCAATAACATGAATACAGCCAGCAACCAGATCTTAACTTCTAAATATTCCCAATGGAAGAACCCAGGACTCCTGGGAAAAATGGTCAATTTAAAGGCTAGGCAGGGAAAAAGATACACCTGGACATATTACTGTGCCCCCTAAATAAGGATGTACTCAAAGAGTGAGGGGGACATGTTAAAAGGAAGAGCTTGGATGGGGCTCCCAGTGCCCAAATCTGGAACGACTTGAGCAACAAAATGATTGAATTACAACCTGCTCTGTAATACAGGAATTCAGTGCATCTCATTGCAGATGGTGACTGCAACCATGAAACTAAAAGATGCTTGTTCCTTGGAAGAAAACCTATGACAAACCTAGACAGCATATCAAAAACCAGAGACATTACTTTGCCAACAAACGTCCTTCTAGTCAAGGCTATGGTTTTTCCAGTCGTCATGTATGGATGTGAGAGTTGGGCCATGAAGAAAGCTGAGCACCAAAGAATTGATGCTTTTGAACCGTAGTGCTGGAGAAGACTTTTTAGAGTCCCTTGGATTGCAAGGAGATCCAACCAGTCCATCCTAAAGGAGATCAGTCCTGGGTGTTCATTGAAAGGACTGATGCTGAAGCTGAAACTCCAATACTTTTGGCCACCTGATGCAAAGAGCTGACTCACTGGAAAAGACCCTGATGCTGGGAAAGACTGAAGGTGGGAGGAGAAGGGGACGAAAGATAAGATGGCTGGATGGCATCACCGACTCGATGGACATGAATTTGAGGAACCTCTGGGAGTTGGAGATGGACAGGGAGGCCTGACGTGCTGCAGTCCGTGGGGTCACAAAGAGTTGGACACGACTGAGACTGACCTGAAACAAGCAGCGCAGCAGATGCCAAGTACAGACGGTGAGATGGAACCCCCGTAGAAGGAAATCCCCCCAGTCAGTCTCCAATGCCCCGGAGCTCCTTCTATCCCCATCACTGCAGATGATGGGCACACAGGCAGCTGCTGCTGTTCAGTCAGCCACTCGTGCCTGACTCTCACGCCATCAGGTCTCTCTGTCCCTCACCATCTTCAGAAGTTTGCCCAAGTTCGTGTCCATTACATCAGTGACGCCATCCAGACGTCTCATCCTCTGTCGTCCCCGTCTCCTTCTGCCCTCAATCTTTCCCAGCATCGGGGACTTTTTCAATGAGTCAGCTGTTCCCATCGGATGACCAAAACACTGGAGTTTCAGCTTCAACATCAGTTCTTCCAACGAGTAGGTTGACTTCCCAAGATGGACTGGCTTGATCACCTTGCTCTTCTCAGGCGTCTTCTCCAACACCACGGTTCAAAAGCATCAAATCTTCAGCGCTCCACCTTCTTTACGGTCCAGTTCTCACAACCGTACATGACCACCGGGAATATGATAGCCTTGAATATACAGATCTTTGTCGGCAGAGGAGTATCTGCTTTTCAGCACGCTACCTAAGTTTGTCATAGCTTTCCTGCCAAGAAGCAAACGTCTTCTGAGTTCATGGCTGCAGTCACCACCCAGTGATGTTAGAGCCCAAGAAGAGGAAATCTGTCACTACTTACACATTTCCCCCTCTATTTGCCACGAAGTAACAAGGCCAGATGCCACGATCTTAGTTTTATTAATGTTTAGTTTTACGCCAGCCCTTTCACACTCCTCCTTCACCCTCATCAAGAGGTTCTTTAGTTCTTCTTCACTTTCTGCCATTAGAGTGGTATCATATCCACATTTATGAGGCTATTGATGTTCCTCCCGCCTATCTTGATTCCAGCTTGTAACTCATCCAGCCCTGCATTTCCCATGAAGTGCTCAGCATATAGATTAAACAAACAGGGTGACAGCAGACAGCCCTGTCATACTCCTTTTTCAACCCTGAACCAACCAGTTGTTCCATACAGGATTCTGACTGTTGCTTCTTGACATGCTCACATACAGATTTCTTAGGAGACGGGTAAGTGACCTGGTATTCCGATTTCTAAGAGCTTTACACAGTTTATTATGATCTACATAGTCAAAGGCTTTGGTGTAGTCAATGAAACAGAGATAAATGCTTTCCTAAAATTCCCTAGTTTTCTCTGTGATCCAGTGAATGTTGGGGATTTGATCTCTGGTTCCTCTTCCTTTTCTAAAGTCAGTTTGGACATCTGGAAGTTCTTGGTTCGCATAATGCTGAAGCCTAGCATGCAACACTTTAAGCATGATCTTACTAGAATGGGAGATGAGGCAACAGTCCCGAGGTTAGCACATCCCCTTCACGGATCACGCCTTCACCACTGTTGTGGGGCAGGGGCTTGTGTAACTCGATGAAGCTATGAGTCATGCCATGCAGGACCACCCAAGAAGGACGGTAACAGCGGAGGGCTCTGACAAAACGCGATCCACCCCAGTATACTTGCCATTGAGAACCTCATGAACTGTACAAAAGGACAAAAAGATATGCAGGCAGATGCTGGTTCGATCCCTGGGTTAGGAAGATCCCCAGGAGAAGGAAATTGCAACCCACTCCAGTATTCTTGCCTGAAACACCCCATGGACAGAGGAGCGTGCAACTACTGTTCACCGGGTTGCAAGAGTTGAACACGACTAAGCATGTGCGCAGAAGCAGCAAGGGTATCAGGTATCATCTATCATCCTGTTTGTACCAGTTTTCTTACAGTAGGAAAACAGCTCTCTCCTTTTCATCAGAGTATAGGAGACAGACTAAGGAGCTGAGACACGTGTGCAGCACAGGTACACACGTTTACACGTCCGATGTAAGCCCCAGTTGAGTCAAATTTTATAACTTACTAGGACCCTAGAAAGCATCTGGATTTGCGAATGCGGGCTTAAAGATCAAACTGTTCTGGGTCACAAGCAGCTCTGATTGAACCTAGGTAGAGTAATGCCACTCACCTTCTCTGAAACAATACGTTCTTACAAATCTATGACTATACCCAGCTAACCTTCCCGGAAGTCCTTCATTTTGCCCACAGGGGAATCAGGGAAAACAGAATCACAAAAACAAAGCATGCAGAGCGGTCACTCTGGTTCTCCCTTGGCTCTTTCCCACTCTACTATCTCAGTTACTTACAGGTCAGTTGGCTTCAAGGCTAGGTTTTTGTTTCGTGTGGTACACGCCTATTACTCTATATACCTAGTTTCTTCAGCTTCCCCCACCTTCCTACTTTTTTTTTTTTTTTTAATTTGGAGCTAACTCTTCTTCCATTCTTCTGGTTCTAGCAAGAGCTGCTGAGATGCAGCTCCCATCAAGAACCCAAAAACAACCTCACAAAATATTTAAAAGAACTGAGAGAAGGAAAAAAACAAAACAATCCCTCTTCAGTGGCAGGCCTTCTGGGATGTGTGGGACTTTCCGAAGCTCAGTTGTCCCAACATTAAGAAGAAAATCAACATGCTGATTTGCATGAGAAAAGGGTGAAAGAGATTCCCAAATCCCTCCTTAGCTCTTTAGCCCAAGTGTTTTCCTGCCCTTTACTGTTCTGTCTCTATGTCAGACTCTTTGCGACCCCATGGACAGCAGCAAGTCAGGCTTCCTTGTCCTTCACCATCTCCTACAGTTTGCTCAAACTCACAAACATTGAGTCGGTGATGCCATCCAACTATCTTATCCTCTGTCGTCCCCTTCTCCTCTTGCCTTCAGTCTTCCCCAGCATCAGGGTCTTTTCCAGTGACTTAGCTCTTTGCATCAGGTGACCAAAGTACTGGAGCTTCAGTTTCAGCATCAGCCCTTCCAATGGATATTCAGGGTTGATTTCCTTCAGGACTGACTGGTTTGATCTTTGTGCAGTCCAAGGGATTCTTAAGATGTCTCCTCCAGCTCCATAGTTTGAAAGCATCAGTTCTTTGGTGCTCAGCCTTCTTCATGCTCCAACTGTCACATCCATACATGACTACCTGAAAAACCATAGCTTTGACTAGACGGACCTTTGTCAGCAAAGTGACAGGTCTGCTTTTTAATATGCTGTCTAGGTTTGTCACAGCTTTTTCTCAAAGGGCCAAATGTCTTTAAATTTCATGGCTACAGTCACTGTCTGCAGTGATTTCAGAACCCAAGAAAATAAAATCTGTCACCATTTCCCTTTCTACCCCACCTATTTGCCATGAAGTGATGGAACTGGATGCCATCATCTTAGTTTTCTGAATGTTGAGCTTTAAGCCAACTTTTTCACTCCTCTTTCACTTTCATCATGAGGCTCACTCGTTAGTTCTTCACTTTCTACCACAAAGGTGGTGTCAACTGCATATCTGAGGTTACTGATGTTTCTCCTGGCAATCTTGATTTCAGCTTGTGCTTCCTCCAGCCCAGCATTTCTCATGATGTTCTCTGCATATAAGTTAAATAAGCAGGGTGACAATATGCAACCTTGACGTACTCCTTTCCCAATTTGGAACCAGTCCGTTGTTCCATGTCGGGTTCTAAGTGTTGCTTCTTGACCTGCATACAGATTTCTCAGGAGGCAGATAAGGTGGTCTGGTATTCCCATCTCTTTAAAAATTTCCCAGTTTGTTGTGATCCACATAGTCAAAGGCTTCAGCATAGTCAATGAAGCAGAAGTAGACGTTTTTCTTGCTTTTTCTATGATCCAGCAGATGTTGGCAATCTAAGCTCTGGTTCCTCTGCCTTTTCTAAATCCAGCTTGTACATCTGAAAGTTCTCAGCTCACTTACTACTGAAGGCTGGCTTGAAGGATTTTGAGCACTACCTTTCTAGCATGTGACAGGAGCACAACTGTACAGCAGTTCTTTGGCATTGCCTTTCTTTAGGATTGGAATGAAAGCTGACCTTTTTCAGTCCTATGGCCACTGCTGAGTTTTCCAAATTTGCTGGCATATTGACTGTAGCATTTAACATCATCTTTAAGGATGTGAAATAACTCAGCTGGAATTCCATTACCTCCACCAGCTTTGTTCTACCCTAGCATTATTTGTTCAAATCTTTCCTGAATTAAAACAAACACCTCCTTAGATTTAACTGAGGCACTTCCCTTACACGAGGTTAGTTTCAAGTTTCTGTCACCTGCATCTAGAAGCCCTAACAAATGCAGACTAATAAAGCTTTTTCTGTTATTAACTTCAAGAGCCAATGATCCATTTCAGTCTGACAGACCTCCTACTTTTTTTTTTAAAGCAAGCAAATCACACAGCTTGCAGGATCTTAGTTCCTCCACCAAGGATCGAATTTAGGGCCACAGCAGTACAAATGAGTTCTCTCCATTGGACCACCAGGAAACTCCCAAATCTCCCAATTCTTAAAAAGAGCTTCCTCTAAGCTTTCCTATAAGACCAGTTAACAAACACAGGGGGAAACATCTCAGCTCTGGAAAAACGCAAACTTAAAACAGCCATGAAAAATGTTTTCACTTACAGAATCAGCAAAAAAAAAAAAAAAATTGGTGATGAATCAGGGTAAAGTGAGAGTCACTGTCCGTCGTGGTTAAACATGAGAAAACTTGAGAAAATATCTCAAAATGTTAAAGGACACCAATATTTTGTTTCAATACTTCCAGGCACATGTCCACAGAATGTCTGACACTGTGGCAATGAAACAAAATGAAGAATTCTAACGGCTACTTTCTTCCTGGGGCTATGGATACGAGAACACTAAGTGGTTGCAGCAGTAGGCAGGGGGCAGGCTCCCCAAATGTTTGGGCTGGTACCCTAAGCAACTGTGACATCACCTGCTGTGATTTCAGACCAATAAACACTTTGGCAGCAACGTAAATGATGGGCTGAAGCTGAACAAAGAAACACAACAATTCTCCTGGTGAGAGATGAAGTCCTAAACCTATTTGGTGGCAATGTAAGCAAGGGAAGAAAGCTGAATTCAAGCATAGCAATGCAATGAAATCAATACGACTTGGGAACAGATTAGATGGTGCAAGCAAGAAGAAAAAGGAAACATCTGTAGTGATGTCCAAAACTGTAAAAAAAAAGAAACAAACAATTTCTCATAAGTCAAACTGTCTGTGAGGGATAGTTAGGGAGTTTGGGATAGACATATACAAACTACAATAGTCAAAATGGATAACCAAGGATCTACTGTTCAGCACAGGGAACTCTCCTCAACGTTACGTGGGAAGCCTAGATGGGAGGGGAGTTTGGAGGAGAATGGACACATCCATATATATGGCAGAATGTATACATGTATAACATATACATGAAACTCCAATACTTTGGCCACCTGATGCCAAGAGCTGACTCATTGGAAAAGACCCTGATGCTGGGAAAGATTGAGGGCAGGAGAAGGGGAAGACAGAGGATGAGATGGCTGGATGGCATCACCGACTCAATGGCCATGGGTTTGGGTGGACTCTGGGAGTTGGTGACGGACAGGGAGGCCTGGTGTGCTGCGATTCATGGGGTCGCAAAGAGCTGGACTGACCCGATACTGACTGATACATGTATATGTGTCCCTTTGCTGTCTACCTGAAACTGTCACAATATTTTTAACTGGTTATATTCCAGTACAAAATAAATAGTTTAAAACATAAGTAAAGTTGAATTATATAATTTTTAAAAACTACTGTAAAGTGGTAAAAAAAAAAAGTAGGCTAAGAATCTAGGGGTACAAAGGATTTAAGCTCCTTCTACACTCAGCACAGGTTAAGAGTGGTAGTTTTGGTTGTTTTCACAGATCTCCAACAATCTGTCATTTAGAAGTATACCTTCCAGCATAGTGGACAGAAACCAATAGTCAATGAACACACAGTTGCTGTGTAGTTCAAAGAAAATTTATTATCTGAACGGGAGTGGAGCATGGAGATCTTACTCTGCACGACCACTTGAGTCATGATCGCTTTGTTTTCCTCCCTCAGCACCTTTCAGTTTCGTGGCTCTCTGGCTTCGTTTCACACGCAGCCCAGGGAGAAGTCAATGAAGAACGGCAACAAGCCAACTCTCCTGCTTCTGGGGAGACTCCTGACCATGCTAAAGCTTTGCCTAATGCAGCACCAGACTCTGGAGAGTGGGGTGTGTGTGTGTGTGTGTGTGTGTGTGTGTGTGTGTGTGTGTGTGTG
>ML660197.1:922062-1155439 GCA_007570785.1 Antilocapra americana
CGTACATACACACACATGCAGAGGGCAGGTCAGACGAAGATAACTGAAATGGTTCCAACAGTAACCACTGACTGAACTGTCCTTGAAAATGTCAAATCGTCTCTGTGAACGTCACCACTCTTAAAAGAATGGGGGCTGCTTAGGATTAGTTCGGTCCAGGAACTCCCTTCCAAACTAGTCCCTTCTAATTAAGAGCATTCTTGTCCTTCTATCATTTTATTTCATAATCACAAACCAGTCTCTCACCAGATGTCAACAAAGAAGGAGGAATTCAGAAGCCTCCCGTCTCTCGACAGGTGGGGGAGGAGAGAGACTACAGCAGGTCACTGCCTAACTTCAAGCCCTTTCCACAACTTGGCTGATTCAACATTCCCTGGCTCCTCTTGTCCTCTGTGCTAGTCGAAAGAAAACAAAACCAACCCCCTGCCATGATTCTGCTCAGAGAAAAAAGTCCCCATTGCCTCATTTATGAAACAAGGGGGATGGGATTAGGTGAACACTAAAACTTTTTAATTTGGATCCCCTTAGAAGCCCATGTTTATAAAAACATTTAAGTACAAGAGACAGTAAGACTACTCTGCCCTTTCTGCCTCTGGCCAGAGACAGAAGATGATGAAACCAAGGGTGGAGGTGGTGCCGGCTAAGAGGCAGTGGCTATGATCAGTCTTCGAGATCTGTGCTCAGGGTGCTGCTGCGGGACCTTCCGTTGCTATCAATCAATACTACCAGCATCAGTTTTCCACAAGATATGCCACAGTGCACTGAGTCAAAGTCAACAATGTCACTTTGTAACCAAAACCTATCATCTTCTAAAAGAAACTAGACTCTACAGGTTCACACATTCTGTCAAGGTGACATGCTCGGACAAGACTTACAGGACCCGAGGATATACCAAAATAAAAGACAAAGTCCCAGGCAGCAAAGAAGGGCTCACAACAAACGATACGACGACAAGGAGGTAAAAGGACAGCTTCAGAGAAGCAAGCAGATGTGCTGGCATTAAGCACAGGATGCTCAGCAGGAACCTCACAGGAGGGCGCTGCTGCCAAGCTGAGAGTATCCAAGGGCATACAGGAACTCACTACATGTGACAGGAGAACCAAAGAGCCTTCCATGCCAAGGAGAGCCTATGGAGAGAGGCTAGAGAAGCAAAACCAACGGAGGCTTACAAGTAAGTCTTCCTGCGGATCGCAGTTCATCTCAGCTGGAGGCTTTGGGGAGAGGGAGCTGGGAAAGCCCCTGAGGCTGCAGAGAAGTAGGGGCTGGATCGGATCACAGAATCCCTCAAACACTATGTATGGTAAGAGCTCGGACTTTATTCCCTAAGTGACAAGGAGCCAATACACAATTTCACGAAGAAAAATAACTGGACTGGAACTTGAGAAAGATCCTCTAAATGGACACATGTATATGTATGGCTAAGTCCCTTCGCTGTTCACCTGAAACCATCAGAGCATTGTAAACTGGTTATACCCCAAAATAAAAAGCTCAACAGGAAAAAAAAAAAAGAAAAAAAACCCAAGGCATTACCAGGCATTTGACAAAAAAATAAAAAAGGTTCTCTAATTACGCTTCTCAAGCAAGGTGGCTTATCAGAATCATCTGAAGATTTTACAAGTTTTGCTTTTCAAATCACTGCCATTATTACCAAGCTCCTCCTATTTTTACTAACTTTAAAGCTTCTAATTTTTTTTAAAACGGGACATTTTCAAAGTCTAAATCTTGGCTCTTCGGGGGAGTGGCAGTGAAACAGAGAAACAACATAGATGCTGTAACTAAGAGATGAGAGACAAAGACCTGGAACGTAATATAATGCTGACGTGAGAGTTCAAATCAACAGTGCTGGTTACTGATTACTTTTGTGGAGAGGGGAAAAAAGGAACCTGGTTGGACACATGTGACTTCATTTAAAATATTTATTAAAGGAAGGATGGGAACCACTAGCAATGACTGTTTTCAGAATATTTACATCCGGAAATTCATTAAGTCTACATTCACCTAACAACCTGATTTTATTTGAAATTCTGAATTCCGACCAAAAGGATGTAAGAGAAAGTAAACACATGGCAAAGAGGACAGGTGAGGCACCAGGATCCTAGCGAAGCCTCGTCATAAACGCAGCGACTGTCCTGAAGCAGGTTTACCAGCCCTGTGGGTGCTCTGTTTCATGAGAAAGAGTCCCAAGGTTAGATCATTTGACACCAGAAAGGCTTCTCTCATCCTTCATTTAAACTTTAGCCATTTTTCTAGGCTGGCGCTGGCCTTCCAAGCGGCGCTAGTGGTAAAGAGCCCCACCGGCCGATGCAGGAGACATAGGAGATACAGGTTCGACCCCTGGGTCAGGAAGAGCCCCTGGAGGAGGGCACGGCACCCCACCCCACTCCAGTGTTCTTGCCTGGAGAATCCCACGGACAGGAGCCTGGCAAGCCACAATCCACAGGGACAGGACTGAGGGACTAAGCACACGTGGAAGGCAAGTTTAAAGAAAGTCCCCAAAGCAAAGCAATGATTAAGACAATATTAGTAAGTCCTCTACTAGAAAAGAATACAAGAATAATAATAATAATACAGCTCAGTGCCCAAGTAGCCTTTCAAAGGTCACCACAGGGCACCCCACAGGACCCCTAAGGAGGGCCCCTCCTTCCACCAGCACAATTTCAAACAAAAAACAAGCCAAACTTAAGCTACTCACTCCTGCTTGGTTTTCTTTTAAAGCATTTTATAACATACTTCTCAAACTCAGCATGGAGTAAACATGGTACATCTTCATCTTCATGGATTGCGTACATTGTCCACACACACAAAAAATATTAGAAGTTCTTTTTTTAATTAAATCAAGCAGACAAATTATGGAACAGAACACCAATTTAAAAGCCAAAACAAAATAACTCCTAAAAAGAACAATCAGGAATGATTAAGTCCTACAAGATAATGAATCACGAAATCCCCCAAACTAAAACAATGCAATAAAATAAAAAGTTCAGAAACAGACCCAAATACACTCAGTAACTTAGCATGCAACAAAGGTATCTAAACCAGTGGAGTAAAGATATAACCTTAATAAACAGGGATGGGGGCAACCAGGCAGCTACCTGCAAAAAATTCAGTTGGATTCATTTCACAATACCACTTCAGTACAAATTCCAAGAGGATCAAAGATTTAAAGATTAATTAAAACCACAATAACATAAAAAAAATTAGCAAATTTCTTTTAAACACTGGTTTGAAAAAGTATTGAGTCGATGACTCAAGGTTTAGAAGTCACAACAGATCCATTAATTTAATCTCATAAAAACTTTCTGTATGGCAAACCAATCCATAGGCACTTCTCTGGTGGTTACGACTCTGTGCTTCCACTGCAGGAGGCATGGGTTCAATCCCTGGTAAGGGAAGTTCCATATGCCACATGGCACAGCCACAAGAGGAAAAAAAAAAGACAGTGATACAATTTAAAAAAATTTACAACTCATGTCACAGAAATAATCTCTTAATACATAAAGAACTCCTACTGGACTTCCCTGGTGATCCAGTGAATAAGAACCCACCCACCAACGCAGGGGACATGGGTTCGATCCCTGGTCCAGGAAGATTCCATAGGTCAAAGAGCAACCAATCCCGAGAGCCACAACTGCTGAGCCTGTGCTCTGCAGCAAGAGAAGCTGCCGCCCGCAGAAGCCTGCACACCGCCAGCTAGAGTAGCCCCCACTTGTCACAACTAGAGAAAGTCCTTACACAGCACACTGAGAAGATTCAGTGCAGGCAAAAATAAAGTTAAAAAATATAAATATTTTAAAAAAGAATTCCTACAAACTGATGAGGACTAATAACCCAAAATAAAACCGGGCAAAGGACACGAGAGACTGTTGAAAGGGGACTACAAATGGCCCCTAAGCAGAAAAAGTCCTTGTGTGACGACACAAGGAATGCAAAACGCAGCTAGACAGATACCTTGAGTGGTAACCTGTAGTTACCAAGCAACCCTCTTCTAGATACTTTCTGGATTGGCAGAACCAATGAAATAAGTTGTGGCCAATGAGTTGTGAACAGAAACATTGAGAGCAGGGACTTCCCTGGCATTCCAGCGGTTAAGAGCTCTGGTTTGATCCCTGGTCAAGGAACTAAGATCCTCATGCATGTGTATGAAATAACACACGGGAATTCTGCAAACGACTGAGAACAAACATCCCGCCGCTACTCACAACGTGAATGAACCTCGTAACATGCATGAATCTCAGTGCTGAGCAAAGGAGGCCAGACACAGAGGAGATACAATGTGTAATTAATTGTATACAAAGTTCAAAGCAAGGTAAATAACCTGTGGTGTTCAAAGTAAGGGGAGTGTGTCCTATTTTTTAAGCTTACTGTTCATTTTAATCTTGGCTGTGCCAGGTCTTCGTTCCTGGGCAGGCTTTTCTCTAGCTGCAGCATCAGGGCTTCTCACCGCGGCATGTGGGATCTCCCCGGACCAGGGACCAAACCCCTGTCCCCTGCACTGGCAGGTGGGTTCTTAACCACTGGACCACCAACACTCCCTGCAGTGCGGGCGCGGCGTCTTAACCACTGGACCACCAGAGAAGTGCCCCCAGCGACGTTTTAATCTCGCTGTTAGACACGAATGCTCCCTGTGTGATGATTCACCCAGTGTAAATGTCAGGACTCTGTGCGCTTTTCTGTACATAAAATATAAATTTTAGCTGAATAAGAATTAGAAAAACTCCAGGCATTTTTTTATTTTTTATTTTTTTATTGTTTTTGCCATACAATGACATGATATCACCATGGGTTTACATATGCTTCCCCTCCAAAACCCCCCTCCCTCCTCCCTCCCCTCCGGGGAAAACTCGCTGCACCAGCCCCGAGCATCAATCCTGGGCTGGCTGGCGATTGATTAGACATATGATAATTAACATGTTTCAATGCCCTTCTCCCATATCATCCCACCCTTACCCTCATCCACAAAGTCCACGAGTCTATTCTATACATCTGCGTTCCTTTTGCTGTCTCGCATGTTGGGTTCTTGTTACCGTCTTTCTAAATTCCATATATATGTGTTAATATACTGTATTGTTGTTTTTGCTTCTGGCTTACTTCACTCTGGATAATGGGCTCCAGTTTCGTCCATCTGAGTAAATTGCTTCAAATGAATTTTTTTTTAATGCTGAGTAATATTCCATTGTGTATATGTACCACAGCTTTCTTATCCATTCGTCAGTTGATGGGCATCTAGGTTGCTTCCATGTCCTGGCTATTGTAAACAATGCAGCGATGAACATTGGGGTACACGTGGCTCTTTCAATTCTGGTTTCCTCAGTGTATATGCCCAGCAGTGGGATTGCTGGGTCATATGGCAGGTCTATTTGCAGCTTTTTAAGGAACCTCCACACTGTTTTCCATAGTGGCTGTACTAGTTTGCATTCCCACCAACAGTGTAATAGGGTTCCCTTTTCTCCACATCCTCTCCAGCATTTATTGCTTGTAGATTTTTGGATTGCAGCCATTCTGACTGGTGTAAAGTGGTACCTCATTGTGGTTTTGATTTGCATTTCTCTGATAATGAGTGATGTTGAACATCTTTTCATGTGTTTGTTAGCCATTTTTATATCTTCTTTGGAGAAATGTCTGTTAAGTTCTTTGGCCCACTTTTTAATTGGGTTGTTTATTTTTCTAGAATCCAGGCATTTTTTTAAAGCTGCGCCCGTCGGGCAGCTACGTGGGCCCTCTCGTTCCCTGGTAAGAGACGGGACCTGGGCCCCCTGCATTGGGAGCTCAATCTTACAACCCTGGACCACCGGGGAAGTCCTTCACAGAGAAATTTAAGAAGGATCCTGCCTTATCAGATATTTAAAAAATACTAGCAATGTTATCCTCATACAGGGATATTGAGTAGCATCAGTGGAAGGGAAGTGGGCCAGGAAACAAACCCAAAGACGTAGAGTAATGTGTCATATAATAAAAGCGGCCTTTTAGTCTTCCCTGGTGGTCCACTGGTTAGGACTCAGCGCTTCCAAATAAACCCAAATATGTACAACTCATCATGTAACAAAGGTGGCCTCCTGGGTCCTCTGGTGGTCCACTGATTAAGACTCAGTGCTTCCACTGAAGGGGCATGAGTTCTACCCCTGGCTGGGGAACCAAGATCCCACATGCCCTGTGGCAGGACCACTAAGTAAATAAAATAAAGACGGCCTCTCAACTAGTGGTGGTGAAGACGAGATTAGTCAATAAATGGTTTAAGCAAATTGAGTGCCCATTTGGTAAAAAAAAAAAAAGAAAAATAAAGATGGATCCGTACCTCATTTTCTGAATCAAAAGGGAAAAAACCCACAAAGTCCAAAAAAAAAAAAAACCCCTGGGTCGTCTGGTGGTTAAGAGCCCGCCTTGCAGTGCAGAAGACACGGGTTTGGCTCCAGTTAGGGAGGTAAGATCCCATGCGCGGTGGAACAACCAAGCCACACGCCACAACTACTGAGTCAAGCACTCTGGAGATCCCGAGCCACAACCACAGAGAGTCCATCGGCTGCAACAAAAAGGTCCTCACGACACAATGCTTTAAGATCCTGAGAGCCACAACTAAGATCCGAGGCACTTTTTTTTTAATTGGGAGGACTTGCCTGGTGGTCCAGTGGCTAAGAAACCATCTGCTAATGCAGGGGGCAGGGGCTTGATCCCTGGCCCAGGAAGATCCCACATGCCATGGGCACCTAAACCCATGTGCCGTAAGTCACAAGTACTTAAGCCCACAAGCCCTGGAGCTCCACAAGAAACCACAGTGCTGAGAAGTCCCGCACTGCAGAGGAGTAGCCCCTGCTAACCGCCAGCTACAGGAAAGCCCACCCTGCAACAAAGACACAGGACAGCAAAGATACATTAACAAAATCTTAAAAAATTTCTAGTTGTGGCATTAGCCATAACTGTGGAGGGAAAAAAAACCAAACACAGATCCAGGACTTCAAAGGACATTGCTGAGGTCCATCTTCAGTTGGAGGATGAGGAAATTAAAAGCTTTAGAAGAGGTTCTAGAGACCCGCAGGGGCAACTAGAGAGAACCCTTACAGCAACAGACCCAGCACAGCCAAAAAAAATCATCGATCAAAGTTTTTAGAAAACAAGAGAACTGGTTAAACTATAGCCCATCTATCTCTACAGGATGAAACAGCATACTTCTATTAAAAACAATAAGGCAGATCTATACAGACCAATAAATACAAAAAAAGACAACCCATCAAACAAAACCAACTTGCAGAAGTGTATTATGTGACACCTGTCTCCTTTTTTGAAAGTAACAATTATGCTGTTGATATCTTTCTTATCTCTAAAATAAATGGCAAATGAAGGAACTTTAACCTTGGCTGGCTTTATTTCTGAGCCACCCTAGACCACAGTAGACGCCAAAAAAATTTTTTTTTGAATCAAGAATGACTACTCTACATGGCATATAATAAATATTTGTTGAATTTAACAGATACACAGAAAGAAAATGAAAAAATTCAAATAACAGCTGAGCCTGAGATTGAGGAGAGGTTTCTCACTTCCATTCAAAGAGCTTGGTTATACTACGTGATCCTGCAAGTGTTCATGTAGAACAGCAGAAAGACACATAATGAACAAAACCCCACCAAGACACAGGTTTCATAGAACACAAAATACTCACTAAACCAGTAACATGCCCTACACTGGTAATCTTTAAAGTTGGGTTAATCAGTTAAAGTACGTCATGCAACGAGAATAAAACTGACACAGTTCAGGGCCCTGTTGGGCTCCTGGGGACAAGGTCTTTCTGTGCTCCGCCCCTAGCAGCCTTCCTTCAGTCTCCTTGACCTTCCCTGAGTTCTGAAGGGCAGATTGGAGCAGTTGTAATTAGGGAAGGGCGGGGATGTGAAACAGTCAAGAGCAGCCTTGGGGCAAGGTCCTGTTTGCCCATCAATGGATACACACAACAATACCTTTGAGTTATCTTGCAGAGCCCAGAGCCCCTCCAGGTGGTGCAGTGGTGAACAGAGGATTCGATCCTTGGGTGGGGAAGATCCCCTTAAGAGTAGGAAATGGCAACGCACTCCAGTATTCTTGCCTGGAAAATTCCATGGATGGACAGAGGAGCCTGGCAGGCTATAGTCCATGGGGTCGCAGAGTCAGACACAACTGAGCATTCACACATGCTGCCCACAACTGAACTGATCTTCCCCAAGCTGGGACTCGAGGGTCTGAGGGCATTAGCCCGCTGTGGCCCCCCTTTGCTCGGCAAAGTAATAAAGCTATTCTTTTCTACTTCACCCAAAATGGACTCTGAAATTCAATTTGGCACTGGTGTACAGAGAGCTGAGTTTTCATCAACAAAACAACTGATCATCTTGGGTCAATAACTGATAAAGCTGTATGGGATCGTGGGGTGTCATTATACCATCTATCTCTCTCTCTTTTTTTTTTTCCGACATCACATGGCATAGGGATCTTACTTAATTCTCTGACCAGGGGTTGAATCCACGCCCTGTGCAGTGCAAAAATGGAGTCTTAACCACTGGAACACCAGGGAAATGCTACTTCAGTGTATGTTTAAATTTTGCCATAATTAAGACTTTTTTAATTAAAAAAAAATCTGTTCTCTGACCTCTTCCGAGGATCAGGGACAAGTTAGCAAGGCAAAAGTGGTGAAGTGAGAGAGGAAGTGCATCAACAGAGAAAAGGTGTCACTGGAACATCAAAGAGGAAAGGCGCAATAGAAACTGAAGCACCAGATCCAACAGTCCTTATTAAGGGGTTTAGACTGGAGCCAGGGGAAGTCACTTAAGTGTTTTTTAAACTGGCAGAACAAGGAATTCCCTGGCGGTTAGTGGTTTGGACTCAGTGCTTTCAATGCAGGGACCCAGGTTCCATCCCTGATTGGGGAACTAAAATCTCACTGGCCATGAGGCACAGCCAAATAAGTGGCATAACAATGACTTACTTGTATGCATTACATCTCTGAAATGTTTTGGTTTTATAATGGTCATGTACTGTTTCTCTGATGAAAACAAAACAGACATTACACTCCTATATACAACTAGAAGTGTAAGTTCACATTTCAGAAATTCAAATCAAGATCTTAACTGTCACAAAAAGAAATTAACATGACATCCTATTCCACCTATCAGATGAAAAAGTATGACTAACATATTGTGTTGATTATGGAAACAAGACATTCTTACACCCTGGTAGTAGGAATGTAAAGTGAAACCATCACTCTAATGGAAACTCTAGCAAAGGGGGTCAAAATGAAAACTGCATATCCCTTACCGAACAATTTTACTGCAAGGAACTTGAAAGTGAAAGTGCTATTCACTCAGTCGTGTCTGACTCTTTGCGATCCCCTGGACTGTAGTCCACCAGGCTCCTCTGTCCATGGGATTCTCCAAGCAAGCATACTGGAGTGGGTTGCCATTTCCTACTCCAAGGGATCGTCCCCACCCAGGGATGGAACCCAGGTTTCCTGCATTGCAGGCAGATTCACTGTCTGAGCCACCGGGGAAACCAAGGGAAAGGGCCTTATTTGACTACAATTCTCACTAGTTTTAAGAATTAAGACAAAATATTTGCAAGTTCTTTGTACATAAGATTTAGTATAGATTGCTTTCATGCTGTGATTGTACTGAGCAGTTTCAGAAGTCCTGAGTTATCTTGTCTTTGCCTGTGGCTACCTTCAGCTCTGGCATCTTATTAAAAAATTTTCTGTAAAGCATTTAAAAGATATTGATAATATCTTAAATTATTTAATCTCATCTTAAGAGTCAGGAGAAATGCTTAAACAAAAGGGTAGGAGAAATCTTTCTGATATTTAAATAAAAACTGCTTGGACTTCAGATCAGGCCTGGTTTCAAAACTACAAGTCACCAAAACAAAAGATAAATAAAACTACTGTGTTGTTATAGTCATTTAGGAGCAAAGTCCTGTCCGACTGTTTGAGACCCCATGGTCTGTAGCCCACCAGGCTCCTCTGTCCATGGGATCCTCCAGAAAGAATACTGGAGTGGGTTGCCATTTCTTTCTCCAGCGGACCTTCCCAACTCAAGGACTGAACCCATCTCCTGCCTGGCAGGCAGATTCTTTAGCACTGAGCCACCAGGGAAGCCCCAGAATTAATGGTACATTAAAGTAAAAGCTTTTGTGTTGCAAAGGGTACTAACTAGAAAGGGAAATAGAGAACCTACAGAATAAGAAAATATTTGCAAATACGTGGGACTTATATTGAGAATATATGAAGAACTCTTAACAAACCAAAAGTAAAGACAATCTAATTTTAACACTGGGCAAGGGATGTGAAAAGACCTCTCCAAAGATCTACACATGGTCGATAAGCACGGGAACAGATGCTCAACCTTATTAGTCATCAGGAAAATGCAAATCAAAACCATTAATGAGATACCAATTTACATCCACTAGGATGGCTATAAGAAAAAAAGAAACAGTGTGAGGATGAGGAGAAACAGAAACCATCGTACATTATGTGCAAACTACTGCAGCCGCTTCGGAAAACAATTAGTTCCTCAAAATGTTAAACATAGTTATTAAATGACCCAGCAATTCCACTCCTAGGTAAATACTCAAAGGAACAAAAACTAGGTGTTTCAACAAAAACTTGTACACAAATATTCATACCAAAGCTATTCACAACAGCCAAAAAGTAGAAACCACCAAAATACCCATCAATTTAACTACGTAGTGAAGTGTCAGTTGCCTCGACTCTGGTCATCACTCCACAATAGCTATCAACTGACTGTGTTGTCCACTTCGTTTTTATATATTGATTTGGCTGCACCTGGTCTTCGTTGAGGCACATGGGACCTTTAGTTGGGGCATGTGGGATCTAGTTCTCCCACCAGGGATCAAACCTGGGCTCCCCGCTTTGGAAGCATGGAATCTTAGCCACTGGATCACAGGGAAGTCCCTCGTGTTGTACACTTAAAATATGTACAACTGTATTTGTCAATTATCCCTCAATGAAGTTGCGGGAAACTCTCTTAAATCCATCAAATGATGAACAGACAAAATGCGTTATATCCAACAATAGAATACTACGCAACCACAAAAAGGAATAAAGTACTGACACGTGTTATAGGGTGGATGACCTTCGAAAACAGGATGCTAAGTGAGCATCAGACAAAAAAGGACACATACTTTATGATTCCACTTAACATAAAAATCTATAGAGACAAAAAGATGAGTCTTTGCCTGGGGATGCAGGAAGGGAAAATTGGATGTGACTACTTTAATGGATATGGAGTTTCCTTTTAGGGTGATGGAAGAAGTTTGGATGGAGACAATGGTGATTATTTGTACAATATTGTAAGGAACCTTAATGCAGTGGAATTGTATACTTTGGTAAATTTCATTATGCGTTTTACATAACTTTTACAATTTTTAGAAACGAAATGAACAACTGACATAGGCTACCACATGGATGATTCTTGAAAACATTGTGCTGTCAAAGAAGTCACCAAAGTCGGCACACTGTATGATCCATTTACATGAAATGTTCAGAAAAGGCCAATTTAGAGGCAGAAAGTAGATCAGTGATTACTTGCATACTTGGGGTGAGGGAGGTGGTTTACAGGGCTTTTTTTAGGCGGGGGGCGGGGTCAGATTGAGTTGCATTCTGAACAACTTTGTGAATATAAAACAAAAAAACTACTGGATTGTACATTTTAAATGAGTGACGTTTAAGGAAAAAAATGCTTGGATACTTGCTAGTGTTGCAGCTTAAAACTCACCTCTGTGGCATTCCCCTTATAGTGTTCTCTGCCAATTTCTACTCCTTTCTATTAAAATCATAACTATTATAGTGAAGTTGTTTCTATTTTTTGGTTACTCTGGAAACTCGGTGGAGAAACTGACTGAAAGTTTATCTATTATACAGGCTATGTCATTCCAGTACTGCCTGTTGCCCTCCTCGTGAGCCAGACGCCCAGAACTTGGAATTATTCGTTTGCCTTATGGAAGCTCCCTAACTCGTTTCATTTCCCACACTAGACTTTAAAGCTTCGAATCTGAGACCTTGACTTCCATTCCTCGGGGGTCTTGCCTCGAAATGTAACAACTCCAGAAAAGTCTTTAACTGAGTACTAGCTAAAAGGCTACTGAGCATGCCCGTCTTGGCTAAGTCAATTCGACAACACTCCCGAACACAAACTATAGTTCCCGCGTTAAAACGTGGGAAAAAACAGCTAAGGATTCGATCTCCAAGGAAAGGCAAAGGTTCGAAAGCCAAGCAGAAGTGAAGATACTAGCACAGCTCACTGTGTACTTGGCCCAACGGTACTGGGTCGGAGACGACCCCTCCCCCGGGGGCGGTTAAAAAAAATGCTAAAAAAAATTACTAAATTAGTGAGAAAGGGGATGTCAACTGGAGATGAAGGGTACCGATGACGCAGGCTAACTATATACGTTTTCCTAAAGCCGCCCTACCCCCAAAATACGACCCAGCCTTCAGCGTCGACACTAACACAGGACGGACAATGATGAAATGCACTTCCAAGTTCCCGGTTTTATGAAACCAAACGCCGGGCCGCGGCCGGGATGAACGACCACCAACGTCTGCGAAGCTCTCCAGTTCCTGCTTGCAACCATCCCCACCGCCATCTTCGAGGTAAGAACTCAGAACCTTTGCTGAAGGGCTTCCAGCATCCGCACCTCCGTGCACAGCCCTGCGGGGCCGTGCCTTTCCCGGGTCGCCCAGAAGGCGGGGCGGAGGCGGCCGTCCACCGGGTCTCCCGGGCCGCAGAGAGGCTCGCCGCGGGCCGCCGTCTTCCTGCCCCGCGCCCCCGGGGTCCCCACCCCGCCCCCCGGGCTCGTTCCCGAGGTCCGGCGCGAGGAGGGGCGCGAGGCCCTCGGCGCGGGCCTCACCTGCACACGCCGCGGATGCAGGGCTCCAGCCAGATGCGGTAGGCGGTCTCGATGTGCTCCTGCGACACCTCCTCGGGCCGCACCGTCTCCGCCCAGCGCCAGGCCGCCTTCTCCAGCTGCAGCCGCGGGGCCATGGCCTCGGCCCGGGGAGCGCGTCCTGAGCCCGGCCGCCGCCGCCGCCGCCGCCCAAATGGGTCCCGCCACCTGCCAGCGATGAGGACCAGGCGGTGCCTCAGCCAGCTGGCCAGTCAATCACCTGTGCGCGCCTCAGCCGCCGCGCCGGCCCGCCCGCGCCCGACCCGCACGACCGGCCGCAAAGCGCCGCCGCCGCCGCCGCCGCCGCCACCCGACGCCCCAGCGTCCGTAGACGTTGAGGGTGTACTCCCCGCTGCGGCGTGCGCATGCGCGCGCTCCCAGCAGCCTTCGCGCCGCCCTCGCCTCGCTCTCACGCCTCGGTCGCCCCTCTTTCTCGCCTGACGGGCGGAGGAAGGGGGAGCCGCTGTTCGAGGCTCTCTCTGGCCACGTCCTCGCCGGCGCCGCGGGGAAAGCGACGTCTCGGCCCCTCTCCAGGACAGCGTCCTGCACACCACTAGTCTCCCGGGCCGGCGCCTGGAGGCTTGAAGGCTGCCCGTTCTTGCCCTCTGGTGCTTCTCCTTTAGCCGTGAAGGAGTTACGCGACCGGCCACTCAAGGCACACCATAGGTCCGCTGGATTATGGGGTGCGACCTGAAACCTGGGTCACCCAAGAAAACCAGGGTCAGCTCGCTGGAAGATTTAAAACTTGGGTGCTGGACCGGTTTCCGACTCCCCTTTCCCGAGCCCTCCTGACGTCATGGCACGTTCTGGCCTTCTCAGCGAGAACTGGACTACGAGTCCCGGCATACATTGCGTGCTGCCGCTCCCTTGGCTGCGAGGCATGCTGGGATTTGTAGTCTTTGGATGAATGGGTTTCCTGTGCCTTGCACTGTGCTGGATTACACGCGGGGGGCCCTGGGCGACGGGGCGGGGGGGGGGGGGGGGGGGGTTTCTCTACACTGAAAGATCATCCTCGCAGGTGGCCAACCCTCCTCACTGTTGGTATCTCCATATGCTGATTTCGACCTTCTTTAGGAACATTCCTCTTTATTCCTTTTTAAACCTTCCCTTTATTCCATCTCTGCCTCTGGATATAAAGAGGAACCTTATCAGAGTGTTTTGCAAACTGTACAAGATACTGCTTGAGGAAGGATTTTGAGGACTTCACGTTTGATTAAGAGCCCTGGGGGAGGCTAAGCGCTCTGACTCAATAGCTAGCCAGATGGGTAACCTTGAACTGGAGGTTGTTTTTTTTGCCACATTTTGCTGTTGCTGAGATTTTGGTTTCCCCACCAAGGATCCACCCTGTAGAGTAAGGGTGCTGACTCCTAACCATTGGTGATGGTGGTGGTTGTTCAGTAGCTCAGTCCTGTCGAACTCTTCTCAACCCCTTGGACTGCAGCATTTCAGGCCTCCCTGTCCATCACCAGCTCCCGGAGTTTACTTAAACTCATGTCCAGTTGATTGTGACCATCTCATCTTCTGTCATCCCCTTCTTCTCCTGCCTTCATTCTTTACCAGCATCAGGGTCTTTTCAGTGAGGAGGCTCTTCCCATCAGGTGACCAAAGTACTGAAGTTTAGTTTCAGTATCAGTCCTTCCGATGAATATTCAGGACTGGTCTCCTTTAGGATGGACTGATTGGATCTCCTTGCAGTCCAAGGGAGTCTCAAGAGTCTTCTCCAACACCACAGTTCAAAAGCATCAATTCTTAAGCGCTCTCCCTTCTTTATGGTCCAGCTGTCACATCTGTACATGACCACTGGAAAAACCAGACCTTTCACTGTACGGACCTTTGTCAGCAAACTAATGTCTCTGCTTTTTAATGTGCTGTCTAGGTTGATCATAGCTTTTCTCCCAAGAATCAAGCGTCTTTTAATTTCATGGCTGCAGTTACCATCTGCAGTGACGTTGGAGCCCCCCCAAAATAAAGTCTGTCAGTTTCCATTGTATCCCCATCTATTTGCCATGAATTGATGGGACCGGATGCCATGATCTTCATTTTTTGAGTGTTGAGTTTTAAGCCAGCTTTTTCACTCTCCTCTTCCAGTTTCATCAAGAAAGTGCATATGCGTTCTGCCATACGGATGGTATCATCTGCATATCTGAGGTTATTGATGTTTCTTCCAGCAATCTTGTGTCAGGAGAGTGTAATTTCCTTGGTTCTGTCTTACTGAAACAAAGATTTGAAACAGCAGACCAGTGTTACAGCACAATTACAGCTCAGAGTTTTATTTGGCAAACAAAGGATAGTACCCTATGGAGGTGTGAGGGTGGGCCGACCCCAAAAGAGAGGCCTCAACCCATCTGGGCTCTCTCTTTTTATACGTTTTTGTCTCCATCCCCTCCCCCCAGACTCCCCAGCTTCCTCTATGCAAATTAGGGCTAGCCAGGAAGGGGGCGTGTTTGTTTCACCTGAGGTTCTCACTCCAGTCCCTGGATATTTCCTTTGTTCCCTTTTTGTGGGCTTCTCCCGTTCTTTGTCTTTTAGCACTTTACCCTATGCTTCATCCAGCCCAGCATGTCACATGATGTACTCTGCATGATGTACTTCACACTTATGGCAGGAAGTGAAGAACTAAAGAGCCTCTTGATGAAAGTGAAAGAGGAGAGTGAAAAAGTTGGCTTAAAACTCAACATTCAGAAAACTAAGATCATGGCATCTGGTCCCATCGCTTCCTGGAAAATAGATGGGGAAACAGTGTCAGACTTTATTTTTGGAGGCTCCAAAATCACTACAGATGGTGACTGCAGCCATGAAATTAAAAGACGCTTGGTCCTTGGAAGAAAACCTATGACAAACCTAGACAGCATATTAAAAAGCAGAGACATTACTTTGCCAACAAAGTTCCATCTGGTCAAAGCTTTGATTTTCCAGTAGTCATGTATGGATATGAGAGTTGGACTATAAAGAAAGCTGAGCGCCAGAGAATTGATACTTTGAAACTGTGATGTTGGAGAAGACTCTCCCTGGGACAGCAAAGAGATCCAACCAGTCTATCCTAAAGGAAATCAGTCCTGAATATTTATTGGAAAGACTGATGCTGAAGCTGAAACCCATTACTTTGGCCACCGGATGCAAACAACTGACTCATTAGAAAAAACCCTAATGCTGGAAAAGATTGAAGGCAGGAGGAGAAGGGGACGACAGAGGATGAGATGGTTGGATGGCATCACCGACTCTTTGGACATGAGTTTGAATAAGCTCCAGAAGTTGGTGATGGACAGGGAGGCCTGGCATGTTGCACTCCCATGAGGTCGCAAAGAGTCAGACACGACTGAGTGGCTAAACTGAACTGAACTTTGCATACAAGTTAAATAAGCAGGGTGACGATATACAGCCATGATGTACTCCTTTCCCAGTTTGTACCAGTCCGTTGTTCCGTGTCTGGTTCTAACTATTGCTTCTTAACCTGCATACAGGTTTTTCAGGAGGCAAGTAATGTGCTTTGGTATTCCCATCTCTTAAAGAAATTTCCCAGTTTGTTGTGATCTACACAGTCAAATGCTTTAGTCAGTGAAGCAGAAGCAGAAGTAGATGTTTTTCTGGAACTCTCTTGCTTTTTCTATGATCCAACAGATGTCGGCAATTTGATCGATGGTTCCTCTGCCTTTTCTAAACTCAGCTTGAACCTCTGAAAGTTCTCAGTTCACGTATTCTTGAAGCCTATCTTGGAGAATTTTGAGCATTACTTTGCTAGCATGCGAAATGTAGTTTGAACATTCTTTGGCATTGCCTTTCTTTGGTATTGGAATGAATACAGAATTTTTCCAGTCCTGTGGCCACTGCTGAGTTTCCCAAATTTACTGGCATATTGAGTGCAGCACTTTCACAGCATCATCTTTTGGGTTTTGAAATATGTCAGCTGGAATTCCATCACCTCCACTAGCTTTGTTCTTAGTGATGCTTCCTAAGGCCCACTTGGCTTCACATTCCAGGATGTCTGACTCTAGGTGAGTTATATGATATCACATTCTAGGTGTGATAATCACACCATCATGGTTATCTGGGTCATGGTTTTTTTTTGTGTGTAGTTCTTCTGTGTATTCTTGCCTCTTCTTAATAACTTCTGCTTCTGTTAGGTCCATACCATTCCTGTCCTTTATTGTGCCCATCTTTGCATGAAATGTTCCCTTGGTATCTCTAATTTTCTTGAAGAGGTCTCTAGTCTTTCCCATTCTATTGTTTTCCTCTATTCCTTTGCATTGATTACCTGGAAAGACTTTTTATGTCTGCTTGTTATTCTTTGGAACTCTGCATTCAGATGGGAATATCTTTCCTTTTCTACTTTGCTTTTCACTTCTCTTCTTTTCTTAGCTATTTGTAAGGCCTCCTCAGACAACCATTTTGCCTTTGTGCATTTCTTTTTCTTGGGAATGGTTTTGATCACCGCCTCCTGTACAATGTCACAAACCTCTGTCCATAGTTCTTCAGGCACTCTGTATCTGATCTAATCTCTTATCTGTCACTTCCCGCTGTATAATCATAAGGGATTTCATTTAGGTCATACCTGAATGGCCTAGTGGTTTTCCCTACTTTCTTCAATTTAAGTCTGAATTTTGCAATAAGGAGTTCATGATCTGAGCCGAAGTCAGCTCACGGTCTTGTTTTTGCTGACTGTATAGAGCTTCTCCACCTTTGGCTGCAAAGAATATAATCAATCTGATTTCAGTATTGACCATCTGGTGATGTCCATGTGTAGAGTCTCTTGTGTCGTTGGAAGAGGGTGTTTGCTATGATCAGTGTGTTCTCTTGGCAAAACTCTATTAGCCTTTGCCCTGCTTCATTGTGTACTCCAAGGCCAAACTTGCCTGTTACTCCAGGTATCTCTTGACTTCCTACTTTTGCATTCCAGTCCCCTATGATGAAAAAGCCATCCTTTGTTTTTGATGTTAGTTCTAGAAGTTCTTGTAGGTCTTCTTGAAACTGTTCAACTTCAGCTTCTTTGGCATTATTGCTTGCGGTAAAGACTTAGATTACTGTGATATTGAATGATTTGCCTTGGAAATGAACAGAGATCATTCTATTATTTTTGAAATTGCACCCAAGCATTGCATTGTGGACTCTTTTGCCGACTGTGAGGACTACTCCATTTCTTCTAAGGTTTTCTTGCCCAAAGTAGTAGCTATGTTGTACCCAGATTATAGATCCCCCAAAGACCACCCCAGGAGCCAAATCTGCTGTAAACACATGAGGGTCTTTTATTCAAGCTCGAGCAGGGACTTCCACCCACACTGACGCAGCGGCTTAGGTAAAAAAGCCCCGAGTAACAGCAGATAGGCGTTTTTATAGTTTGTGGGGTGTGGTGAGGGGTTTTTGAAACAGCGATTGGTGGACTTTTCACGCATTAGTTCCTGATAGAACTTGGGTGTTTGCCCTTTATTACAAGATGGCGGCTCCTTTTTTAAGATGGAGTCACTTAGGCTCTACATTCCCCCTTTCTCTAGTCCCAAAGGAGGCCCAATCATGGGCCTTCAATGAGCTCTGTCATCGCTCAGCCAAGATGGATGTTAGTGAGAGGGATTCTGGGAAGTGGGCCGTCTCTTTTAGACCTTTTCCAAATTCCTCCTGTAGGTGGTGGCTCATCAGTTCTGTATTTCTTATCAGGATCTCCTGTCATAAAACAACTCATGCAAATGGTTACCATGATGCCTGGCCAGGGTGGGTGGTTTTAATCAGTGTGTTTTTCCTAACAATTTTTTCCTGAGAGACTTCATACTCAGGATACTTTTTGGGAATTGGGGCGGAGGTCTCTTCTGTAACTTTTTCCTGCTGTGCATGGGCGTAGGCTTGCCTAGCAGAGCAGAAGTCTCTCTTTGCCTGATCTAAATCAAGGTGTGTGTGTGTGTGTGTATATATATATATTTGAAACCAGCATTCACCCTTGTAATAACAGAAATTTAGTTTGGAACTGCTGGCTCCTCTCAGAGATGAAATAGAAAGGGGCCAAACAGGAGACCTAACAGGATGGTCATCGCTGGTCCCCAGAAACAGGAGGCAACATTTAGGGTGAGGGCTGCAGGGTTTGTGACTTGCCTCCAGTTCTGTAGAAGAACTCAAAAGACATTGTTATGCACATTTCTTTGAGTAGGAATCAGGACCCTGTCTCAAGGGTGTACTACCATTTTTTTTCAGTTTAAGTATCCCCTCCCTTCCCTGATTAGCAATTGTTTGAATCCACCCTTCCCACTTAGGGAAGGTCAAGGAGGCTGAATGAAGCCTCTATCTTACAGATAAGAAATGGGGAACACTGAACAGACTCCAGAGCCCCACAGAGTCCTATTCAGTTTTAATTCAGGGAACAGGGCATCTATGACTGTGATAACTTTTTGTCAAATTGGGGCATAGGACTGCCTCAGCTTGGAGAACAGACACTGAATTGGAAGCATTTCAGAGTTCCAAGTCCTAGATCTGAGCCTTGTATGAGTAAAATCTCAGTCTCTTGGTCTGCCATTTTGTTGTAACAAACCCAGTTAGAAGTAGCTGGAGGAGGGATATCTGGAATTTTAATAGACAAAATAAGTCTCATTTCTTTCTAGACAAATAGGCCTGAAACCCAGTCTAGACCTGACACTTCCGGGAGACTTGTAGCCAGGTAGCCAGTAGCCTAGTTTTATAAAAAGTAAGGTTGAAGTCACTAGCTTCCAGCAGACATTGTTTTGAGAATGGTAGCGTCTAAGCCTGACATGACTCAGAAAACTCAAGTGTTTAGCAATACAGCGTCTAATCTGAAATTACACCCCTAGTATCACCTCGTTGTTTCTCAGGATGTCTGAACCACAGCTACTCTATTTTGACTTTAAATTGTAAAATTTTCCTTAATAGCCAAAGCAGATGTCACCATTAATGATGTCAGTGTTTTTCTAAATATGAGAAGATGCAAGAATTGGAACTCGTAAAATCTTCTCCTGAAAAGATCTAACTATCTGAAGGCCTGTTCTGCCAGCTTTTCCCAGAGCACAGAGTGCCTCATTCCTGATTTTCACCCTGAACTCCTCTCAGGGGCGTTGAAAGTCAGCAGTTGCAGTGGTCATGATTTAATCGTTGTAGATGTAGATGACAAGTGTCAGTCTTTCGTTGGCAGAGCCCCTTTTTGCTCAAAAACTTGACCATGATTTTGAGGGGGGCATTTCATGACCATTTTATCTCATGGTGCTGAGAATGTCCATTCTCAGGTTTGGCAAAGATTCCGTTGACAGGCCACTCAATGTGCTGTTACTGGACTAGGCCATAAAACAATATCCAGAATTCTCTGGACCACCTGTCTTACTAGCCTCTTGGTCCAGGAAAATATTTCCTCTTGTTGCTTCTTCCCATATCTAGAGTTACACTGTTACCATCATCAATCTCATATGGGACTATATATTATTCTATTAGAAGCCTCAGACACACATTTGGCAGTATAAAAAAGGGTCATCTTGTAAAACAGGTGAAATACAAATAACATAGCCAGCAGTATTAGTAAAGTCACAAGTAAGACTTAGGTTAAGAGCTTCCATTAAATGTAGCCCAATATATATCAGGTCATCTGACTTACTCATAGAATCTTTATCTTCTAGGGAAATTGTATATTGGCACCACTGTCTATAAGGCACATAGTCCAGTTTTCTAGTGTTACTAGACTGATTATCCTTAGTATGATTTAATTATCTTTAACACAGAGTAGACTTTAAACTTAAATTACCATAACCTGGTGTTATCTATATAAATCCATCCCATAATTGTGGGAGATTTTTTTTTCCTTTGTTGCTTGAGTAATAGAAAAAAGTTCAAATTTATGGCCAGAGTCAGAGCAGGCATTATTAATTGGCCTAATATCAAAGTGACCTGAATATGACTATAATTTTTAAAATAAATTTTCTCAGGACCAACCAGTTAGAGTCTTGTAGTAGAGAAATTTACCAAGGTAACCCAGAACTAGACACAGGTAATTAGCCACAAACCCAACAATTGGATTGATTTCTAAAACTAGTATAGGATCAGGCCTATAACAGAAAAGCATTTGATTTATATGCAAAGGTCTAAGAAGTCAAGAAAACATTATAAATGATCATACAAATCAGGTCCAGCATCTTAGGCAAGCTGTCTATCTCTGATGTCAACATCTTCTCATCCTGGTGTAGTGTAGTTTCTCCTGATAAAAAGTCTTTTCATCCAGGTTGGAGACAGTCCCTTCAATTATGTCTTTTTCCAGTCCTGGTTGCAGATCACGAGGCATCTGATCTTCATCCAAAGACAGATTACTGAGATAAGCTTCAGAAACAAACTTAGGGTGTTCTTTAAGAATTCAATTGAAGTTTACATTAATATCACATAACAGCAAAGAACTATCTAAGAACTGAGTCTTACTACCTCCATTGGTTGACCTCCATTAACAAACTGGGATTTAACATTTATTGAAACATCGTCATTTTTTTTTAAATTACCCTCACTTTTATCATATTTAACCAAATTAAGGCTAGTTTGTTTGCAAAACAGGTCTGTTCACACTAATTTTGGTCTGATGATTTATATAACCATAATTGATCATAGACTTTTTTTTATTTTGTTGAAACATTTATAGAGTCTCAGACTGAACTTTTAAGATAAAACAAGGCTGGGAAACTCACACCAAAGAATTATCACAGATTTTGCCTAACAAATAGGTGAATTCTTTTTTAAGGTCTCAAAATTCCTTGAGATTTTTGTACCTGCTAGTGAGATAACCTTAGCTCATTTGATAAGCTTACTGGAAACCTAAGAGTTTCAAATTTCTGAAGAAGTTAGAAAATATAGTTGTATTGTTTATAACATATAATTTTACCAAATTATTTTCATTATTAGTTTGAGAGGAAGGTTTTCCCTACTCCTGGAAAACACAAGATTCCAACCTGTAATTTTTCAGATAGAAACCATAAAAGTTCACTCAGTCCTTTTGTTAACTTTTGTGAAGTCATCTGGTTTTTCATTAGAATACCGGGACATAGCAGGCTGTTAAGAACTCCATGTAATTTCTAGATTATCTGTATTAGTAATTTTATCATACATTATAACATGAGTGGATTTATTATTCATTTGATAATATTTTTATGTAATTTAACCCACTAAATAAATGCAACTAGTTTAATATCTCTCTTTGGGATGTTTCAGGGGCCCTCTGAAGCACCCCAAAGTTAGCTAGAGGTCAATGATTTAGAAAGTATTGTCAATAAATATCAAAAGGGTTTATAACAGTCAGATAGGATCATATAAGTCACTGTGAAACAACAGTTACTCACTAAGCCAAAATTAACAAAAGATTTCAAAGGTAAACGTAGAACAGATCACTTAAGAGATAAACTTAAAATCTATTATCAAAGGTAGTTCAACATCTCAAGAAAACTCGTATTTATGCACAAAACTCTTCCCTTGGGGTCCACTTTCCATAAAACATTGGTGTCACTTTCTGTACCCATTCCTTTGTTCTCCCATCCTGAAACAGCCACCTATAAGTCAGACCTACTTCCTTTTCCCTTCATAAAATGTAATTTCATTCCTTATACCTTCTTTACTGAAAACACACATCCTACTTTTCTTAAGCAACCAAGAACTGACCTTTATATTAGCATTCTATAGATTGGTGAATATAAATATCAGTGATAATTTCTAAAACCCTTGCTTTCTTAGGGTTTTAGAAATTAAACATTTTAGGATGGCACCAAACATTATTCACTTATAGTCCCAAATCTCTTTAGTTTCTCTGTAAAAGGAAATTAGTGTTTAGTAGTAAATGTTTCAAAATCTTATTTTAACTGGAAATGACCTAACTATTTAATAGACTTCCAACACTTAGCACACTTAGCACAACCCTTAAAAATTCAAGTTATGCCAATCTGGAGAGACTATTTTAGACGGATATTCCTAAAGAATAATCATATAAAAGCTCATATCTCATTTACATTTTGAGAAGTTTTCTCTCTCTCTCCTTTTTTTTTTTAACTCGAAGTAATTACAGATATAATATTTAACATATTAAACCTAGGTACAACGAAAATATTTTATTTGATGTTAATTTCTTTAAGACATGTCTATATTAGATAGAGCAACAAACATTAATATCAGGTATTTAATACTGAATATTTCCCAGTTCACATGAACCTGAAATTTATCGTTTAATTTAGAATTATTTGATTTGTAAGCGCTTATCTTTCTTTAAGCCAATTAAATAGAGCTCATTTACAAATTAACCTCAAAAATTATTACACAGAGACAAAGACATACCAAAACATATTTAGACAGACACAAAGCAGGATCTAGCTTCATTTTCTAAGTTTGGAGGTCAACAAAGTCTCTTGTTCCTTACCAGTTGGGGCACTCTGGCCAGCTGTCCACGTCAGGAGGAGACCAGGGACAAAAGGGTCCCAGTTGCGGCCGCTGGGTCTGGTCTATTGGCAGGCAAGCTGGCCCTTGAGTACCCTGAGTGGTCAGGACATCAGTCTCAGTGAAGAAGAGGGGGACCCCTTCCAGGGCCCGAAGCTGGGCTCTTGTCTAACACTCGGAAATGGATTGTCCAAGGAGACACATGTACTGACAAAGCAAGAGACTCCACTGGGAAGGGCACTCAGGAGAACTGCTCAGCTGCGTGGCTCACAGTACAGCTACACGGACAGACAGAGAGACAGAACAAACAGTCCTCCGGGAGTCTGGAGGAAAAACCGAAAGTAGGACGACGGTGTAATCCCGTGACGTGGTAGCGACCCGCGAACGTCCTCATCAACAAGGGGCACTCTGTCCCCGCCCATGATGCAATCACAGGCGTCCTCAGAAACAAAAGGGGCACTCCTTCTCCACCAATACCAATGGAGCCCGTGATGGAATCACGGGCGTCCTCAGCCCCACCAATGGAGCCAGGGACGTCTCCCTAGGACTCCTGGTCGGAGGTCCACAAGTGCGTCCACAAGGACCAAATACCGACTTCCAAACTTCCAAAGAGGGCCCTGAAACCGAAAGACAGAACAAAACGACAGACAAAAGACTTACTGGTCTCGATCGACCCTCCCGAACGGGAGTCCTAGGAGTCGTGGGGGATCCCAGACCAGCCCCCAAATGTTGTGCCCAGATTATAGATCCCCCAAAGACCACCTGAGGAGCCGATTCCGCTGTAAACACATGAGGGTCTTTTATTCAAGCTCAAGCAGGGGCTTCCACCCATACCAACGCAGCAGCTTAGGTAAAAAAGCCCCGAGTAACAGCAAATAGACGTTTTTATAGTTTGTGGGGCGGGGTGAGGGGTTTTTGAAACAGCGATTGGTGGACTTTTCGCGCGTTAGTTCCTGATAGAACTTGGGTGTTTGCCCTTTATTACAAGATGGCGGCTCCTTTTTTAAAGACGGAGTCACTTAGGCTCTACAGATACAACGGTCATCTGAATTAAGTTCACCCATTCTGGTCTATTTTAGTTCACTGATTCCTAAAATGTCAACATCCACTCTTGTCATCTCCTGTTTGACCACTTCCAATTTACCTTGATTCATAGACCTAACATTCCATTTTCCTATGCAGTATATTTTTTTACAGCATCAGAGTTTACTTTCACAACCAGACACATCCACAGCTGGGCATTGTTTCCATTCTGGCTCAGAATCTTCATTCCTCTGGAGCTATTTCTCCGCTCTTCTCCTGTAGCCTATTGGGCACCTACTGACTTGGGGAGTTCATCTTTCAGTGTCATATCTTTTTGCCTTTTCATACTGTTCATGAGGTTCTTAAGGTAAGAATGGCCCGTTGGACGGCCAAGGAATTCTCCAAACTGGATCCCTGATGTGTGTAACACTTTATAGACAGATGTTCACTGAAGGAATGATGAAAGTAAGACATGGTCCTTGCACTTGGGCACAGGTGAGGGAAGAACAGTAGAGACTCAAAGTAAGGTCCCCTTCCATGGACGGTTTGGAGTACTTGGGCGGCGTCTTCCCAGGAGGGATAACTTCTAAACCTACTCTTCATAGATGAATAGAACTTAGCCAGGTTAGAAGAAACATACCATTCTAGACAAAGGGAACTACAAGGAAGACAGGAGAGAAGAGAATATGAGACCACAACTCTGAGCAGGGGAGGTGAGCATCTGAGAGATTAACCGAGACTTTGCCTTTATCTGAGGGACTCATTGAAACGTTTAAAGCTGGTGCATGATATAAGGGGGGTTTGCATTTTTTGTAACTTCCTCAGTCTAAGCCAAGGACAGAGGCTGAGAAACTACTTGTAAAACTATAGAAGTAAAGAAGCCAGGGATAATGAATGAATGGGTCAGGGTGATGTATATGGAATGAGACAAACTTGAAAGATATTTAGGACCTGGAATGGCTAAACATGGTGGGTTGGTCTAAACAGAGCCTGTTTAGCTTTCTGCTATTTGACCTTCAGGTCCACGTCATAGCCCTTTGCTAGGTGCTTACAGCTCCCTGTGTCATTGGCTCAGTTAGCACGTGATGAAACTGCGAAGACTGTTTACTATGCTGCCACTGCTCTATGCCAGTTTTCTAATTGGGTAGTTAAACAAATAGAGTTTCTACCACGTGAGATTAAAAAATACAGAAAAAGAAAGTTTAGAAGGGAGATGATGATTTCCATTTTTAATACACTGCATTTTAAGTGCATCAGGGACATCCATGTAGAGATAGCAGACATGAGTCTGAATCTTACAGGACGTATTGCTCCTGGGGTTTTTCACTCTCCACTGGATGAGTCTCATCAGCATTCACATATGCTGTAATTTCTCCCAGGATTAACAAACCCTGCTCTTGACTTAACATCCTCTGCCAGTTACCATCCCACTTCTTTGCTTTTCTTTATAGCAAAACTTCCGGAAATAGTGGTCTAGAATCTTCTCCAGTTCCATAATTCCCCGTCCTCCTTAAATCTTTTCTAAATCAGGCTCTTCCCCTCCAAACCAATCACACTGAGGTCACCAAAGTCCTCCACATTGTGAAATTCAGTGGTTAGCTCACGCTCTATTTTTCTTGACCTGTCTGCAGCATTTGACCTAGTTTTTCACTCTGTTCTCTTGGAATTTTTCTTTTTTTTTTTTTGGCTACACTGGGTCTTCGTTACTGTGGGGGCTGTCTGGTGGCTGCGAGCAGAGGCTACTTTCTGATTGCAGTGTGCGGGCTTCTTACTGCAATGGCTTTTCTTGCTGCAGAACACGGGCTCCAGGCACTCAGGCCTCGGTACTGGCAGCACCTGGGGTCGGTAGTTAAGGCAACTGAATTGAGGCCCCAGTAGAGCACTGGCCTCCTAGGGGCGGTGCGCCGGCCTGGTTCCCTTGCCACCTGTGGGGTCTTCCCGGGCCAGGGATCAAACCCACGTGCCCTTCATTGGCAGGTGGATTCTCAACCACTGGACTACTGAAAGTGAAAGTGAAGTCGCTCAGTCGTGTCTGACTCTTTGCGACCCCATGGATTGCAGCCCACCAGGCCTCCCTGTCCATCACCAACTCCCAGAGTTTACTCAAACTCATGTCCATCGAGCCGGTGATGCCATCCAACCAGCTAATCCTCTGTCATCCCCTTCTCCTCCTGCCCTCAGTCTTTCCCAGCATCAGGGTCTTTTCCAATAAGTCGGCTCTTCACATCAGGTGGCCAAAGTATTGGAGCTTCAGCATCAGTCCTTCCAATGAATATACAGAGTTGATTTCCTTTAGAATTGACTGGTTTGATCTCCTTACTGCCCAAGGGACTCTCAAAACTCTTCTCCAGCACCACGATTCAAAGGCATCAGTTCTTCGGCACTCAGCCTTCTTTATGGTCCAACTCTCACATCCATACAGGACCACTGGGTAAAAACATAGCTTTACTATATAGACCTTTGTCAACAAAGTGGTATCTCTGCTTATCACTTCTTTAATTTGCTGCCCCAAGCCCAGACTGTTTATTTACTTACTATTTTTTATTGTTAGCTGTCCTGGGGCTTCCTCACTGTGCGTGGGCTTTCTCTAGCTGCTTCGAGGGGCCACCTGTAGTGGCTTCTCTTCCTTCCAAGCACTGACTCCAGGGCACATGGGCCCAGTCACTGTGGTGCCACTCTGTGGCACGTTACATCTCCCCAGACCAGGGAGCAGACCTGTGTCCCCTGCATTGCAAGGCAAGCTACCACCGGGCCATCAGGGAAGTCCCCACACTCTGTTCAGCTTCTTCACTAATTGGGCATCCAGACCCTTAGCTTCTTCATCCTGTCAGTTTCTTACAAATGTATTATTTCTTTGTCTAAAAACTAAAACCTGCCTGCTTTGGCCGCTTCTTGGGTCCTGTTTCTATGGGACTCCCACATGCATAAATTAAAATTTGTTTCCTTTTCTCTTTTTAAACTGTCTTGTGTCAATTTTTCCCCCCATTATTTTAGCTTTTTATTTTTATTTTTTTAATTGGTTTTGCCATACAATGACATGAAACCACCATGGGTTTACATATGCTCCCCCTCCAGATGTCAATTTTATTAGTAGTCCAGACACAAGAACTCAAGATGGGGGGTGGGGGCGGGGGGAATTTTCCCCTCCCCAACACCTCTTTATAGTCGGATCTTGGCTTCCCATGGAAACCAGATGAACATCCCTCTGTTCAAAAACCTCCAAAAACTTACCACTTGTTCGGCCTCAGTGACAAAGGGCCTCCCACCCCACACTGCCCTGAGCTCCTTTCCTACCACTGTCCCTCCCTGCAGCTTTGTTCCAACAGCACTCTATTCCAATTCCAGAACTACACAAGTGGACTCCTGCCTCTTTTATCTGGAGCTTTCTTCCCCTGCAGAGCCACAGGGCTTCTCTTTCACGTGATGTTTTGGGAACGGGGAGAACCCTAGGAAAAAGGTCCAGAAGAACAATTGTTAGCTGTAAGGAGAATCAGAGGGAATGAATACTCAGAAGCTTAGGGAGGAAAGTTTCAAGAAGATGGGAATGGTCAGCTATGTTGAATTCCTCTTAATTTTCCAATTTCTTGGCTCCCTTCACAATAAAATTATTAAAATAATTATCTACCCCAACACTGTCAAATATAAATATGAGTCACATATGTAGTTTTTTTTTCACATATGTAGTTTTAAATTTCCTAGTAGTCACATCTAAAAGAGTAAACAAGTAAAATTAATTTTAATAATATATTTAACCCAATACAGCCAAAATAATTACATTTCCACATGAAGTTAATCTTTTAAAAACTTTAATGTGATATTCTTTTTACATTACATTTTGGAGATCTGGTATGCATTTTACACTTCTAATCTCATCTGAAACTTGCCACATTTACGTTCTCAAAAGCCACATGTGGTGAGTGGCTACCATAGCAGACAGCACAGATCTATATTCTTTCGACTTCATCTCCTGTCCTAAAGCAGAAAGGGTAGAGGGTTCCCAGAGAAAGAGAACCAGTGTGGCTTCCGTGATATAAGAGAAGCCATTTTAGACTAAGCCATTTTCTGATCCAAGCCTGACCACAATGCTTGCCCTTGAATGGGTCTTAGTTATTAGTCAGTCAGTCAATTCAGTCGCTAAGTCACGACCCCATGGACTGCAGCACGCCAGGCCTCCTTGTTCATCACCAACTCCCGGAGTTTACTTAAACTCATGTCCATTGAGTCGGTGATGCCATCCAGCCATCTCATCCTCTGTCGTCCCCTTCTCCTCCTGCCCCCAATCCTTCCCAGCATCAGGGTTTTTTTTCAAATGAGTCAGCTCTTTGCATCAGGTGGCCTAAGTACTGGAGTTTCAGCTTCAGCGTCAGTCCTTCCAATGAACATTCAGGACTGATTTTCCTTTAGGTTGGACTGGTTGGATCTCCTTGCAGTCCAAGGGACTCTAAAGAATCTTCTCCAACACCACAGTTCAAAAGCATCAATTCTTCAGTGCTCAGCTTTCTTTATAGTCCAACTCTCACATCCACACATGACTACTGGAAAAACCATAGACTTGACTAGACAGAGCTTTGTTGGCAAAGTAATGTCTCTGCTTTTTAATATGCTGTCTAGGTCGGGGCTTCTCTGGTGGCTCAGATGGTAAAGTGTCTTCCTGCAATGCTGGAGACCTGGGTTCAATCCCTGGATCAGGAAGATCCCCTGGAGAAGGAAATGGCAACCCATTCCAGTATTCTTGCCTGAAAAGTTCCACGGACAGAAGAGCCTGGTAGGCTACCATCCATGGGTCACAAAGAGTCGGACACTGCTGAGCGACTTTACTTACTTACTTACTAGGTTGGTCATAACTCTCCTTCCAAGCAGTAAGCGTCTTTTAATTTCATGGCTGCAGTCACCATCTGCAGTGATTTTGGAGCCCAAGAAAATAAAGTCAGCCACTGTTTCTACTGTTTCCCCATCCATTTGCCATGAAGTGATGGGAACAGATGCCATGATCTTAGTTTTCTGAATGTTGAGGTTTAAGCCAACTTTTTCACCCTCCTCTTTACTTTCATCAAGAGGCTCTTTAGTTCTTCTTCACTTTCTGCCCTAAGGGTTGTGTCATCTGCATATCTGAGGTTATTAATATTTCTCCCAGCAATCTTGATTCCAGTTTGTGCTTCATCCAGCCCAGTAATTAATAATCATAAGGAAAGTGAGGGAATGTAGGAACACAGGAAAAGCAGTCAAGAAAGATCAATAGCTTAGCAATGAAGCAGAGTCCTAGTTCTTCCTCAAAGGATGAGGATGGTTACTGTGCTGAGATCCCAGAACCTAAGGCGGGATCATGCTGACCTTTGCTGACCCTCGTGACTTGAATCCGCTGAGGCTGGATTCTGTCAACCTGTGCCCCAGTTCTACTCTGAATTCTCCTCTGCTCAAGCCCCTTCATGAATATGCATGTATTCTTAGCTGAGAAGAGAAGAAATGGAAAGGCAAAGGAGAAAAGGAAAGAGATACTCATTTGAATGTAGAGTTCCAAAGAATTGCAAGGAGAGATAAGAAACCCTTCCTCAGAGATCAATGCAAAGAAACAGAGGAAAACAATAGAATGGGAAAGGTGAGCTCTTGTCAAGAAATTAGAGATACCAAGGGAACGTTTCATGCAAAGATGGGCTCTATAAATGACAGAAATGGTAAGGACCTAACAGAAGCAGAAGATATTAAGAAGAGGTGGCAAGAATACACAGAAGAGCTGTACAAAAAAGATCTTCAAGGCCTAGATAATCACAATGTTGTGATCACTCACCTAGAGCCAGACATCCTGGAATGTGAAGTCAAGTGGGCCTTAGGAAGCATCACTATGAACAAAGCTAGTGGAGGTGATGGAATTCCAGTTGAGCTCTTTCAAATCCTAAAAGATGATGCTGTGAAAGTGCTGCACTCAATATGCCAGCAAATTTGGAAAACTCAGCAGTGGCCACAGGACTAGAAAAAGTCAGTTTTCATTCCAATTGCAAAGGCAACGCCAAAGAGTGTTCAAACTACCACACAATTGCAGTCATCTCACATGCTAGCAAAGTAATGCTCAAAATTCTCCAAGCCAGGCTTCAACAGTACATGAACTGTGAATGTCCAGATGTTCAAGCTGGATTTAGAAAAGGCAGAGGAACCAGAGATCAAATTGCCAACATGCATTGGATCATTGAAAAAGCAAAAGAGTTCCAGAAAAACATCTGGTTTATTGACTACACCAAAGTCTTTGACTATGTGGATCACAACAGACTGTGGGAAATTCTTAAAGAGATGGGAATACCAGACCACCTGATGTGCTGCCTGAGAAATGTGTATTCAGGTCAAGAATAAATAGAACTGGACATGGACCAACAGACTGATTTCAAACCAGGAAAGGAGTATGTCAAGGCTGTATACTGTCACCCTACTTATTTAACTTACACGCAGAGTACATCATGCAAAATGCCAGGCTGGATGAAGCACAAACTGGAATCAAGATTGCCAGGAGAAATATCAGTAACCTCATATATACAGATGGCACCACCCTTATGGCAGAAAGTAAAGAACTAAAGAGCCTCTTCATGAAATGAAAGAGGAGAGTAGAAAAGTTGGCTTAAAGCTTAACATTCAGGAAATGAAGATCATGACATCCAGTCCCATCACTTCATGGCAAATAGACGAGGAAACAATGGAAACAGTGAGAGACTTTATTTTTGGGGGCTCCACAATCACTGCAAATGGTGACTGTGGCCATAAAATTAAAAGATGCTTGCTCCTAAGAAGAAAAGCTGTGACCAACCTAGACAGCATATTAAAAAGCAGAGATATTACTTTGCCAACAAAGGTCCATCTAGTCAAAGCTATGGTTTTTCCAGTAGTCATGTGTGGATGTAAGAGTTGGACTATAAAGAAAGCTGAGCGCCAAAGAATTGATGCTTTTGAACTGTGGTGTTGGACAAGACTCTTGAGAGTCCCTTGGACTGCAAGGAGATCCAACCAGTCCATCCTAAAGGAGATCAGTCCTGAGTGTTCATTGGAAGGACTGATGCTGAAGCTGAAACTCCAACACTTTGGCCCCCTGATGCGAAGAACTGACTCATTGGAAAAGACCCTGATGCTGGGCAAAATTGAAGGCAGGAGGAGAAGGGGATGACAGAGGATGAGATGGTTGGATGGTGTCACCCCCTCTATGGACATGAGTTTGAGTAAGCTGCAGGAGTTGGTGATGGACAGGAAAGTTTGGTGTGCTGCAATCCATGGGGTTGCAAAGAGTCGGACAGAACTGAGCAACTGAACTGAACTTCACCTAAAAATTCCCCAGTTTTGCTGTTTTGGGAGACACTGCTTTGGGAAAGACCCCTGGTGCTCTCCTTACTTGTTGCGAGTAGTGAATCCTTCCTTCTCCCACTCTACCTTGGTTGTGTCTTTTGACTCCACACATCGAAAGGGGAACCCAGTTTTCTGGTAACTCTATTCCCTCTTCAACCAACTCCAGTCTGGCCTATGACCTTATCACTCCTCTCCAGCTGCTTGCTACCAACTCAAGAACAGTGCCTGGCACACAGTAGGTACTTAGGAAATGCTTGAAAAAATGAATGAATGTATATCAGTCTGACTAAGGATTAATGTTCTAATTCCAGAGTTGTGGTTAGAAGAAGATTCTTTTTTCTACGTGAGGGAGGCTTGAAACCTGCACAGACTCACAAATTATATATAAAGCACAGGAACATTTTTAATGTCACTGGTCATTCTTCCAAGACTCAGTGGGGAAGAAAGGCAAAAATCCCAAGCCAAAAATGGAATTGAAGAGCATTCCCTGGTGGTCCAGCAGTTACAGCTTGGTGCTTTCACTGCTGGGGGGAAGGTTCAATTCCTGGTTGGGAAACTAAGATCCTGCAAGCTATGGCATCAATTCAGTTCAGTTGCTCATTGGTATCCAAATCTTTGCAACCCCGTGGACTGCAGCACGCCAGGCCTCCCTGTCCATCACTACCTCCCGGAGCTTGCTCAAACTCATGTCCATTGAGTCGGTGATGCCATCCAACCATCTCATCCTCTGTCGTCCCCTTCTCCTCTTGCCTTCAATCTTTCCCAGCATCATGGTCTTTTCCAGTGACTCAGTTCTTCGCGTCAGGTGGCCAAAGTTTTGCAGGTTCAGCTTCAACATCAGTCCTTTCAATGAATATTCAGGACTGATTTCCTTTAGGTTTGACTGGTTTGATCTCCTTGCTCTCCAAGGGACTCTCAGGAATCTTCTCCAACACCACAGTTCAAAAGCATCAATTCTTTGGTGCTCAGCCTTCTTTATGGTCCAACTCTCACATCCATTCATGACCACTGAAAAAAACATAGCCTTGACTATACAGACCTTTGTTGGTAAAGCCATGTCTCTGCTTTTTAATATGCTGTCTAGGTTGGTCATAGCTTTTCTTCCAAGGACCATGTGTCTTTTAATTTCATGGCTGCAGTCACCATCTGTAGTGATTTTGGAGCCCAAGAAAATTAAGTCTCACTGTTTCCCCATATATTTGCCATGAAGTGATGGGACTAGATGCCAGGATCTTCGTTTTTTGAATGTTGAGTTTTAAGCCAGCTTTTTCACTCTCCTCTTTCACTCTCATCAAGAAGTTCTTTAGTTCTTCTTCTCTTTCTGCCATAAGGATGGTGTCATCTGCATAGCTTAGGTTATTGATATTTCTGTTGAAGCCTCACCTGGAGAATTTTGAGCATTACTTTACTAGCGTGAGATGAGTGCAGTTGTGCGGTAGCTTGAGCATCCTTTGGCATTGCCTTTCTTTGGGATTGGAATGAAAACTGACCTTTCCCAATACTGTGGCCACTGCTGAACTGCAGCCCTTTCACAGCATCATCTTTTAGCATTTGAAATAGCTCAGCTGGAATTCCACTACCTCCACTAGCTTTTTCGTAGTGATGCTTCCTAAGGCCCACTTGACTTCACACTCCAGGATGTCTGGCTCTAGGTGAGTGATCACACCATCGTGTGGTTTTGCCCCACGTACCGTCTTATTGGGGCTTTTCCTTTGCCCTTGGATGTGGGGTATCATTTATTGGTGGAATCCCACATTCTCCTCTTGATGGTTGTTCAGCTGTGGCAAGGCCTTAATTAATTAATTTATTGATTAAAATGGAACTGAAGGGTTGGAGTGTCTCACTGCCTGAGGAAGAGGAGGATGGGTACCTTAACCATGAAGTCCCATTCATGAGGACACTGTAGACACTATATTGACCTTTTCCCTACACCCCTAAGGGTCAGTATGTGTATGATCATATTCTAAGAGCTGAGTCTCCCTTTGACATCTACAGTGGGACTTGGTACACCACAGAGTTATTCAACAGGGAGAGGAGCCAAGCCCATGTTATATATGCCATGAATATAACATCAGTCCTAGTATATTCACTCCACTGGCTTAAATATAATAATGTGGGCACTGACCTAGGTAGCCCTTTGAAAATTACATTAATTATAGAACCACTCAATATAATAAACGATCACCCAATAAAATAGTGTCTTCTACACTTAAAATAGGGCTTTCTGTTAACACACCAGCCACATACATGCCTGTTCTTTTTGTTGTTGTTCTTGTTTGGTCACTCAGTCCTGTCCGATTCTCTGTGACCCCATGGACTGCGGCACATTAGCCTTCCCTGCCCTTCACTGTCTCCCAGAGTGGCCTCAAATTCATGTCCATTGTGTCGATGATGCCATCCAAATATCTCATCCTCTGTCACCTCCTTATCCTGCCCTCAATCTTTCCCAGCATCAGGGTCTTTTTCAGTGAGTCAGCTCTTTGCGTCGGGTGGCCAGAGTTTTGGAGCTTCAGCATCAGTCCTTCCAGTGAATATTCAAGGCTGATTTCCTTTAGGATTGACTTGTTTGATCTCCTTTCTGTCCAAGGGACTCTCAAGTGTCTTCTCCAGTGCCACAGTTGAAAGCATCAATCCCTTGGTGCTCAGCCTTCTTTGTGGTACACTCTCATATAAGAAACCTTGTCTATAAAGTGACAAACTTTGTTGATAAAGCTTTTTAATACAGTCAAGATACGCCCTTTTATAATTTTATGGTGGACAACTACTCATCCTGTTAATTCTAAACATTTTATAATTTTTATCTGTTCAAGTTATTATGAACAAATTATGTTTTCTGTCTCTCTATGAGGTGTATGTAGTCATGTTTAAGAGAATTAATGGTCTTGAATCCTTGCATATACTAGTCACTGTGTACATGCCTGGGATAGTTTCTGAAATGTCTATTGTTTTCCTTGTCCAGTTAGTGCAATTTGGGCTTAGTGATCTGGTGATATGTAGATATTAGTATTACAAAAAAAAAGATATTACTAGTATTTGTGATAGACATAATTTTCTTGGATATATAGAGATCTTTTCTGGGATTTCCAGTGTGTTAGATAAGACCTCATTACACTTTCTGTACATTTTATTTTCACATTATATTTTACCTTCGTCTTCATTTTTCATCTGGCTAGTCTAATGACTTGTAAGGGCTTCAGTTCCTCCAGTGATGCCTTCTTTCTCTAGTTCAGTAAAAATGATTGTGATCTCATTATTTCATGTGATTTCATTCATTTCATTTATTGACTTTTGTATTGTGGCGTATTAACAACCTTTGCCAATATACGGATAGTAGAAAGGGAAGAACTATCTCCCCACATGACTCAGTGCTGACAAATCTTCCTTAAAATGGTTATTATGGAGAACTTCCCTGGTGGTCTAGTAGTTAAGACTCCTTGTTTCCAATGCAGAGGGCACAGATTTGATCCCTGGTCAGGGAAGTTCTACATGCCTCAAAGGGTGTGGCAAAAAGAAAAAAAAAATAGATTGTTATCATAGAAAAAGTATGGATTTGGAAGTCAGAAAGACCTGGAGTTCAAACTCTGGCTCTGCCCATTTTGGCTGTGAAATGAGTATTAACACCATGTTCGGCCTGTATGGGAAGTGGGCCCACTGCAACCAGAAGGGGGCACTCTGGGGTAAAATTACAAAAGCGGGCTCTCCAGAGCCTGCTCAACTTTGTACACACTTCTCCTTCTACCTGGAACTCTGCTGACCCTCTCCTCATCCAGCAAGGTCCATCCACGCTTCATCTTTCAGCTCAGACAATTCCTCCTCTGGGAAGGCAGACTGCTTCCCCACTTCCTAGTTATATTTAACACCCCTGTGCCTCAACTTCTTCATCTGTAAAATGGAGATGATAATACTACCTACTTCATGGCACTATTTTGAAGAGAAATTATTCCAATACACAACAAGAGTCCATGCAAACAGAAGGCATTCAATAAATTCTTGATTGATTTATCATTAATTATATATATATATATATTTTGCTGCACAATGCTACAGGTGGAATCTTAATCCCCCCACCAGATATTGAACCCATGTCGCCTGCATTGAAATTATGGACTCTTAACCCCTGGACTGCCAGGGAAGTCCCAATAATAGTGTTGTTAACAGTTACTATCATTTATTCCTTTTATTAATCCTTGTTAATTTTAGTGTTCTCTGGCTTCTCTCCGGCAGAAAAGGCTGTGGGCCCACTTCTGTTTCCATGGCCCGGTCTCTTATAATATTGAAGTGCAGTTTTGTTTTGCATGTCTACAAGGCTCTGAGCTGCTCAAGGGCAGACGTGTGTCCTTTCCCTCTTTAACTCAGCAACTAGTGCAAGCCCATGTACTTTGGGACTCAAGGTCAAAGTGGAATGATATGTTAGGAAGAGAATGGGGTCTGGGGCCCCTGGAAAATGAGCCTCTCATTTCTGAGGCTACATTTTTCTTCCTATTTTTTTTCCCCAGGTGGTTCCCCAACCATGGATCAGACCCGTGCCCCCTGCAGTGGAAGCTAGAAGTCTTAACCACTGGACCACCAGGGAAATTCCAGGGCTACTTTGAACAAGGCCTCTAATCTGGCTGCACTTGGCTTCCTTATCTATGAAAGATGATTATCCCTGCTTCAGGGCTTTCCTGGAGTAAAGATATTCAAAGCACCAGGCTTGGAGTTGGCATCAAGGAATAGTTACTTACTAGTAGCTTATCAAACTGTAAGTTGCATAAAAATGTGATAGACGAGCTGTGACTGCCTTGATGGTAGGACCAATAGCCCATATCCAGGACTCAAAGAAAGTCTGAGGGGAGAGAGCCCTTGGAGATGATCCAGTCCGACTGGCTCACTGTACACAATAAAGGCCCGGTGATTGGGCGGGACAATGGCCGTTCTCTAGAGGTACCTGCTCCAGTGTCCTTTGCCTGGAAAATCCCATGGGCGGAGGAGCCTGGCGGGCTAGAGTCCATGGGGTCGCAGTGAGTCAGACACAACAGCGCACACCCATGCACGCACACAAGAGATGCCGGAGCGTGTAGTGAAGAGACCAAATCCTCAGTTTTAAGATGCTGAACGTTTGGTTTCTTGGTGAATTGCCACCAACCCCAGACAGGAAGCTGAATAGGTCCTGCAGCCTTCCAGGGACAGTTCCTGGGGTGCAGTTTCTTCATCCTCATCCTGGTGGTGACTGCCCTCTAGTGGACATTTTCTCCAGCATCTTGGGTACCCGCTGAATTCCCCAGAAGTAGCCCTGTGGCTCTCATGCCCTGTCTTGTGGCTTTGCCATTATCCAAGCGCTGACTCCTCCCCAGATTACATCCACCCTCCATTGTCCTCTCCCCTGGAATGTATAATGAGCATCTCAATTTGAATGTGTCCAAAACTGGACTCCTCCCCACCCCACCGCCCCTCATCCCACTTACAGCCAACTCCCTCCTTCCAGATGCTCAGGTTAAATCCCAAGGTGCCCTCCTTGACTTCTTTCTTTTCTTCACACCTCAAGTCGAATCTTTCCACAAATCCTACTGGCTGTGCCTTCAAAATATGTCCAGAATCTGACTACTTCTTGCGACCGCTACCCTGGTCCAGGGCACCATTATTTCTAGACTTATTATTAAAATAGTCTCCTAACTGGTCCTGCAGCATGTGGCCTTGACCAGTGGCTCTCATCTCAGAGAAAAGGCCAAAGGCCTTACAATGACCTCTAGGGCCCTACATATCTGACTTATCTCCCATCCCTCCCCAGCGATGCATTCACTCCACACCGTTGTTGCTAGTGCCAGGCATGCTCCCGCCTCCGGGCCTTTGCACTTTCCTCTACTTAGCATGCTCTTCAAAGAACTGCACAGCCAGACTCCCTTCAGATCTTTACTTAACAAACCCTTCTCTGGGGACTTCCCGAACTAGCTTATCAAAACTTCAGCATCTCTCTGACATTTCACATCACCCAGCCTTGCTTTGTGCTTTTGTTTCTTGATATTTGTCCCTATTCAAAACATCATCCATTTTATTCCCCTGCCTTTCTCTAAGGGTAGAGTTTTTGTTTATTTTGTTCCCCAAAGTATCTCCAATGCCTAACACAGAGGTCAGAGATATTTGAAAATGAATTTACATGCTTTTTTTAATTCAAGCTTCCCAACAACCCAGTAGAACACTGCAGTATCAACTCAATTTTGCAAATGAGAAAACCGAGGCACAGGGAGCTTACGGGTCACACAGCTAGGAAATGGGGCCCGGGGGATGCTTTACCCCCCTTATCTACAAGCTTTATTTAATACCATTATCTATACTCAGATTCCTCATCCTTTAAATGAGGCTCATAAAAGTGCCATCCTTATAGGTTCACTGAGATAAAGTACGAGACAAACTTACAGCCGGCGACTGGAGTGTTGCAAGCACTAAAGAAGTGATTGCTGGAAATGTGAAAAAGTCTACATTAGTTCATGAAACGTAGGGATGTTTCAGGCACAGAGCCCAATCAAGGAACCAGGAAGTACTATTATTATATTTAATACAGGTTCTGTATGGAAACACCTATGCATCCTTTAGGGTCCAGCTCAGAAATGCCCTTCTTGGGGACTTCCCTGGTAGTCCAGTGGTTAACACTTCATGTTCCCAGGGCAAGGGGCCCAGGGCTCGACCCCTGGTTAGAGAGCCGAGATCCCACATGATGCGAGGAAGGCCCTGTGTGCCACAACTAAGGCCCAGCACAGCTAAACTAAAGAAATAAATACCCTTCTCTGGGAAGTCTTTCCTGACTTCTCATGGTACATCATTTTCCTGTTCAGGTTGGAATTTCTTTAATTTTCTTTGTTTGTTTGATCTGAAGCCCCTAGAAGGCTATGAGGGCCCTAAGGGCCAGGTTTATTTTGGTCTTGAAGCATGGACAGTTTGAGGGCCCTCTTTATTATTATTATTTTTTTTACCCTCCAGGGTTTTTATTTTTTATTTTTTTTCTTTACTTTATTGTGTTGGTTTTGGCATACATTGACATGAATCCGCCATGGGTATACATATGTTCCCCCTCCAGAACCCCCCTCCCTCCTCCCTCCCGATTCCCTCCCCCTGGGTCATCCCGGTGCACCAGCCCTGAGCATCAAACCTGGGCTGGCGATTGATTTCACATATGATAATTAACATGTTTCAATGCCATTCTCCCATATCATCCCACCCTTGCCTTGAGGGCCCTCTTTAAAAATATGAAATTATAAAACCAGTTTTGAAAATGAGTATTTAGGATGAGAAAAAAATTAATGTGTTGAATAATATGTATTCTAATTTTTAAGGCAGATGGTAAACCTTCCTATATATGTCTTGTGAGGTTTCATCTTGTGAGACAAACACTGTTTTACAAATGCTATTTTATTTGCTTCACTTTTTAAAGCTGAGATTAAGAACTTGAATGACTAAATAGCAAAGCTGCGTGTGCAGTGAAATGTAACTTCATGCTCTGATTATGCTTTCTGCCTTTGTACCTGCTACAGTGGAAAACAGGAACTGCCCTAAAGCCAGAAAATAAAATGTTCTAAACCCAAATCCCAGAGCATTTTAGTGGGCTTAGCATTTTTGAGAAAGGTACTAACTCCCCAACTACTCAAAACCCTTCCAAGGAAAAGTATTGCTTTTTTGTAAGACTTGTTCCATTCACACCTTTTGCTAACGAGGGAGAAAGAGCTTTAGACCAAACCTCACTTTTATTGATATCATTTCTCCCAAAGAAAGTTCTTCATGCTGACATTTCCAGTGTCAGGAAGGACAAATACTCTTATGTTCATAAGTTTTTACTTTTCTAAATTTGTTTCATTGAAGTATGGTTGATTTACAGTGTTGTGTTAGTTTCTGCTGTAGAGCAAAGTGATTCAGATAGCTATATATATATAAACCCATTCTTTGCCATCGAGACTTACTACAGGATATTGAGTACAGGTCCCTGCACTATACAGTAGGGTCTCGTCTGGCCGTTCGACATATAATAGTTTGCGTCTGCTCACCCCAGGCTCCCAGTCCATCCTTCTCCTCTCCCCATCGCCACTGGCAACCACAAGTTTGTTCTCTATGTCTGTGAGTCTGTTTCCAAGTTGAGGTCATTTGTGTCATATTTTGGATTCCACATGTAAGTAATATCATATGATATTTGACTTTTTCTTTCTGACTTCACTTAGTATGATAATCTCTAGGTCCATCTGTGTTGCAAACGGCATTATTTCATTCTTTTTTATGGCCGAGTAATATTCCATTGTATACATGCACCACATCTTCTTTATCCATCCATCTGTTCATGGACATTTGTGTGGTTTCCATGTCGTGGCTACTGTGAGTAGAAGAAGCATAAATATTCTCAGTCATCTTCATTCTTCTCATTACCAATGGGCTCTTTCTCCATCTTGTTCTGAAGGATGAACCAAAGTTTGAGGGGCATATTTCAGAGGCTAAACCACAGCAAGAAGAAGACCCTCTATGTTCTCCAGACACTAGGCACCTTCCGCCACACATGTCCCGGCCTGGGTAATGTCTGGGTGAAGCATGTCTTTGGGCTTCCCAGGGGGCGCTAGCAGCAAAGCAGTGCCTGTCCTGAGCGAGCAGTACAGATCAGCCTGTCCCCAGTCTGTAGACGCAGTCCATAGGCAGGCTCAGAAAAGGCGCCAGTTTCCCTTCGTGAAGCCCATCCTTTTCCCAAATGGCATGTCTGTTATAATGACATCCCCAGAGCCAGGTGTTCGTGGAAGCTGGCAGCTCTCCCACTGAATAGTGTTTATGGGCAAGCCCCGGCATTGCTGAACCAAACTTGCCATCTGCTTGCCCTTGAGTAGTAGTAAAGCTAAGCTTCACTACCTAGGTGGTAGTGAAAGAAAGTGCATTGTTCGTTTATTTACTTTTGGCTGCCCAGTATGGCCTGCAGGATTTTACTTCCCCAACCAGGGCTTGAACCTGTGCCCCCTGCGGTGGAAGAGCGGAGTTTTAACCACTGAGGGAAGTCTTAGTACATCGCTTATTGTAGAGTGCCAAGCAAGGAGTCCAGGTGGCCAGTACACAAAAGGCCTGAATTCCCTAATGACTTTTAAAGATGTGGGGGCAGGGGATGTGTTGTGGACATTCTTCTGATTGGTTGGTGGTGAGGTAATCAGGAGTCAACTTCATCAGCTTTCTGGTTTCACGGTCTGGGGTCTATGAGCTTGTGGGCAGCATAGAGTTAACTTCTTCCACTTGGTGGGGGTTTCAGTGTCTGAAAAACAGCTCAAAGGACATGGCTCAGACTATTATCTGTACCCCTTGAGGGGGAACTAAGTTTCTTGACTTTGTTTAATGACTAAACCTATTTTGTCTTGCTTGACATTCTCCTTTCTTTTGGCATTTTCTCAGTTGTCTGATTAAACTTATTCTTTGGAACTCAGGGAAGGCCTAGGAGTGTTGCTGAAAGCAGAGTCCAGATGCTTGCCGCTCAAAAGCCAATAAACAGGCCAGGGTGGTGAAAAGGAAAATTCGTTGTATTTCGGATGCGGCGGACATCTATCCAGAGGTGACTCACCCCACCCCTGACAATTGAGGGTAAGAGCTTTTACAGCCGGAAGGAAAGGGCTACCTGAGGAAATAGTATACTCAGCTGTGACAGTCATCTTGAAATTGGTCATCGGTGGTCTGACCAGGGTCATCTTGATTGTTTTAGGTACAGTTAATCTTCCATTGTGATCCACATAGTCAAAGGCTTTAGTGTAGTCAATGAAGGAGAAGTAGATGTTTTTCTGGAATTCTCCTACTTTTTCTGTGATCCAGTGGATGTTGGCAATTTGATCTCTGGTTCCCAGTAGTCATGTACACATGTGAAAGTTGGACCATAAAGAAGGCTGAGCACTGAAGAACTGGTGCTTTGGAACTATGGTGTTGGAGAAGATTCTTGAGAGTCTGCTGGACTGTAAGGAGAGCCAACCAGGCAGTCCTAAAGGAGTCAGCACTACTCATTGGAAAGTCTGATATTGAAACTGAAGCTCCAGTACTTTGCCACATGATGTGAAGAGCCGACTCTTTGGAAAAGACCCTGATGCAGGGAAAGACTGAAGGCAGGAGGGGAGTAGGGTAACAGAGACGGTTGGATGGCATCACTGACTCAATGGGCGTGAGTTTGAGCAAACTCCAGGAGGTGGTGAAGGACAGGGAAGCCTGCTGTGCTGCAGTCCGTGGGGTCGCAGAGAGTTGGACACGACTGAGCAACTGAACAACAACAAATCTTCAGTTCCAGGGTTGGTTTGTCCATGAGGCCAATTCTCGGAATTGTGGCAGCTTATGTTGACTCTACACATGGACATCACCAGATGGTCAACACTGAAATCAGATTGATTATATTCTTTGCAGCCAAAGATGGAGAAGCTCTATACAGTCAGTAAAAACAAGACCGGAAGCTGACAGTGGCTCATATCATAAATTCCTTATTGCGAAATTCAGACTTAAATTGAAGAAAGTAGGGAAAACCATGAGACCACTCAGGTATGACCTAAATCAAATCCCTTATGATTATACAGTGGAAGTGAGAAATAGATTTAAGGGACTAGATCTGATAGACAGAGTGTCTGATGAACTATGGATGGAGATTTGTGACATTGTACAGGAGACAGGGATTAAGACCATCCCCAAGAAAAAGAAATACAAAAAAGCAAAATGGCTGTCTGAGGAGGCCTTACAAATAGCTATGAAAAGAAGAGAAGTGAAAAGCAAAGGAGGAAAGGAAAGATATTCCCATCTGAATGCAGAGTTCCAAAGAACAGCAAGGAGAGAAAGAAAGCCTTCCTCAGTGATCAATGCAAAGAAATAGAGGAAAACAACAGAATGGGAAAGACTAGAGACCTCTTCAAGAAAATTAGAGATACCAAGGGAACCTTTCATGCAAAGATGGGCTTGATAAAGGACAGAAATGGTATGGACCTAACAGAAGCAGAAGATATTAAGAAGAGGTGGCAAGAACACACAGAACTATACAAAAAAGGTCTTAATGACCCAGATAATTACGATGGTGTGATCACTCACCTAGAGCCAGACATCCAGGAATGTGAACTCAAGTGGGCCTTAGGAAGCATCACGACAAACAAAGCTAGTGGAAATGATGGATTTCCAGTTGAGATATTTCAAATCCTGAAAGATGACACTGTGAAAGTGCTACACTCAATATGCCAGAAAATTTGGAAAACTCAGCAGTGGCCACAGGACTGGAAAAGGTCAGTTTTCATTCCAATCCCAAAGAAAGGCAATGCCAAAGGATGCTCAAACTACCACACAATTGCACTCATCTCACACACTAGTAAAGTAATGCTCAAAATTCTCCAAGCCAGGCTTCAGCAATACGTCAACCATGAACTTCCAGATGTTCAAGCTGGTTTTAGAAAAGGCAGAAGAACCAGAGATCGTCGAAAAAGCAAGAGAGTGCCAGAAAAACATCTATTTATGCTTTATCGACTATGCCAAAGCCTTTGACTGTGTGGATCACAATAAACTGTGGAAAATTCTGAAAGAGATGGGAATACCAGACCATCTGACCTGTCTCTTAAGAAACCTGTATGCAGGTCAGAAAGCAACAGTTAGAACTGGACATGACATGGAACAACAGACTGGTTCCAAATAGGAAAAGGAGTACGTCAAGGCTGTATATTGTCACCCTGCTTATTTAACTTACATGCAGAGTACATCATGAGAAATGCTGGGCTGGAAGAAGCACAAGCTGGAATCAAGATTGCCAGGAGAAATATCAATAACCTCAGATATGCAGATAACACTACCCTTATGGCAGAAAGTGAAGAGGAACTAAAAAGCCTCTTGATGAGAGTGAAAGAGGAGAGTGAAAAAGTTGGCTTAAACCTCAACATTCAGAAAACTAAGATCATGGCATCTGGTCCCATCACTTCATGGGAAATAGATGGGTAAACAGTGGAAACAGTGTCAGATTTTATTTTGGGGGGCTCCAAAATCACTGCAGATGGTGATTGCAGCCATGAAATTAAAAGGCAGTTACTCCTTGGAAGGAAAGTTATGATCAACCTAGATAGCATATATAAAAGCAGAGACATTACTTTGCCAACAAAGGTCCATCTAGTCAAGGCTATGGTTTTTCCAGTGGTCATATATGGATGTGAGAGTTGGACTATAAAGAAAGCTGAGCATGGAAGAATTGATGCTTTTGAATTGTGGTGTTGGAGAAGACTCTTGAGAGTCCCTTGGACTGCAGGGAGATCCAACCAGTCCATCCTAAAAGAGATCAGTCTAGGTATTCATTGGAAGGACTGATGTTGAAGCTGAAACTCCAGTACTTTCGCCACCTAATGTGAAGATCTGATTCATTGGAAAAAGACCCTGATGCTGGGAAGCATTGGGGGCAGGAGGAGAAGGGGGTGTCAGAGGATGAGATGGCTGGATGGCATCACCCACTCGATGGACATAAGTTTGGGTAAACTCCAGGAGTTGGTGATGGACTGGGAGACCTGGCATGCTGTGATTCATGGGGTCGCAAAGAGTCGGACACGACTGAGCCACCGAACTGAACTGAATTGATGTTGTAGGTACAATCATCATGTAATTAACTTCATCAAGTAGTTAATTTCAGTATTTATAGAATAGCTCACAGGATATGGTCAGAATATTATCTACAGCCCTTGAGGAGGAACTAAAGATCTTTGACTTTGCTTAATGACTACAGTATTATTTTTTAAATGACTACATTATTACTATTATTTGGTCTCCTTTTCCTCTCTTTCTGCGTCTTCTCACTTCTCTGATTAAACTTATTCTTTGGCTAAGGTTTTTCCATGACAAAAGGCAGGCTGAGGACATGGGGAGCAAGGACCACAGGGTCCAGTTCTGTTTCAGGAGGTTAACGTTTTCTACAGACAAGAGGCAGGTGAAGGACACGGGGCGGGGGTCTGTCCTTGGAAAGCCCCACAGGGTCCTGCTTGGTTAAACCTGGATACTTTGCCTTCTTTAACCTGGCTCTCGGTCAGTAAAGATGAAATATTATTTGCCGCTCTACTCACAGCCAGTGAAATCTGACAACTTAGAAAGAAATTTTTATTGAATGACTTCCATATTGGTCCAGCGGTTAATGCTGATGCTTCCAACTCAGGGGACTCAGATTTGATCCCTGGTCTCGGAACTAAGGTTCTGCATGTCGCACAGCATATGTTTTTATTGAGACATAGTCGACTTACAATGTTATGTTAGTTTTGGGTGTACAGCAAAATGATTCACTTCATTATACTTTTCTATATAAATATATATATATATATATATATTTTAACAATCTCTTCTGTTACAGGTTATTACAAGATATTGAGTATAGTTCCCTGTGCTCTACAGTAGGTCCTTGCTGGTTCTTTAATTTGTATATTTAGTAGTGTGTATATTTCAGTCCCAAACTCCTAACTTACCCCTTCCCTTCCTCTCCTTTAAAAACCACAAGTTTGCTTTCTATGTCTGTGAGAGTATTTCTGCTTTGTAAATAAGTTCATTTGTATCATCTTTCCACATATAAATGATATCATACAATATTTGTCCTTTTTTTAAAGAATTATTTATTTATTTGCCTGGGCCAGGTCTTAGTTGTGGCATGTGGGATCTAATTCCCTGACCAGGGATTGAACCTGGGCCCTTTGTATTGGGAGTGCAGAGTCTTAGCCACTGGACCACCAGGGAAGCCCCTAATATTTGTCTTTCTTTTTCTGGTTTACTTCCCTTAGTATGATAATCTCTAGGCCTATTTATGTTGTTGCAGATTACATTATTTCATTCTTTTTTATGGCTGCATAATAGTCTCTCTGTGTGTGTGTGTGTGTGTGTGTGTGTGTGTGTGTGTATGTGTGTACATAGACATCACATCTTCCACAGCTTTTTTTATCGGAATATAATTCTTTACAAAATTGTGATGGTTTCTGCTGTACCACAATGTGGATCAGCCATAAACACACATGTATCCTCTCCCTCTTGCGCCTCCCACCCCCCCAGGTCGTCACAGGGCACCAAGCTGAGCTCCCTGCGCTGTATACAGCAGCTTCCCGCTAGTTGTCCATTTTGCCCAGGGCAGTGTGTATATGTCCGCGCGATTCTCGCAGTTCATCCCACCCTCTCCTTCCCCCGCACTTTGTCCACACGTCCGTTCTCTACCTTTGCGCCTCTGTTCTTGTCCAGCAGAGAGTTTCACCTGTGCCATTTTTCTAGATTCCATATCGATGCATTAATATATGATATTTGTTTTTCTCTTTCTGACTTACTTCACGCTGTATAATAGGCTCTAGGTTCATCCATATCACTACAGCTGACTCAGTTTCATTCTTTTTTTTTAATGGCTGTGTAGTTTCCCATGGTATATATATACATATATACCACATCTTCTTTATCCATTCATCTGTTGATGGACGTCTAGGTTGCTTTCATGTCCAACATCTTTCAAAGTTTAAAAGCTGACAAATTCTGTGAACAATATAAAGTCAAAACAATAGCACATTTTTATCAATCAGCTGCCTAACGTCCTTCTAGCATGCCCTTTCCCTTACTTTTTTTGGTGGCACATCCTTTTATCCCTTCTACAACAACACTGTATGAGATTTTCCATGACAGGACTAGAAAAATAATTCAGTCTTTTGTTTAGCATGACTGATCAAAATTAGTTTTTTTATTTTTAATTAGTGATGATTTAGACTGTTTTCCCCTCAGCTTTGCAGAGCATTATTATTAGTAAAATTACTTATTCTCTTAAGGATTGTTGTCAAACTTGAGATAACCTCTATCAAATTTCTTACATATGTGAGCTTTAAGATTGGCTTCAGACAGCTCAAACCTTATTTCTCCTTCAATCCGCTCTTACCACGAGGCCAGGCGCAATAATGACCTCTGATTCTATACCTTCATATCGCAACACTGGGGCAGACAGCATACAGGGCATGAGAAAGATTCCTGGAAGGCATTCTGGGGCATTCAGAAATAATAAAATGACACCCAGAAGGAGCCAGGACCCCTAATTATACCCTCTGCAAACACAAGCTCAAAGCCACCTCCCTGAGCCAGATTTCAAAAATGCCCGTGGCCATCTAAGAGAGGTGTGATGGAGGAGACTGGGGTGGAAAGAGACAGTGATCTGAATTCATTGCGGTTAAAATCTCTCACTTTTGAAAATTTTATGAAATTATGAAATAATCCCACGCAAGTAATATGTCTGGAAGCGCAAGCCTCACACGTTTCATGATAGATCCACTGCTGCCAAAGGAGTTCCCATGGCCTAGCCTTGGACAACGCACACAGCAGGGTATCAAGGTCACATTGGACGTTGGTTCTCGAAAGGAGAGCATTAGAGAGCAGTAGGGCCAACAGTTTTAACCTTCCCAGAGAGTCCTTAGACTCTGAGGTGGTGTCTCAAAGTCTGAGATGGGGACGTCTTGAAACACAGATCTGTTTAAATAATAATGATGGAGTCACCATCCAGCCTGACAAGCATCGGGCACTTTACTATAGTAACAGACACTATTCTAAGTCCCCCATTGTGTCAAATTACTTATCCCTTACAATACACCTACAAAGTTAGATCTGCCATTATTCCATTGTGCAGATCAAGGAACTGAGACCTGAAAAGTTTCAGTTTCATATATTAGGGTTCTGTGTATGACACCTTTTGAGAAAAAGACCGTTCCACTAATTATAATTTTTGAAAAAGCCTGAAATGGTCCAAGCCCTTCCTTTTACACGTGAAGAAGTAAAACCCAGAAAAAAGGAAGGTCATTCGCTCAATGCCACATATTAGTTCTTTTTTCCTGGATTTTTGCTCTGTGCCAGGCACTGTGCTATGACCTAGGGCTTCAGAGAACAATAAGACATGGAATTTTAGTGGGAGGGGGGTCAATGGACAATACATACAGCAAGATAGATATAAATAAGCAACGTAATTCCCTTTGTAGCTCAGTCGGTAAAGTCAGGAGACTGGGCTTTGATTCCTGCGTCAGGAAGATCCCCTGGAGAAGGAAATGGCAGCCCACTCCAGGATTCTGCCTGGAGAATCCCATGGACAGAGGTGCCTGGCGGGCTACAGTCCATGGGGTTGCCGGAGTTGGACACGACTTAGCGACTCCACCACCACCGCCACCAAAGTAATTTCAGTGAGCACTGAGATAAATTTGGGGACATGTGACTGAGTGACAAGGAGGGACAGCACCAATTTAGACTGAGAAGTGGTCAGGGAAATGTGGTCTGAGCAGGGGAGGCATGAGCTTGAAAGCTGAATGACCCAGGGAAGCCAGCCTTGGGCCACCATATGGGGAGGGGCAGTCCTGGTGCAGGGGCAGAGAGGGCAAAGGCCCTGAGGCAGGAACCCTTTGTAACAGCCGTGTCCTGGGTCAGCACTCCTTCACCAGTTGCTGCCTCTCTAGGCCCTCGCAGAGGTCCATTTGGTATCCTGGGCCTCTCCCTTAAGCTCGGCCCTAAGATGCTAACTTCTCCAGGAAGGCAGCAGCTCTCCGCGGCTGTGGGACCCCCTCCCAGAAGCCCTGTGGCTGAACCGGATCTGAGTTTCCTGGTTCCTGTCTGGCAGGGGATGAGCAGGCATCCTCCCCGCCTTCTCTCCCCAGGCTCGAGTCCCAGCCCCAAATCTCCATGGCAACCCTAGACACAACCCTGATCTGAAGAAGAGTCCAGAACGGGGAGCGCAAACATCTCTGGAGACAGCAGAGAAGCTTGTGTGTACTTGCCTCCTCTTGCTCCCTGCTTCCTGCCAACCCCTCCACCGCAGTCTCCCCAAAGACCCCAAACTGCGGATTCTGCCAGTCTGCCCCACTGCCAGGCACAGGACGGCTGGGATGGAAGTCTGTCCTCCGCAGCTGCCCCAGAGGCTGCTCCTGCTGGGGGCAGCCGCGCTGGCTGCATCGGCTCTGCATACCGGTGAGTCCGCGGGGGCTTGGCTGGGCAGGCAGGAGACTCAGGCCCACCACCCTTAGAGTCTGTTTCCCAAGTCAGCATTCACCCTGATGGGCTGGGATCCCTTGGTTTGGGGGACACTGGGAAACTCTGAGTCTGCTCTTGCCTGGCACCCCCAAACCCACCCCAGTCCCTCTGGGTGGCTGGAGCTCCAAGTCACCCAGAAGCAAGGGCCTGGGGGCAGGTGGGGCAGCCCTCAGGTCTGGCACTGGGAAATGCTGTGGACTTTGGAGTCAGATGGCCCTGCATTCACACACTCACTCTGCCTTTGACATCACTTTCTTTTTTTGTCTCACTGCATGGCATGGGGGATCTTAGTTCCCTAACCAGGGATCGAACCTGTGGCCCCTGCATTGGAGGCACAGAGTCTTAACCACTGGATGGCTAGGGGAGTACTGATATCTTTGTTTGTAAATCTTCGTTTCCTCAGCAGTAAAACAGGAAGAATGATACAGCCTTGCCCCTAAGGGACTGTTATTATTTTCCATATGAGATCAATCATGCAAGACACACAGACAGCACCCTGCACATAGGAGGTGCTCGTTCACTCACTCTCTGAAACTCCCCCTGTCCCATGTGCCTCCAGGGCAGGTTCTGGCTTTAGTAGATCTGCATAGATACCAGAAGATGCTCCCACATCCTGAGCCCTAAAGGAGAATTTTTCCCCCGAAGACCCAGATCCTGGCTTGTCCTCAAGCACCACTGGTGCCCCTACCATGCCCCAGAAAAGCCACCTCCTGTTCTCTCTCTCTCCTTACAAAAATCAGAAATGGTTTGAATACTTACACATTATCTTGTTAATCCTCATAACAATTCTGTACCAATGAAGAAGTTTGGGGCTGGAACAGATACCAAACTAAAGGGAGTGTTTAACATAAGGACCTTTATTATTTCACTTAAGAAGAGAGGCCTTAGGTGAGACCAGAAATGGTTTTCAGCTGCTCAACTGGGCCAAGGTTCCTCATAATGCTCGTGACCTCATCCTTGCAAGATGGCTGCTGCAGCTCCGGGCATTGCATCCTCAGTCAATGACTTTCAAAAGCAGGAAGAAAAAGGGGCTCCTCATTACACAGCTCTCCCTCCTTTTTTTTTTTAAATTAAGGAGGAAAATCTTTCTCAGGAAACCTCAGCAAGCCTCTCCTGAAATCTCATTGGCCAGAATCAGGTCACATGCCAATCCCTAAACCTGGCAAATGGATTTAGGATCACAAGACTTGGATTAGGCTAAAGACCAGGGGGCTAGCATGTGACAGCTGATAGCTCTCCACTGACAGCTGAGGGGAACCGAGCTTCTTTTAGCAAGGAGAAACAGGGAGTGGCTGCTGTCTGGGCGGGTGCCCAGCTGTGTCTCTCCCATCCTTCCTAACGTAGGATAAAACGAACACTTCGGCAATGCTCATTGGGTGCTCTCCGAAGGACTGCACGCATACCCATATATGTCCACAATCCTTTAGTTTACACTCCAAAATATGGAAAGGTCTGATAACCAATATTTGTTTCTTACTAACTGGCGACACCTTGACCTGAACTGACCGGGGTCTGTTTATTGTCTTTATTTGTCCTGCTTAGGGTAAAAGTTCTGTACAACTGCTCTAGAAAATATGTTTGATCACAGAGGGCTGCAGCAAACTCCGTTTGGGGCTGTATCATATTATCTTTCTAAAACCTGGGAAATTCTGAAACCACATCAGAAGTTTTTTTGTTTAGATTTTTTAAAAAAAGATGTGGACTCTTCTTATTGAGTTTGTTACAATATTATTTCTGTTTTATGTTTTGTTTTTGGGTCACTTGGCAGGTGGGATCTTAGCTCACCTGCCAGGGGTGGAACCCTGGAACCCGCTCCCCACCTCCATTGGAGGGGGAAGTCTTAACCACTTGGCCCCAGGGAAGTCCCTATTCTAGGGTTTCCGAATAAGCGACTGAGGACTTGAAGAAATTTCGGAGCCCTCACAAGTATTCTGAGATGGGTCAATCATCTGCCATTTCCCCAACGAGAAAACTGAGGCTCAGAGAGGGTGAGCGCCTCGCTCCGGGCCACCCAGCGGCAGATGGCAGGGGCCAGGCTGGCGCCTCTGTTCCAGGGCCGCGCTCTCCTTTGCAGCTGACCTGGCGGACCTGTGCGGCCGGACCTGGCAGGGGGCCGGGCTGCTGCTGCGCTCGCACCCCGCGTCGCGCCGCTTTTACTTCGTGGCCCCGGACACCGACTGCGGGCTCTGGGTGCGGGCGGCCGCCCCCGGCGACAGGATCCGCCTCCAGTTCCGCTTCTTCCTGGTCTACAGCCTGACCCCGCCGTCCCTGCCGCCCCCGGCGCTCAACGCCTCCGCCCCGCCGCCGGCGGACCCCTGCGCCCCCGGGTCCTACCTGCAGTTGTACGAGGGGCCGCTGGGGACGCCCCGGGCCCTGGGAGCCCCGCTCTGCGGCCTGACCATCCCGGCCCCGGTGACCACCTCCGGGGACCTCCTGGGCCTGCGCCTGGTCACCAGGGGCCGCCAGCCCCGCGTGGACTTCGTGGGCGAAGTCACCTCTTTCCGGCTGGGTGGGTTGGGGGCGGTCAGCCTGGACCCGGAGGGGCCTGGGCCTGCGGGAGAGAAGCGGGTGGGGCGGTCCAGACCCAGAGCCAACCGCGGGGACCTGACTTCCCGCACCTCACCCTCCAGCATCCTCCCCCTCATACACAAGGCGCAAGCGCACACCTCACACCTCCTATACACGGCTCCGCACACCGGGCACACAGACTGCCAACGCACGACCCACCTGGCTCACATATGGCACACTCACTCGCACACGGAGTTCGCATCACGCCCGCCTCATACACAGTACCACTTTGCACACTTCCAGGCAACTCACACCCACGTATGTTCACACACTGGCTCCTCTGTCCTGAGTCCGCCTCTCAGAGTTGCAGAGGGGTGGAGAGTTAGGACTCTTGGTGATTGTGAGGGAAACCTACTAGACCAGGAAAGGGAATTGATAGTTATGTTAACGGTAATCCCTTATTGTCTCCTGCCCTTGGCAAGCAGATCTCCTCTGTTCTCACAGCAGCTCTGCTGGGTCATACCCTCGTACTGATGGATGGGAAACAGGCTCGGGGAGGTTATGCAAAGTTCTGCAGGCCACCCAGGTCACAGGCAGAGCATCGGGGCTAGAGTTGGTCCTCTGCTCACATTGAGTCAAGGCTTTAGTCCCGGCAGGTTCCCCAGGACTGGAGACACTCACTGATGCTACCCCAGACATGCTGCCAAAGCCCAGAAGTTTTCAAAACCATGGAGAAGCTTCATCGCCCTCTCTGCCAAAATATCCAGACTGGAGGGGTTGTGAGAACTTGGAGGCAAGAACATGGAGTGGGCTCTGAGAGCCGACATGCAAGGCTCCCGACAGCCCCTCACCCTGAGCTGGTCAGACAGCGCGCCCTGCCGACCCGTGTGTCTCTTTGGGGCCGTGACTGATGGGGCCTGGGGTCCCCTTCATGGCTCCTGTGCCAAGGGTCCTAATGCTCTTTTGCAAGAAGATCCCACCGGCTAATGGGACACCAACTCCTTCCCTCCCTCCCTTCTTCACCTCCCCTCTCTCCCGCTCCCCATGACCTTGCCCTCCCGTGAGGCGCCGGCCAGGCATGGCGCAGCTGCCCTGTATGGAGCAGGGCTGGACTCTGAAGAGCAGGCGGCAGTGGCGAAGCTCTGTTGCAACTCTGGCTCCTTTGCATCGCTTTTTATCATAGTACTGTTTGTGTTTCCGCTCACAGATATTCGCTCTGACACCTACACGTCTTGTGTGTATGAGAACATTCACTTTCATTTGCACATGAAAGAAACCCAATTCGAGTTGGCTTAAGCCAAAGGAGAATCTGGAGGGCTCCTATAACTGGGACAGTAAGGTGTGGGTTCAGGTATAGATGGATCCAGGCGCTCAAGTGATGCCTCCCAGGCTCTATCTTTTTATTTTCTCCCTTTGCTTTGGGTGTGTTTGGCTTCCATCTCAGGCAACTCTAGCTCCCTCTTTCTACTTGGCAGCAAGATGACCCTGCCGCTCCAAGAATACAATCTCTCTTATAACTCTCACCTCAATGGAAAAAAGAGTGAGGAGCTTTTCTCTATTGGCTGCACCTTCGTGTGGCTGGCAGGATCTCAGTTCCCAACCAGGGACTGAACCTGAGCCCCCTTGGTGGTGAAAGTGCCAAGTCCTACCCACTGGACCGCCAGGGAACTGCAGGTTCTAGCAGAAGTCCTCAGGGTCAAATCTGATCAGTTACATGGGCCATGTGTCCCTTCCCAGAGCCAGGAGTGGAAGGCTCTGGTTCCCTTGCTCCGCTCTGAGCCATGGTATTGGTCAGTCCTGCCTGACCCAGCTCTCTCCCACAGAATGGCGTGCTGCGTAAGCCAACCTGTCTGCCATACGTGGGCACCAAGCCATCTCCTCTTCCCGTCTGTGCGTGTGTTCATTCATATAACAAACATTGAGTAGCTGCCAGGTTCCAGGTGCTGTTCTAGGCGCCAGGGATTCACGCAGCAATGAGTGCAGGAAGTCCCGGCCTCATTCAAGCTGACGTTCTAGTGGGTGAGACAGACCACGAAGAATCAAGCAAATCTGTGTTCTGCAGAGGCGGTAAGTGCTGCAGGCGAACCAGAGATAGGATAAAGGGGTGGTGGGGGAGGGGTGGCGTGCTGTCCTTGTGTGGGGGTGAGGGCAGGTCTTCAGACACGATGACGTTTGAGTGGAGACCTGAGAGGAGCGAGCCGTTCAGTTGCGGGCAGGCTGATGGCAGGTACAGTGCCAAGGGAGGGGAGGTGCTTGGCGTGTTCAGGTCGCCGGGCACACACGTGTGCATGTACACACTCACACGCTCATAGGAGCATGGGGCGGAATTCCTACCCTGCTGCTTAGAAACCAGCTATGCGGCCTTGGTCTAGCAACCTAGCCTCCCTGTGCCTCAGTCTTCTCATCTCTAAAATGGGCTGATAACAGTACTGACCCCACAGGGTTGCTGTGAGAACTCAGTGAGCTGGGATGCGAGCTGCGCCGGGCCTGGCATAGGAACTCCGTAAATCTTAGCCACTGTCACCGCCATCATCTTTATGATCACACCCCTGTCTCATCCATACTCTCATCTGCACGTGCCTGGAAACCCTCTCCTGCTCACACTTCCCACATCCCCTCTCTGCAGGGCCACGCCTGCCCTGGTGCCCAGGGTCCTCATCGCATGCCTCCCCTCTTGGCCGCAGGATCCTGTGGTGCCTACTTCCTGTGTCGGAACGGCAGGTGCATCCCCCCGAGCCTGGTGTGCGATGGCTGGGGCATGGACAACTGTGGTGACGGCAGTGACCAGGCTGCCTGGCCACCAGCCAACTGCGGAGGTCAGTGGGGGGTGTGGCCTGGGCCCCGCCGAGCAGCTGGGATGGAAGCCGAGGCCAGAGGCAGGGGTGTGGCAGGAGAGGATAAGGGGAAGCAGTGGGGACTCTGCTCAAACCAGGCTGAGGACCTCTAGCCTGAGGACCAGAGGATGTTAGAGCTTGAAGATGCCAGACGTGATCGGGTCCAGCTGCTTCCAAATGGCGTTTCAGTAGTGGTGAGGGTGCATGCTAGGTCATTTCCAAGAAGAACTGACTCACTGGAAAAGACCCTGATGCTGGGAAAGATTGAAGGCAGGAGGAGAAGGGGATGAGATGGTTGGATGGCATCACTGACTCAATGGACAGGAATCTGAGTCAACTCTGGGAGTTGGTGATGGAAAAGGGAGGCCTGGCTTGCTGCAGTTCATGGGGTCACAAAGAGTTAGACACGACTGAGTGACTGAACTGAACTGAAGTCCATCATGTCCAACACTTTGTGACCTCATGGACTATAGCCGACCAGGCTCCTCTGTCCATGGGATTCTCCAGGCGAGAATACTGGAGTGGGTTGCTATGCCCTCCTTCAGGAGACCTTCCAGACCCAAGGATTGAACCTGCATCTCCTATGTCTCCTGCATTGGCAGGCGGGGTTTTTTTGTTGTTGTTTGTTTTTTACCACTAGCACCACCTGGGTCAGGGTTCGAACCCATGTCTCTTGCATTGGCAGGTGGTTTCTTTACCACTGAGACACCAGGGAAGCCCTCCACGAACACATTTTTGTCTATTTTTCTCACTGTCATATCCCTTAGTCCCAGCGCAATGCCTGGGGTGTAGTAGATGATCAAAAAATACTCTTTGAATAAGTGGAAGAATGAACCTCCCTGTGCTCCCGTTTCTTTACCTGTAAACTGAGGATGATAAACCTAGCCTCTTAGATTTGTCATGAACTTTAGGTGAGATCCTGTGGGTGAAGAGCCCGGCGCGGGGCACGGTGTCGGGTGCGCTGACAACGCTCAGTACAGGTATTTCCTTCTCGAGGAGTAGCTCCATTCATCCACTTCTGCCCCTGGGGCTAGACTGTGAGTTCAAGTCCACCCCTGCCACTTCCAGCTGTGTGACCTGGGCAAGTGACTTAGCCTCCCTCTGTGCCTCAGTTCAGTTGCTCAGTCATGTTCGGCTCTTTGCGACCCCATGAACCGCAGCACACCAGGCCTCCCTGTCCATCACCAACTCCCAGAGTTTGCTCAAACTCATGTCCATTGAGTCGGTGATGCCATCCAACCATCTCATCCTCTGTCGTCCCCTTCTCCTCCTGCCCTCAATCTTCCCCAGCCTCAGAGTCTTTCCCAATGAGTCAGCTCTTCACATCAGGTGGCCAAAGTATTGCAGGTTCAGCTTCAACATCAGTCCTTCCAATGAACACCCAGGACTGATCTCCTTTAGGATGGACTGGTTGGATCTCCTTGCAGTCCAAGGGACTCTCAAAGTCTTCTTCAACACCACAGTTCAAAAGCATCAATTCTTCGGTGCTCAGTTTTCTTTATAGTCTAACGCTCACATCCATACATGACCACTGGAGAAACCATAGCCTTGACTAGATGGACCTTTGTTGGCCAAGTCATGTCTTTGCTTTTTAATGTGCTGTCTAGGTTGCTCATAGCTTCTTTTCCAAGGAGCAAGCGTCTTTTAATATTTCATGGCTGCAGCCACCATCTGCAGTCATTTTGGAGCCACCAAAGATAAAGTCTGTCACTGTTTTCACTGTTTCCCCACCTATTCCTTATCTGTAAAAGAATAATACTAACACTTGCTAGGTTTCAGGAGGAGTAAATGAGACATAATCATTCAATCATCAAATCTCAGTGTGTTAGTGGTTATTTCCCCCTGCAGGTCCCTCTCCAGTGCCCAGCCAGGCAGGAAATACAGATGATGGCACCTCCCAGACCCTGACTCCTTCCCCAGCTCTCCAGTCTCCAGGTCCCCTGGGGACGGCAGCTGAGATGAGCCCGCCAGCCCACCCGGACCCTGCCCGACAGGGTGTAGCTCCAGAAGGTAGGTGGCTCTTGGTCACCACCCACTGTCGCTGCACCCACCGAGATCATGCTTGTCTCTCTCTGGGGATGGGCAGGGGGCAGCATGCCCGGGCCGAGGCCTGAGTGGGCGCTCTCTTTCTGCAGGGCCCTGGCTGCAGGGGGTGGCGCTGGCCTCCTCGCTCTCCCTAGCCTCTGCCGGCCTCCTCCTGGGGCTCCTCTGGTGCTGTTGCTTCTCTGGCCAGCTGGCCTGCCGGGCCAGGGCCCGTGGCCTCGGCCTCTGCTGCACTGTCTGCTACACGTGTCCTGGCCAAGTGGCCCCTGGGGGGCTGCGGCTGAGTGAGCCAGCCTTCCAGCATCAGGGGGTGCATTCCTAGAGAGGCTTCGGGCATTGGAGGGAAGAGAGTGGATTCTGGGGTCAGACGGTCCCTGGGTTCTGCCCCCACACCCCTCACAGGGCTGTCTATCTTCAGGCCCATCACATAACCCTCCGAGACTCAGTCTGCCCCTCTGGAAAATGGGATGATTCCTGCCTCAGAGGGTCATGGTGAAGGCCACAGGGACAGCTGACCCTGCAGCTTGTTTTGGCGGCTGGCAGTCTGCTGGGTCCGGGAAGGGCAGGGAGCAGGGGCCTCATGCTGTCTCGCTTCACCCCTGGACCTCACTGGCTCATCCTGCTTGGCTCCACCCTGGCCCACCCTCAGGGACCGCGAGTCCTGCTTGAATCAAAGACACAGGAGACTACAGCCCTGGCGGGGATAGCACCGTTTATTAAGAAAGATCAAGACACAGACCACAGGAGGGGCCCTTCTAGGACACGGAGGCCAGGCGTCCCGGCCCCATGTCTGGGGGGCTGCTGGCGGGGCGGGCGCGTGCCTCCAGGCGCCCGGAGATGGGGCAGGACAGTCATGGCCCCTCCCCGCCCCTCCCAGTCCTGAGTCCCAGCTGCCCCCACCCAAGGCACTTACTCTTTCTGACCACCAAGGCCTCCTCCCGCCACGACCCCTGGGCCTTCACTTCCAGATCCGTGGGGGGGGGGGCGGGGGCGTGGCCTGGTGCGGGCAGGGAGCCCCTCTCAGTGCTGGGCTCTGCCTGTAGCAGCTCCTGGTACGAGTTGGGTGGAGTTTCCCTTGCAGCCCCTTGAGGGCAGGGGGCCCTGGCCTAGGTGTGGGGTTGATGGGGAGGGGGGCAATGCAGGCCAGGAGGGCTTGGTGGGAGGGGGAGGCTGCCAGGGGCCAGGGGCCCGGCTGGTCTGGTGGGGGTGGATCGGGGCTGGGACGTGGGCTAGCAGGGTGGTGGGGGCTGCCTGCCTAGGGATGAGCTGCCTTTTGCTCCACAGTTGGCACTAAAGAGCCTTCCCAACCCAGAGGAGGGCGGCCAAGGCCATATGCCCTCCGCTCCAGGTAGTTGGTGAGGCTCCAAGGTGGCTGGCAAGGTGCCGGGCTGGAAGCCGAGGTTGGCTCTGCAGAAATAGGGGCTGCCACCCCGGGGCTGAACAAATGGGCGGCCCAGCACTGCCTTGGGCGGTTCCGTTGGTGGGGGCGGTTCTGATCCCACTGAGCCACCGCGCCTAACCCCAAGTCCTGGTGGCCCCCCCGAGGTACCTGCTCTGGTGCAACCTGCTCTGCCCGCAGCCTGTGGCTCTGCCCAGGTGTGTTTGTGGGTGGGGGCGGGGGGTGACGTGCTCACCCTCCAGTCCAGCCCAGGGCAGTAGCAGCAAAGCGTGGCATCGCCTCGGTTTCTTACAAAATATTCATCATCATCATAATAATAATATTAATAATAATATAGTCGCCGTCGCAGGGCTGGGGCGCGGCCCGGAGTCTGTGTGGGGCGGGCAGCGCCTACGAGGGGCAGGGGCGTGTGTTGGCCCCCGCCTGGGCGCGGTGCTGCATGTCCACTGGCTGCGGGGGGGCGCCACCTGGCCGGGCGGAGTGCAGCACCAGGTTCCTGATGCAGCCTGTGATGCCCGAGGAGAACCTGCCCCCGGTCAGCACTGCTACCTCGGGGGCTCCGCCTGTGGGGGTAGGGGGAGGGAGAGGGCGGGCCCATCAGCTCCAGGAGCCCCAGAAGGTGCCAGCTCTGTGCGGGGGTGCAGGGGCCCCCAGTCCCTCCCTCACCACCAGGAGGAGCAGGCCCCAGCCTGCACCGAGGCCAAGGCCGGCATTCAAGACTTACCAATGTAGATGCTGCCCTTGGTGTTGACCGCTACGTTCGGGCCTGGGGACTGGCCACTCACCAGCTCCTCTCCGTCCACCTGGATGGAGCCTCTCTGGCCCTCTCTGCATCGGAACAGGGGTCCGGCCCTCACCACCAACCCCCCATCCTCCCCAGCCCCTTGAGGGTCTCCTCCCTTTATGACAGAGAGGTCCGCCCTCTGTTCCCCGAGTTCTTTCCTGCCCGCCCCCACTGGGTGAGAGATCTGGCCCCACACACACAGCTTCTGAGCACCCCACCTGGGTTTCCCCCATCCCCTGGGGTGCTCGTGTGCCCATCCCCGCCCCCCAAGAGCTCTGTCCCGTCCTGGAAGTCTGTACTCTGCGTGATGATCTCCCTGCTGACCCCACCCTCAAATTCTGTCTCCCCAGAGCTCAATGCCTGCCCCCTCCATGTGACAGGGAACTCTGGACCCTTGCCCCAGTGCCCGGGGGGGTGGTCCCTTACCGCAGCGCCGTCACACGATGCCACTCCCCATCGTTAATGGGGTCTTCGGAGACCAGGCGGGCCTCCCCGCTGCCCAGCTGGTAGCTGCAGGCACACAGGCCCAAGAGGACATAAGCAGGGGGTAGGACTGGAGGCGGGGGTAGTGGGGTGGTGGGGGGCGTGTGGCTGGTGAGGGGACTCGGGGGAAAGCCACTGAAGGATAAGGGGGTTGAGGGGAGGGAGAGGAGGGCCAGGACCCACCTGAAGACGAGGTGCCCGTCCTGAAGCCCAAGACTGATGAAGTCCTTGCCTCGGCTGGACTGTCCTGTCTCCTGCCAGGGAAACACAGCGTCTCTGTGGCCCCAGCGGCTGTGGCCGCCTCCTTTCTCTCCCCCACTTCCCCGGCCCCCGAGAGGCTGGGGACCCTGAGACCCTGGGCCGGACGCCCCACACTCACCTCGCCCTGCCAGACCAGGAGGCCGCTGGCCGTGCTGGTCCGAACCTCCAGCTCGATGGTCTCAGGCACCTCGGGGAGGCTGCGGTGGGGAAAGTGGGTGAGGGGGCAGAAGTCCCACCCGGGGCCCACAGACCCTCCCAACAGTGGTCTTACCTCCTGGAGAAGATGTGGCCCGGGAGAGCGAGGAAGCCGTTGTCATAGAAGTAGGCTCCGTACTGCCCGGGGGCATCTGTGGAGCGGCAGTGGGGGCGATGCTGGGAGTCCTGCCCACCCCCATGGAGCATCCATCCCGCATGGGTACCCCTGACCTCCGTCTCCACCCCGACCTGTACTGCTCCTAAGGGGCTCTGAACCTGCAGTCCCTGAGGATTCAGGGGGCTGTGGGCAGAATTCAGGGGGCTCCGAACTTGGCTGGGAAAACATTATAGTTCTGGCCTTGCTCACTTCTCCCTGAAGGTTAGCTGCTCCTTCAATTACGCAGGTAGGGGACACAGTGAAGGAGGCGCAGGGCCCGTGACTCGGTCACCAGTGGGATTTCCTTACCCTCTTGCAGTAGTTACAAGTACTTAAAAACACTTTATGCTTATTGCAACTGTGGTAGCTGTTGGGACTAACACCCCTAAATCTTGTATTTGATGGTTAATAAAGAAGCAAAAAATTTTAAACATTTTGATGAAAGTGAAAAGGGTGAGTCATTCAGTAGTGTCCAACTCTTTGCAATCTCATGGACTGTAGCCCACCAGGCTCCTCTGTCCATGGGATTCTCCAGGCGAATATTGGAGTGGGTTGCCATGCCCTTCTCCAGGGGATCTTCCTGACCCAGGGATCAAACCTGGGTCTTCTGCACTGTGGGTGGATTCTTTACCCTCAGAGACAGCAGGGAAGCCTCTTCAATAACCTTATTTCAGGATAATTATTTTCCTTTGAAATCCTGTGTTTTATTCTGTGCAGTCAACAGGGTCAGGTAGGGTGATCGGTTCAGTTCAGTTTAGTCGCTCAGTCGTGTCCAACTCTTTTGCGACCCCATGAACCGCAGCACACCAGGCCTCCCTGTCCATCACCAACTCCAGGAGTTTACTCAAACTCATGTCCATTGAGTTGGTGATGCCATCCAACCATCTCATCCTCTGTCATCCCCTTCTCCTCCTGCCCTCAGTCTTTCCCAGCATCAGAATCTTTTCCAATGAGACAGTTCTTCACATCAGGTGGCCAAAGTATTGGAGTTTCAGCTTCAACATCAGTCCTTCCAAGGAACACCCAGGACTGATCTCCTTTAGGATGGACTGGTTGGATCTCCTTGCAGTCCAAGAGACTCTCAAGAGTGTTCTCCAACACCACAGTTCAAAAGCATCAATTCTTCGGTGCTCAGCTTTCTTCACCATCCAACTCTCACATCCATACATGACTAAACCTTGACTAGACGGACTTTCATTGGCAAAGTAATGTGTCTGCTTTTCAATATGCTATCTAGATTGGTCATAACTGTCCTGCCAAGGAGTAAGTGTCTTTTAATTTCATGGCTCACCCAACCCTATTTGCCGGTTCCTGTTCTGGTTCTTTTCTTTGACTGTGATGGGTCTTCCTTGTGGCCCTCAGGCTCTAGAGCACAGGCTCAGTGGTTGCAGCGTGTGGGCTTAGCTGCTCCAAGACATGTGGGATCCTAGTTCCTCGACCAGGGATCGAACCCGCGTTCCCTGAATTGCAAGGAGGATTCTTAACCACTTGACTGCCAGGGAAGTCCCCTGTTCCGCTTTAGCTCTGCAAGCCCCACCTTCTCACAAGTCTCTCAGTCCTGAGCAGACTGGGACAGCTGGTCACCCAGGTTGGTCGGGAGCACATAAACGGTTCTGAACCCTTGAGATCCCTCTATCTTACAGATGGGAAGACAGGCTGAGGGGTGACGGACTTGCCCAGGAAGTGGGATGCCTGGATGGCAGCCCAGACCTTAAGGCTGCATCACCCAAACTGTGTGTGTGGCTATAACATTCCCAACCCTGCCTGCTCAAAGACATTCCATACCAGCGCTGGCCCCGAGGCCCTGGCAGCTACCAGGGTAGGGGACACATCAGCGGCCTCCACCAGCTGATGAAATGAGCAGCGAACAGTTTCCGAGCCCCTACTGTGTGGCAGTTACGGGGCAGGAAGTTTCACATCATCCAGCTTCAAACATAATTTTTAACTGGATCCTTGTCACAACCATGTCTTTGCTACAATTCACAAAAACTAATGTTCTTCATTTTTCATACTCTTGAGAGTCCCTTAGACAGCAAGGACATCAAACTAATCAATCTTAAAGGAAATCAACCCTGAATATTCATTGGAGGGACTGATGCTGAAGCTGAACCTCCAGTACTTTGGCCACTTGACGTGAAGAGCTGACTCTCTGGAAACAACCCTGATGCTGGGAAAGATTGAGGGTAGTAGAAGAAGTGGGCAGCAGAGGATGAGATGGTTGGATGGCATCACTGACTCAAAGGACATGAGTTTGAGCAAGCTCCGGGAGACGGTAAAGGGCAGGGAAGCCCGGCGTGCTGCAGTTCACGGGGTCACAAGGAGTCAGACAGGACTTAGGGACTGAATATCAACAATGATATTGTGTTCACTGTGGACCAGACACTGTTTGAAGCGTTTTAAACACATTAAAGAATTTTATCTCGCATGAAATTTTTTCCAAAGTTTTGTGGAAGGATGTTACTTCTTTCTATTTAATACATGAGGAAACTGAAGTACAGAGAGGTTAAGTGACTCACCCAAGTCACACAGGCAGGAAGTGGCAGAGTTAGGATTTGAATCCAGGTCTTACCCTCTAGACCACTACCTCTTCTATTATAGTGATAAATAAGCTACGTATCTAGAAATCAGGTAGCACAAGCCCTGTAAATGATGTTCAATGAATATGTTTTTAAATCAGAGTATAACTGCTTTACAATGTTATGTTAGTTTCTGCTGTACAACGAAGTGAATCAGCTATATGTATACTTACATCCCTTCCGTTTCAGACTGCCCCCTCGCCCCCACCATCCCACCCATCTGGGTGTTCACACAGCACTGAGCTGAGCTCCCTGTGCTATATAGCAGGCTCCTCCCAGCTATTTATGTTATACATGGTAGTAAAATCATTATCATTGCTTTTAAACAAACTGGAATCCTTGAGAACGAAGGTCCTGCCTTATGCATCTTATATTTCCTGCTCCCAGGGCAAGGATGGGCACAGACACGTTTCTTGCTTGAATGCATGAATACAGAGCAGAGAATGGAAGTGAGTGGTGTGCGGTCACCCGGCCTGCAAGCACAGGGCCGGGACCGGCTCTAGGCGGCTCGTCTCTCCTTATCCTGTCTCTGTGCCCAGGCAGCCTCTCACCTGGACCGGTTTTATTTAGAGGCCAGGATGGAGGGCTGTGGGGAGGGGTTGGGGGTCACTGGAAGAGGGGCTGAGAGACCCAGAGTCTGGGAGGGACAAGTCTGCTCAGCTCCTCTGGCTGCTCACGGTCAGTACATACCGTTGCCCCCGCTGCCTTCAAGGTGCCAGTCGGACTCCACCATGCTGTGTCCAGAGCCTGTGGGGAGAGGCAGGCTCCGGTCAGCGGACTGTGTCCAGCCCCTGGAGCCCGGAGGGGGAAGGCGGAGAGAAGTCAGGGCGCTTACTCTGTTGGCAGCGTGGGCCCGAAAAGCCAGGGGGACAGAGGCAGCGGGTGCCCTGGCAGGTGCCCCCGTGGAGACAGGGCTCACGGAGCTGGCAGGGGTTCTCCTCGTGCTCACAGAGGTCGCCTGCGGGGCAGAGGTGAGTGGGCAGGGGCCAGAGCGGGCGCTGCCCACGCTGAGCTCCTCCCACCAGCAGCCCCGGCTCCCCCACCTTTGAAGCCATCTCGACACAGACACTGGAACTCATACTCGCCCGCGGGCATGCATGTGGCACCGTGGCGACAGGGCTGGCGCTCACATGGCGAGCTGTCGTAGCACTGCCCGACGCCCCGGCTGCCCAGGAAGCTGTAGGTGAGGTCCAGCCGCTTTCCGTTCACTGACACCTGTGGGCACAGGGGCACGGAGGGACCTGAAAAGCGCAGCGGGCAGAGGCACAGGTGTCCCAGCAGATGGAGGGGAGCAGGGGACCCAGGCTTGGAGCTGGGAGACTGGGGCAGGGAAAGTGTGAAAGCTGCTCAGTTGTGTCCGACTCTTTGCGGCCCCATGGACTGTAGAGTCCATGGTATTCTCCGGGCCAGAATACTGGAGTGGGTAGCCTTTCCCTTCTCCAGGGAATCATCCTAACCCAGGGATCGAACCCAGGTCTCCTGCATTGCGGGCGGATTCTTTACCAGCTCAGCCACACAGGGAAAGGGGAACAGAGTCCAGGGCCCACTGTGCGTGCAGGGAACACCCATCACAGAGGTCCCGCCTCGGGATGACCTTTGAAAGCAGGTGCAATCATCCCATTTCACAGAGGAGGAAACTGAGGCTCGAGGGAGAGGCATCCAGTCTCCAGCACCCGGGGCTGACGGCAGATGGAGGGAGACCGCCGCGCCCTCCCTGTTGGCGGTCTGGAAAGACTCACCTCACCCACACAGCCGAGGAAGTGGGCGCTCACGTTGGTGGCCGGGGGCAGCTGCACAGACGGCTCCACGCCGCCCAGGTAGAGCAGGGTGTGCAGGTTGAGGCCCTGGCTCTTGCCGGGCGAGGAGCGCAGCACAGGCCGCCCGCCATTCACCCGCAGGCTGCCATCCTTGTTGAGACGCTCTGCGGATGCGTGGTGCCAGCGGCCCAAGGCCAGGGGCTCGGGGCTCCGCAGGACAGCCAGGCCTGGGGAGGACGCCGGGCAGCATTGGGACATGGATGGGCCCCCCTGCCCTGGCCACCCCACTACGTGAATTTGAGCAGGCACAGAACCTCCTTAAGCTTCCCTGTGTCCCCCGAGGAACCCCAAAGAGGTCTAGGGACTCGCTTTGAGTCACACGGAGAGAAGGAACGCAAAGATCAGGGGCCTCCCGTTGGTCTGACTTCAGAATTTATTCCTCCTGCCTCTTGGGGCCCCGGAGGGCCTGGCGGAAGGGTCACGGAGCCCGGTGCCCACGGCCCGTCTGCGTTTGCCAGTGGTACTCACCTGAGCCCAGCTCGTAGCGAAACTCCAGGTGGCCGCCGACCATCGCCAGGGACACGAAGTCCTCCACTGGCCCGCTCTTCCCTCCGCTGAACAGCAGGATGCCGTCGGGCGCCAGCGGCTTGAACTCCACGTCCAGGCGCAGCTCGTGGTGTGTGTTGGTGAGAGCGGGCAGTGCCAGGTAGGAGTCCGTGCCCGACAGGGAGGGGGTGGTCACGGTCACGCCTGCGGCAGCCACACCTCAGCCAGAGCACTGGGAAGCCCAGGGTCCCGGGAGGGCTCCGACCAGGCGGCCTTCCTCCAGGACCCCCGCTCACCCGCACTGTCCAGCCCGAGGCTGGGGACCCGTCGGGCAGTGCCCATAGCAGCAGCCTTGAGACTCCCTGCCCCCTGGTGCTGCAGAGCAGGCCGACCTCCGGTCAGAGCGGGCTCCTCTCAAGCTTAAGGAACGCAGGCTCCAGAATAATCGTCTCACCCACAGGACGCGTCAGGACCTCAGGGTGCCCTGCCCAGCTCCCCCCGTCCTCCCTGGGATCCCTGGGGTCTCGGGCCCCCGCTCTGCTTACCCTCCTCACACCTCATCCCCGAGCGGCCCAGGTGGCAGCGGCAAGTGTACCCGCGGCCGTCGGGCCGGTTCACACACGTGGCATCAGGCCCACAGGCCTCTGCGGGGTGAGGGGAGGATACAGGGGGCGGTGAGGGGGGATACAGGGGGCAGGGAGGCGGGGGGACATGGAGGTGTCTGGGGAGAGAGAGGGGTCCTGATGCCAAGGGTCCTACCTACTGCAGCCGGGGCCTCGGCTGATCAGGGCCCGGCCAGCCCGGGGGTGCTGCGTGGGGAGACGGGGGAGGGGGAAGGGACTTGGGCCAGGGTGGGCCTGGAGGCGTGGCCAGGGGGACAGCAAGTGGGGCGTTGTTCCTGGAAGACTGCACCCTCCCGCGCTACGGTGTGGGGGTGAGGAGCACCTGGGAGGCGGGGGGTGGGGCGAGTGCCCTGGTAACAGGTGGTAGGTACCTGGGAGCGGTGATGGGGGCCAGGGGCCATGCCTGGGTGCAGCGAGCAGGGTGAGGCCTTGGGTGGCAGAGACGCGAGGCAGAGGGGAAGTTAGTGTAAGCGGTGATGGAAGTCAGAAGCCAGGAAGGTGCTAAGTACTTGGGGGAAGACCCACGAGCATGGTGAGTACTCAGCATCTGGAGGGGGCAGTGGCGGGTGGGTATGCAGACGCAGCGACGGGTGGGGGACGAGCCCGGGGTGGCAGCCCCGGACGGCGCAGGCGGGCACACACCTGGGTGGCAGTGCAGGGCCTGTGAGTGCTCACAGCGGCTCCCGGTGAAGCCAGCCGGGCACACACACACGTAGCTGCTGCTCTCCGAGTCCTGGCACTGGCCTCCGTTCTGCGAGGCAACCCCCAAAAGTCAGGCCAAGGACACCCTGGCCCTCCCCTGCTTCCCGCTGGGGCCGGGGGCAGGGTCCGTCACGGCCGAGGGCAGAGGCTGTGGGCAGCGGGGAGGCGTGTGCGCCTAGGGGGTCACCTGGCACGGCCGGTCCCGACAGGTGGGGCAGTGGGAGATGCCGTGCGCCGTGAGGTTGAGGTCGTGGAAGATGATCTCGTCGCCTTGGATGCGCAGCTCTCGGACACAGCCTGCGTGAGGGGTGGGCAGGGTGAGCTGAGGTGGGCGTACCCGGAGGCCTGTCCTCCTGGGTGACCACGGGCTCGGCCAGCTGGGGGCAGGTCTGGCCAGGGCTGCAGGTGGGGGAGGGAGGCTCACCTATGAAGCCGCTGCTCAGCCCCGCCTTGGGGATGGCACCATAGTCGGGGTAGCCGCCCAGGTAGAGCTCCTCATTCAGGTCCAAGCCCTGGAACTTGCCCTGGGCAGAGGGGACATCGGGAGTGGCAGCCAGGCTGGGCGGAGGTCGGGGAGGGGCTGGGTCTAGGGGGACGGGCCTGGGTCTCACCTGCGAGGTGCCATTGACTGGCGCCAGGCTGCCCACGATCAGGGAGCCCTGGGTGAGGCTCCGCAGCAGGGTCACGGTGTGGAACTGACCCAGGGCCAGCGGCGTGGGGTGGCGGATGGTAGCCATGCCCGAGCCTGCGTCAAACCTGCTCCGTGGGGTAGGGGTCAGGGGCAGGGCAAGAGAGAGCGGATGTGGGGTCTGTAGGGAGGGCCCCAGGCCAGCAAAGGGGTTGACGCCATTCCCCGCCTCCCTGCCTGCCCCGACCCTGCCCCTCCCCACGCCTTCTCCCCCTTATACCCTGTCCCTGGGTGCTTGTCCAGAGCCGCCCCCGGGGCTCCAGGTGTGCCTGGCTCCAGGCCCCTGCAGCCTAGCATGTGGCCCCACTGCTCGTCTGAGGACCCTCTCTCTGCGATCACATTTCTTTCCTTCTTAGTTTGCGGCTGGTCTCCCCCAGCTGGGACATTACATTCCCACAAGGGCCAAAACTTGATCCGTTGTGTTTATCTCTCTATTGGTGCAGTAGGCGTTCTGCAAATGACTGCTGAATGAATGCATGAATGAAGGAGTTCTGGCCTGCAGCAGCCCTGCCCGGGAAGGTCGCTCTCAGCATCACTGAGTGCTCCTGCTGCAGTTTTGTGCAGGTCAGAGGCTGCTTCCCCCACCACCGGCCGGTGGGCTATGCTGACCCCGGAAGAAAGGAGGTCATCAAGGATACCAGCCACACCTCCTTCCAGAACCTCCTTCGTATCAACTCAGCCCGGGGGGGGGGGGGGGTAGGGGGGAGTGCCACACCCCGGATCGGAAGTCCTGCAGTCTAGTCCCCCAGCACCCCCTTCCCCAGTAAATGGGGGTGGGGGTGAGTGTTCTCACCGGAATTCAGGCCTTCCCCCTACGAGGCCGAAGGAGATGAAGTCGGGTTGCCTGTTGGCCAGGCTGGCAGGGCTCCCTGGGATCCGCTTCTGCCCGTTGTATAGCAGCATCCCTGGCGGGCATGGCCGTGTGAGGGCCTCCTCATCCGCCCCCACCCCCACCCCCAAGCTGGGGAGCCCACCCATCCCTCGTGCACACCCCCCACATCCAGGGCCTTGCTGAGAGTCCCTAGAAAGAAGCTGAGCTTGCTCCACTTCGGACGGAGTCAACCTGAAGACGGATAAGGAGGCAGAGACTCACCCGAGTAGAGAAGGAGGCCTGGACAGTGCAAGTCAGAGACCCGTAAGAGGAGGGAGGAGACAGACGGCACAGAGAGAGAGAGGGGGGAGGGAAGGGTGAGGGCGGGAAGGAGGCCGAGGGAGGCGGGGCAGCAGAGCGGGGCGGCATCTCAGAGGAGCAGATGAAGAAGCAAGGCGGAGGAGAGAGCCAGAGCGGGGTGCTCGGCAGGCCTGGGGGCCCCGGGATGGGGGGAGAGGGGCCTGGGGACCAGCGGCTGCCAGGGCTGGTGCCACGCTGGCAGGGACTGCGGAGATCCCCAGTGTCAGCTCCACTCCCGCGGCTCACCGTCTGCAGAGTCCGGCCGGAAGGTGATCTTGATCTCAAACTTCCTGTAGGCGTCCTTGATGGTGGGCAGCGGCAGGAAGGAGTAGGGGGTCTGCGTGAAGTAGGGCACCACGCGCTCTGCGGGCAGAAAGCTCAGTTCCAGACCACACGCCCCCAGGTGGCGGGCAGGGTGCGGCTGTTCCCCCCCGGGGATGTGGGCTCACCTGGCACCTGCAACAGGGCGAAGGCCTTGACCTTGCCCTGGCGGTTGCTGGCGGTGCAGACGTACGTGCCCGCGTCCTGGGGCTGCACCGAGGGCAGCAGCAGCATGTGGTTCTCCAGGCGGCTGTCGGGCGGCAGGTTCCCGTCCAGCTGCAGACACACCGGCACTTCACCGCTGGCCACGGCCCGCATCTCTGTGGGGCCTGCCTCCCACCCCCCGCCTGGGGCCCCCACCCTCAGAGTGCAGACTCCGTGCCAAGCCTGGGGGTCCTGGGGACAGCGACCCGGGGAAGACCTGGTCCCGGCCACTCAGGCACAGCCGGCGGCGCCCTGCCCAGCAGGTACCTTGCTCCAGGTGATTTCAGGAGTGGGGTACCCAGAGGCCATGCAAGGGAAGACAGCTGTTGAACCCGCTGGCACGCGGACCTCAGGGGGCGTTGAGATCTGAGGCAAGGCTGAGAGGAAGGAGGGAGACGCAGGCCGTCAGTCTGAGGACGGCCACTGCCTGACTCGTTTAACCCTCACCCCTCCCTGGGAGGCAGGCACTGTGTCCCCGTTTCACAGCCGAGGAAGCTGTGGCTGGGAGGGAAAGGGGCCTTTCATTCCTGGCTGCATGGATGGAACCCGGTAGAGCCAGGGCTCAGGGACGTGTCCAAGTGACTCCACAGACCGAGCCTCGAAAACCCACCCGGCTGGGACATCGTGCAGCCCTCGGGGGACCTGAAAAGGGGGTACTAGGGCAGTGGGGGCAAGTTTGGGGGTGAGTCAGAGGGCCTGGGGTGAGAAGGAATAGCTTTTGAAGGACACAGAGATTATAACTGCCTGGCATCATCTATGCCCATGTTTCACTTCTTTGTTTTAATTTAAAAATGTTTCATCCTTTTTGCCATGCCGTGTGGCATGCAAGATCTCAGTTCCCTGACCGGTGGACGGAACCCTCACGCCTGGGAGTGGAAGCATGAAGTCTTAACCATGGGACCACCAGGGAAGTCTCGTGTTTTACTGTCTGTGCGTCCGCTTTGCGTCTGTGCCATCTCTGCCGTCAGTCGGGGCTGCAGGTCCCCCTCACAGAGGAGTACGTGCCTGATTTCCTCCTGATGCCCCATGGCTCAGGTTTCCCTGCAAGTCCCAGCTGCCCCACAGGACCACTCACGTCTGTCCCCTGCTGCACCTGCTTGATAGGAAAAGTTAAAGTCCCTCTGTCGTGTCCAACTCTTTGCCACCCCAGGGACCATTCAGTCCATGGAGTTCTCCAGGCCAGAATACTGGAGTGGGTAGCCTTTCCCTTCTGACCCAGGAATCCTGACCCAGGAATCCTGACCCAGAACCAGGGTCTCCTGCATTGCAGGTGGACTGTTTACCAACCGAGGTATCCTGCTTGTTAGGAAACCCGCTCCCTAAACACTCTGAGCTGAAACTCCCTGCGAGAGCGGGAAGAAGGAGGAGGGCAGGCCGGTCAGGAGGCGGCCGAGCAGTCCCCAGGCGCCCCCGTCCCCGCCGGCCCTCACCTTGTACGAGCAGCAGCACGTGCGACTGGGTGGTGCCCGCAGCGTTGGTGGCGGTGCAGCGGTACTGCCCTGCGTCGGCCAGCTCCACGTGGGCGATCCTGACGACGCCTCCGCTCTGCACGATGCCCGGCCGCAGGCGCCCGCCCACTTTGCTCCACGTCACCTGGGGCTTGGGGTCTCCCAGGGCCAGGCACTCGAACTCCACGGCGTGGCCGACCACCACAGACTGCACGGACGTCCGGATGTTGATGAGCACGGACGGCAGAGCTGGGGAGGACGGCGGCAGACGGGGTGAGGCCGGCCCGCGGGGGCCTGGGCTTGGGGAGGCCGCAGACGCCCCCGGGACAGGCGGGCACTGCAGCCGAGGCCGCCAGCCTTTCACTCGCCTTCTCCTGGGCCCGCTCACTGGCACACCCACATGCTTGCTCTTCTGTTCAGCTGCTTCCTCACGGGTGCATGCATCCGCCTAAGCACCCACAAACTCCGCACATCTTCCTGCTCCCTCCCTCCTCTGCAATATTCACAAGCCCCCTTCCTCTCTGCTAGTGAAAGTCGCTCAGTTGTGTCTGAGTCTCTGTGACCCCCTGGACTATACAGTCCGTGGGATTCTCCAGGCCAGAATACTGGAGTGGGTTGCCATTCCCTTCTCCAGGAGATCTTCCCAACCCAGGGTTTGAACCCAGGTCTGCCGCATTGCAGGCAGATTCTTTACCAGCTAAGCCACCAGGGAAGCCCAGATGCAAGCAAGATATAATCAAATAATTCTCTTTATTTGTACATGTTTAAGGGGTTTCTTTGGAGAAGGAAATGGCAACCTGCTCCAGTATTCTTGCCCTGAAACTTCCACAGACAAAGGGGCCTGGTGGCTACAGTTCATGGGGTTGCAGAGTCGGACACGACTGAGCGACTATCCCTCACTCATCAGGGGGTTGCTTGGGGAATATGGTCCCTATGCCTTTCATCTCTGTCCCCTGCTCTTAGCAGAAGCCTGAAGGCACCCTCCTACCTTGGACAACCAGCTGGGCACTGGCCTGGGCCTGTCCCCATGGCCCCTGGGCCTGGCACACATAGGTTCCTTGGCAATTCTGGTCCAAGTTCTGGATTCTGTGAAGAAACAAATAAGACATCAGTGAATAAAAACAACTGCTGAGAACATCTGGCATCTGTGTAGGAGTTAAAAGCTGTCAGAGATCGGCACACGGTGTAAATTTCTAGTCTCCCCAGAACCCTGAGAGACAGGCAGGCGGGCAGGGTGAGTGTCACGGCACCCCTTTTCCACCAAGACCTTCTGGTCTAGAGCTCAGGGTCACAGAGTTATCTGGTAGCAGAGCTGCAGTCTGGGCCACGTGTCTGTATCCGGCCTCAGAGCCTGTTCAGCTTGCCTTTAACGATAACACAAACACGGGCCCCTGAGGACTGCAGGCCTTCCCCATGCAGAGTGCTGTGTTAACTGCTCTGGGGTCTCGCATATCCCACTGCACACCCGACAGCCCTGAGGCTCAGGGAGGTGAAGTGACTTCTGGGGGCCATCGTTTCATGCTAAGCCCTGTAGGACACGGATTCTAACAGCCCCACTGTGTGCCCCGGGCGGGCGCGCCCCACCCACACTCACCGGAGCACCCCGTCGTGCACGCTGTGGCCAGGAGGCAGCGGACCCCCTTCCTTGACCCAGCGGAGCTGGGTGCCTGGGTCGCTGGGCACGACACAGTGGAACTCCACGCTGGCCCCTATGCTCTTGGTCTCCAGCTGAGGCGTGACCTGGACCGTGGGTACAGATGCTACTGGCACGGGCGTGGCGGGGAGAGAGCCGGAGGGGCCTGCGGAGACAGGTACGAGGCTGTGAGTGTGGGTGTGTGATGTCCCCGATGCTGCGCCAGGACCCGGGAACCCCCATCCTAACATTCAAAGGACCTTCTCCCGTTTGCCTCTCTGACCAGGGTAAAAAGACCTTTCACTGGCAGACTCATTCACCTGCTCACTCATTTAGTCATTTACTCCACACATATAAGGGTCCGTGGGGACTTCCCTGGTGGTCCAGTGATGAAGGATCCACCTCTCAAGGCAAGGGACGCAGGTTCAGGGAACTGAGGTTCCACGTGCTGCGGGACAACTAACCTGCAAGCCACAGCTGCAGAGCCTGGGTCCCAACTAGAGAGACGACCGCAGGCTGCAACGGAAGGTCCTGTGTGCTGCGATTAAGACCCAACGCAGCCAGATAAATGCGTACGAAAGAAAAGAAGTCTGTGAAGTGCCGGACTGCACTTTCACAAGCTCCTGGCCTTCGGGAGAGGGGAGGGCAGCCCGAGGTCACAGCGGGAGGGGTCGGTCTGGGAAAGATTCAGACATGTGAAGAAAGGACCGCAAAGACTACTCTGGCCCGAGTCTAAATTAGGAGGGGGCTTCCCTGGTGGTGCAGGCGATTGGAGTCCGCCTGCCAGTGCAGGCGACACGGGTTTGATCCCCAGCACAGGCAGGTGCCCGCATACCACAGCTACCGAAGCTTGTGCTCCGGAGCCCAGGAGCTCCAACTACCGAGCCCGCAGGCCCCAGCCACGAAAGCCCCTGTGCCCCAGAGCCTGCGCTCCACAACAAGAGACGCCAGTGCCCCACGAGAGAGAAGCTCCCACTCGCTGCAACTTGAGAAGAGCCTCGCAAAGCAGTGAAGACCCATCACAGCCAAAAATCAATCCATCAATCAATAAGTGAACAAAAATGTACAGAAAATAGGAAGATCCCGGGTGAAGGCACCCACCTGTCCGGGTAGGTGAGTGGGTCACAGCACTGACCAAGCGCCTACTACCTGCTCCAGGCTCTACATTGTGAATCTCTCTAGTCAGCCTATGTGCTAGCCTTTCCTCTCTACTCGACAGGATGAAAACAATGAAGCCTGAGGTCCTCTGAGTTGGCCCAGGTCGCACAGCCATCAAGCAATGGAGCTGGGGCACTGAACCCAGGACCCGGGCTCACTCTGGCCTGGGGCTCCCGAGGAGACCACAGAGATGCTGGATTCCCTGGAAACCTGCTGAGTCCCCGGGCAGCCGGGGCTGGGAGCTGCCCTTGTGGTCACTGTCTAGCATTTCCAAGGCCCATTCTGGGTGCCATGGGTGGACAAGCCCAGGGCTGCTAGGTCTGGATTCGGGCCCTGCCCTGATCGTCCAGTCCGGCAGGTGAGGCAGGCAGGTGAGGCAGGCTGGGGCACGTACGTGAACACAGCCTCCAGCAGTGTGAGGTCAATGTCCAGGAGGGCTGTGGACACAGTAGTGAGTGCTAGGGTGATGAGAGCAGTGAGGCAGGTCCTTCTGGGAGAGGCAGGCCTGCCTCGGGCCTTGGGGGACAGAGGGAATGCAGGAGTTCCCACTACAGTAATCAAGGCAGGTCTTTGTGCCCCAAGTGAGGTGCCAGCTGCAGGGTAAGTGAAGGGCTCAGACAAGCGCCTGGAAGAAATTCAGGGCCACTCACCTCGGACGAGCACCTGGGCGAAGGCCTCAGCCAAGCCCACCTTGTTGGTGACCTGGCAGCGGTAGCGGCCCGAGTCCTCGGGGGCCGCAGCCTCAAACAGCAGCAGCTCGTTCCTGGCAGTGGCCCCCGCAGGGAGGCGGCCACCCACGCGGCTCCACTGGAAGGTCAGCGGGGGGGTCCCGTGAGCCAGGCACTGTAGCCGCACGGTCTCCCCGGCTCTCACCAAGGCGTGCTCCGGGACGGTGGTGGCATAGGGCGGGCCTGGGGTCGGGGGGGGGACACAGAGGTCAGGGTGGCGGCTGGTGCTGGGCCCCGGCAACTGGCCAAAGGGACCAGTGAAGCTGAAGGACGCTGAGCCCTGAGGACCAGGGGTGAGGGAGGGCCAGCTCCCAGGCAGGGATGTGGGTGTTAGGGGAGGGCAGGCTCCCAGGGCCTGCGACCCTCCAGATGGGGCTCTTGGGGTTCTGTCCAGGGTGAAGCCTGGCTGGGGGGGTGGGGGGCGCTAGGACCTCCATGCAGTACAGAGAAGGCAGCCTGGGGAGGGCGGGCCAGGGCCTTACTCTCTACGTGCAGGACGACGGTGGCCTCCGCGTGCCCCGCCGGGCTGGTGGCATTGCAGATGTACTGGCCCGAGTCCTGCTGGGCCACCCGCGGGATGATGAGCGTGTCGCCTTCCAGCCGGTGCTGCCAGGGCAGCGGGGAGCGCAGCTTGGACCAGTGGATGGTGGGCTTGGGGCTGCCTGCGGAGTGGAGCGGCAGAGGTTGGCATAGGCTGTCCCCCAGGACTGGCTGGGGGGTGGCGTGGTCAGGAAGGGACCTGGGTGAGCTTGCTCCTTCATCGGGGCCACTAAGCGGACCCCTCAGCCATTGTCGGGTGACTGCCCCCTCCCTCCATGACATCATCTTTGGGTCGCCAAAGATGTCTAAATTCCAGGCGCGGCTCCGCCCACCTGGAGGGCCCACAGCCATCCACACCTGTGGCTGAGCAGCGCAGGGTGGCCGTGTGTCCGGCTTCCACGGTCAGCTCGACTTCTTCCACCTGGACCTGGGGGGCCCCTGGCGCCACGGCTCCCGTGTCTACAATCACTTCCACTCGCTTCTGTGCCGTGCCCAGTGCATTCTGAGCTAGGCAGACGTAGGTGCCCGCATCTGATGGTTTAGCTGATGAAATCTGGAAGAAGCAAGAGTCTTGGTTATGGGGCCCCTAAGGAGGGACCTTGGCGTCAGCCCCTAGCTTTGGCTTGGTTTTAAACTCTTTCCTCTACTTGTTCGTCTGTTTTTAGCTTTCTTATTTGACTGGCTGCTTGAGGTCACACACTCAAGATGTCCCACCAGTCCATGCGTTTACTTGTCCATCCAGTCACTCCATCCCTCTGTTCATCCATCCATATACCATCCACCCACCCACCCATCCATCTACCCACTCATCCATCCATCCACATACCATCCACTCATCCATCCATCCACCCACCCACCCACCCACCCATCCATCCATCTACTCACCCATCCATCCACCCACCCACCTACCCATCCATCCATCCATCTACCCACCCACCCACCCACCCATCCACCCCCCAACCCCCCACCCATCCTTCAATCCGCTCCTCCCTCCTTCCCTTTTCCCCACTTTCCTTCTTTCTTCCTGACCGTCTTCCAATCTACCCGTCATCCACCTACCCCCACCCCCCTTCTCTGTCAGCTCGTCGTCTGTCGGTCCACCACTCTCTCCTCCGAGCGTCTGCTCGAGGATGGGCTCTGACTGGCCTCAGACCCAGAGATGAGACCTCCTGGCCTCACCTGCAGCACCGTGTGACTGTCCAGGAGCCCATGTGCCCGCTGTTCCAAGTGGGTGGGGGCCCCGATCCGGGTCCAGCGGGCGGAAGAGCGGGGCTCCCCAGCACTGACACACTCCAGGGTGACGTCCTTTCCCAGCTTCACCCGCACAGGGCCCTCGGGGAGCACGGACACCGTAGGGGGCCCTGTCCAGAGGAACGACACCGCTGATACACACGCGGGGCCCTGCTGCTCGCGTGCACGGTCACAGCCCCCTTGTCAGTAACTGCCAGTGGGTACTGGCCTCCCCACTGAACCCACATAGGGACCGAGGCTCAGGGAGGGAGAAGGCCCAAGAGAGAGGCAAGGGGCAGAGGCGGGATTTAAGCCTGGAGGTTCTAAGCTCAGAATCGGGGCTGGAAATAGGAAGGCAGCACCCGTGGAGTTGAAGGCCTCACCGTGCACGCTGAGGTTCACGACGCTCTGGGCTACGCCGTAGGCATTGGAGGCCACACAGCGGTAGGCACCGTGGTTGCTGGGCCGGGTGCCCACGATGGTGATGATGGAGCCATTGGGGCTGATGCGGACATTGTCTGGCATCAGGAAGGGTATGGTCAATGAGGGTGTCCTTCTGCCTGGGAGCTGCCAGGAGGCGCACCAGTGCCCCATGCCCAATCCCTCTGGTCTGGATGTATCCAGCTCACAAGGTCACAGATGGCAGATGAAGATGGAGACATTTCTGGGTCCGGCCCTGTCTCCATCCACATCAGGACACCCAGACCCCGGGGAAAGGGCTTTACCCAGGGTCACACAGTGAGTTTGGTGCCAGGGTCACCTCCACCCAGCCTCCAGTGGTGGTCATCCTGCATTCGTACCCATTTCTAGTCGCCCCTGCCCCCGGACCGGCTCACCCTCCAGCTCCTGGTTCCGAGTCTTCCACTCAAGGCTGATGGGGGCTGCCCCGTCATGGATGAGGCACTTGAAGCTGGCATCTTGGCCCTGCTGCACCGTACTGCTGGGCGGGTCGATGGAGATCACAGGGCTCCTAAGACCTGGGGGCAGAGGGCTGGGCTGGGCAGGGCTGTGTGGGTTCCAGGGTGGAGCTCCCCGCTTCCCCCGGCCCGTGGCGTCTGCCTCACTCACGGTAGGAGGACCCCGCACTGGGTGGGACAGTGACGGTGAAGGAGGCTTCCTGCTCAGACCCTGAGCCGCCAGCCACGCGGCACACGTATTCTCCAGAGTCAGACTGGGAGACGTGGTGGAGCCGCAGCCGGGAGCCGTGGGTCTGTAGGAATGAAGGGTGGCCGTTGTGCCCAAGCACTCGGGGCAGGGCAAGCCGCCAAGCCCAGCCGTGCCAGCGTGTAAGGAGTCAGGAGCTCTTGGGTCTCAGGAGCTCAGAGCTCCAGCTGAGGGGGTTGGTTCACAGATGCCTACAAGCCCAACACATCCCCTTTGTAGAGGGGGAAACGGGCACAGGAGATGATTCAGCAGCAGAGCCAGGAGAAGAACCCAGGTCTCTTGACTCTCTGGCTGGTGACAACTCCTTGCATGAAAGTATTTGATCCCTTGGGGTCCCCAGGCAGGCTGGGGTTTGTACGGAAAAGGTCGGGGAGGCAGAAGGTAACCGCAGGTAGACCTGGCCCGCTCTGGACTCCTCCCCACCCAGGGCCCCTGTACCTGGTGCCGGGCGGGCAGGCTGCCCCCACGCTTGTACCATGTGACCTGGGCGTGGGCCTGCCCGGGGACCACACAGTTCAGATCGAGGGTCTGCCCTTCGGTCACGTGGGAGGAAGAGGCCTCGATGTGGATGGGCTGGGCGAGTCCTGGGGCTGCAGACACGATGGGAGGTGGGTGAGAAAGGTGAGGCTCTGGGCGTGCAGGTGGACACCGAAGGCGGGGGGCAGTGAGTGTCAGCTGGTGCCCCTTGGAGGTGCGCTGGCTTCAGAGCCACTGATGTGGCTGAGTGCCATTGACTTAGGAAGAGTCTCAGTCCCCTCGGGGCCAGGACCTTCCTGGAGCGGAGGGCTAGCGCCCTGCAGGAGAGCGGGAGGAACAAGGCCAGGAAGGGGCCCCAAGCCTGCGGCCCAGCACCACCCGCGGCTCCTGTCACTCACCAGGAATGGGACTTGGGCTGGAAGCCTCGATGGTGACCAGGACGGAAGCCTCCAAGGTGCCTGAGCTGCTGGTCACTTGGCAGGAGTATTCGCCAGAGTCGGCGGGGGAGACATGGTTCAGTCTCAGCAGGGGGCCGTGGACCTGGCCAGGGTGGGGAGAATGAGCTTGAGGGGCTGTGGCCAAGGCTTTCAGTTGCCCCAGCCCGCGGACTCCGGTACCCCAGAACCGTCACGGGCCACTGCGGAGGCGGTCTCCTGCCAAAGGCGACCCCCTTCTGACATTAGACACTGCGGCAGATGTCTACTATCACATTTTTCCTGGCAGGAGAAAGCAGTGTCATGAGTAAGCGGGTCCTTTTCTGTTTCTTTAATTTTTGGCCGTACTCTGCAGCATGCTGGATCTTAGTTTCCCAGCCAGGGATTGAACCCATTCCCCCTGCACTGGAGTCTTAACCGCTGGGGAAGTCCAAGAGGTGTCCTTTCCTAATTCATACCAAGGTGCTGGGCAGCTCTTGGTATGAAGGGTTTAGCCCAACAATGTCCAGCTTGCCCTTGACCCCCTGACTCCCAGTGATCTGCTGCCATGTTCCCTGAAGCCCTGAATGTTGGGGCCACTTTCCCTTCTGCGCAGGGGTCAGAGTGGGGAGGGAGGGTCCGTACCCTGCTTTCTCCAGACTCCATACCTGGTGCCGAGCAGGAAGGCTGCCTCCACGCCTGTGCCAGGTGACCTGGGCATGGGCCTGGCCGGGCACCACGCATTTCAGATCCAGGGTCTGCCCTTCGGCCACGTGGGAGGAGGAGGTCTCGATGCGGATGGGAGGGGCTCCGCCCGGGGCTGGCCCACAGGAAGAAGTCAATGAGCTGGGACTCCCTGCGCCCTCAGCCCCTGCCCCTGGGTGCCCAGGTGTTCAGACCAGGGGCTACAGGACGACAGTCCTGATTGCCCCCTTCCCGTTCCCCTGAGGCCTGGAGCAGCTGGGTTAGCCAGGGGCACAGAGGTGCCTCATTCTCTAGATGACGGCCCACCGTCTCCTGAGCTTGCAGCGTCGCTGGTGGCCAGGGCTCAGGGCCGGGGCCCTCCACATGGATCACTAGTGTTTCCCAGACTTGCACAGTATGTGGCTGAGAACCCAGACTCTGGGGCCACACTGCCTGAGTTCAAAACCCAGCCCTGCCATTTATCAGTTGTGTGAGCTTTGGAAAGCTATTTTAAAAAAACAAAACAAAAAGAAAAAACAAACAAACAAACAAACAAAACCCTCCCCATGCCTCAGTTTCCCCATCTGTAAAACAGAGAGAACCATCCTACCAACCTCAAAAGTTTACTGTGAGGGTGAAATGAGTTCCTACGTGTAAATATACCAGGGCCCACCTCCTGGTAAGTGTGTATCACGGTCATTACTTAGCAGCTCAGGTACTATTATTATGAATCCTCTTACAGCCATAAGCTCCCTGTGCTGTTAATTCCTTTCCATTTTCCTTTTTAAGTGATTCATTGACGATGACCCTTAAATACACAGCCCCATTATAGGCAATGATTTCCACGCAATTATGACAGGTCTGACGTGTTGCTGTTTTTGGCCTAGTATACCACCATCAACATAAAAGCTGTTTATCAGGGTACCGCCTAAAATCACCCTCTCTGACCCCAGAGGTGCAAGTTGCAGCCTTTTAAGGATCTTGGGTCACTGTTGCAAGGGCTCTACCAGCCCCACTTTACAGATGCGGAAAGGGACACAAGCCAGACTCTCGGCTCCATGTTCTCAGGCCCCTAGGGACAGAACCCACTCGGCCTGGCTCCCGACCTCGGCCTGCTGGTCTCCTCCTCTCCCCCCTCCTCCAGCCTCCCAGCCCCACCGCAGTGATCCTCACCGGGCACGACAACGGTGCCAGAGCCAGAAGCTTCAATGGTGACCAGGACAGAGGCCTCCAGGGGCCCAGAGCCCAGGGCCGCGCGGCACACATACTCGCCCGAGTCGGCCGGGGACACCTGGTACAGCCGCAGCCGCGAGCCGTGGGTCTGGGGGGAGACGACGCAGGAGAGAAGCAGCAGTAAGGCGGCGTGGAGAATCAGCCCGTGGAGGCTGGGGCCCGGGGTTCGGCCTCTGACCTGGGCAGGCCCCGCGTCCCATGGGGGCTCCCAGGTCTCCTTCCCGGGCAGGGCGTGAGGGACAGGCCCCAGGCCGGGGCCCGCACATCCAGCAGCCCTCCCACTACGTCCTGCCCCCGCCAACCCCCTACCTGGTGGTGAGCCGGGAGGCTGCCTCCACGCCTGTGCCACGTGACCTGCGCGTGGGCCTGGCCAGGGACCACGCAGTTCAGATCCAGGGTCTGCCCTTCGGCCACGTGTGAAGATGATGACTCGATTCTGATGGGCATGGTCCCGCCGGGGCCTGGGGGCCCAGAAACAGAGAGCCGGGGCTTTGGTCCCAAGTCATGTTTGGGAGCCTCAATTATAGAAATTCCCACTGCCCCCCAGGTAGGAATGCTAGCTGACACTTTTTACACACTTACAGGACGCCAGGCCCTGTTCTAAGTGCTTTCTGTGCATTATTAACTCATGTCATCCTTACAAAATTCACCGCCTTCCTGCGATGATGGGAATGTTTATCATCCACACTGTCTGATGGGAGAGTGGCTGCTAGTCGGTGCAGCTCCTGCGCACTTGGTTATTGAGACATGGAGATGTGAACTTAGAATTCTGACTAGTTTAAATGACCAAGCATGGCTAGTGGGACAGCTCTGAGGCTGAAATGACCGATACCCCTGCTTCACTGACCAGGATACCAAAGCCGAGAGGGGTGTTTCTCCCTCAAGGTCCTTAGTGGTGCTGGCAGGATGTGAACCCAGGCATCTTTCTGGCGAGCCCTCATCCTGGACCACCACCTCGTCTGAGTGCCCTGACCACAGAGCCCTTCCTCCCCAGGAAACACGGGTACCAGCATCTCCCACTCCCTTCCTGGGTCACTCACTGGACTCACCAGAGGGGCCACCAGTGCTGGGGGAGACTGAGACCACAATGGAGGCCTCCAGGGCATCGATGTTGTTGTTGGCCCGGCACACATACTCGCCTGAATCCGCCACGGACATCTGATGCAGCCTTAGGTGGGAGCCGTGGGCCTGGGGGTGCAGAGACGGAGGGGGCTGAGGGGTCACCGGCTGGCTCAGGCCTCCTCCATCAGACAGGCTGAGGCCACCCTCTGTCTTGCCTCAGGCGGGAAGAAGGACCGCCAGCTAATGCTTCGGGCCGTTTGCCCCAGGGGCTGTCCCCAAGCTGCCCATCCCACGGCTGGGCCCCGCTCTGTACCTGGTGTCGAGCGGGAAGGCTGCCCCCACGCTTGTACCAGGTGATGGTGGCCTGGGGCTGTCCAGCAACCATGCAGTTCAGATCCAGGGTCTGCCCTTCGACCACCGTGGGGGACGAGGACTCGATCCTGATAGGTGGGGAGACACTGGGCCCTGGGGACCAAGGGGCACGGACCCCACAGCCGGAGTCAGATGGCAGTGACCAGTGCCGGGACCCAACTGCCTCCCCCAGCACCCACTCGCCTGACCCCCTGCCCTCGGGAGTGCTCACCGTGGGAGGAGTCACCGCCCTGGATGGTGACGATGAGGGAGGTCTCCTGGGAGCCGGCGCCGTTACTGACGTGACACACGTACTCCCCCGAGTCCGCGGGTGTCACCTGGGGGATCCGGAGCCTGGAGCCCACGATCTAAGGCGGAGCAGGCGTCAGCGGGTTGGGGGGCAGCCCCTCTATGTCTCCCAGACTCTGGCAGCCTCGCTGCTCTGCTGGGGTGGGGGACCCTGCCCCCACCCAGGTCTCCTCCTGAACTTCGTCAACCGCCTTCCTGAGGTTCCGGGCTGGGCGTATGGTGCCTCCAGCCTTGGCCCTGTTTCTCAGCCGTTGCCCCTCCAGCAAGCCCGCCGAGGCCCTCCGTGGGAACTCCTACTACAGGGCTGTCACATGGCACACCTGCCTTGCCCTTTGAGTCTTTGAGCTACCGGAGGGCATGCCCTGGTTTCAGTGATCCCTTAGAATTCTCAGTGGTGGGAGTGGGACATGGCCTGGAGCAGGTTCTCAGGGAAGGGCCAGGAGTGAGAGAATCACAGAATGTTCTGTACAGGACCCACGGAGGTCAGTGGGACTTCTCTCTGTGTCCCCAGCACTTGCCCAGGGCCCCTCCAGCAAGAACGCTTGGTGAGTGTTGAATGACTGAATGAGCACAGAGGGGGCTGTGCGAAGCACCTCCTGATTGCCATCGGGGCCGGGGACCCGCTGCGTGTGCCCTCCCTGCTCGCTGGTTCCATACCTGGTGCCGGCTGGGGAGGCTGCCTCCGCGCTTGTACCAGGTGATGGTATGAGGGGCTTGGCTGGCCACCAGGCAGTTGAGGTCCAGGGTGCGCCCGTTGGCCAGGGAGTCAGAGGAGGACTCGATGCGGACGGGGTATACCACGTTCTGGTCTGGGAGCGGGGAGAGACGGGAGTCAGGGTGTGGGAGCCAGCGAGGCTGGAGTAGCCCCTCCCAGCCCATTTGCGGTAACTCTGCGACGCTCACAGCGGGTGGCGCCGCGGCGCTGCTGGATGGTGACGAGGACTGAGGCTTCCTGGGTGCCTGAGCCGCTGACCACGCGGCACACGTACTCCCCAGAGTCCGCTGGAGTCATATGGGGCAGCCGCAGCCTGGGGCCGTGCACCTGGAGGGGTAGGCGGGGTCAGAGCTGGGCCTGGGGCTCACGGTTCCAGCTCCCTTCCCTGGCCCCCGCCTTCCAGCCTGATAGGGCCTGAGGGAAGCTCTTCTGGGGAGAACCAGCATTTAGGACCCTTCAGCTCCCTTGATGGGCTTTTGGGACTGGGTCTAGTGGGAGGCAGTGGGGGACTAGCATTTGTGGATGTCCAATGGAGCAGGTGGATTCTCTAATAGTTCAGTTGGTAAAGAATCTGCCTGCAATGCAGGAGACCCCGGTTTGATTCCTCGGTTGGGAAGATGCCCTGGAGAAGGGATAGGCTACCCCCTCCAGTGGCTTCCCTGTGGCTCAGCTGGTAAAGAATCCACCTGCGATTCGGGAGACCTGGGTTCAATCCCAGGGTTGGGAAGATCCCCTGGAGATGGGAAAGGCTACCCACTCCAGTATTCTGGCCTGGAGAATTCCATGGACTGTATAGGCCATGGGGTCACAAAGAGTAGGACACGGCAGAGCGATTTTCACTTTCACTATGGAGCAAGTGAGCTAGGCAGTGTGAGCCCATTTGACAGATGAGGACACTGAGGCTTGGGGAAGCCAAAGGACTTGCCAGGCAAGCTGGCAGAGCAATATCTGAACTCAAAGCTCCTCACTCTGCAGTCTTGAGGGTCCTTCAGGCCCCACTCCCCACGTAGCTCCCCGCCTCCTACCTGATGCCGGGCGGGAAGGCTGCCTCCACGTTTGTGCCACGTGACCTGGGCATGGGCCTGCCCAGAAACCAGGCAGTTCAGATCCAGGGTCTGTCCTTCAGCCACGTGTGAAGAGGATGACTCGATCCGAACCGGGGGGGTAACCCCCAGCGCTGGGGACAGAGGGCAGAGAGTGAATCCCCAGCTGGGAGGAGAAGGGGCGGGGAGGGTGTGAGTGGACGTAGGGACTGCTGGTCTCTGGGGTCCTGCCTTTGCTGGAGCAGGGAGCCTCCCCCACCCCAACTCCCGCACCACTCACCAGGCACAGAGTCTGCAGGCTCAATGCTGACCAGGACAGAGGACTCCAGGGGCACTGAACTGCCTACTACTCGGCACACATACTCGCCCGAGTCGGCCGGGGACACTTGGTAGAGTCTCAGCAGGGAGCCGTGGGTCTGGCCAGAATGGAGGTGAGGTCAGAGGGGGCCTCTCGGGACCCTCGCACCGATCACCTGCAGCCCTGCCTCACTCTGAGCCTGAGAACTGACTTTTAACTCCGTTCTGCCCAGAAGTGGAGAAGTGGCTGTCTCATCCCGGGACCAGGGGGTGGCCAGGAGAAGCCATGGGGAAACTGAGCAAACACTAACAGCACCCTCCATCAACTTTTGGACACATTTGAAAAAGATAAAATAGGAGGGAGCTGGTAACATGCATATTACTTTTGCTTTATCATTATTTTTGGGTGGCACTGTATCCCAGCTCTCCAACCAGGGATTGAAACCAGGCCCTTGGCAGTGAAAACACAGAGTCCTAACCACTGGACAGCCAGGGAATTCCCCAGACATGCTTCTAAATGTCTCTGAAATCAATGTGCATCTTATAGTGAATTGCAATTACAAATAGCAGGTTTTTTGTTTTGTTTTTTGTCTCAGAGGTACCTAAAATAACAGTGCATCTTGCCATCAGTGGCACCCTAATTCTATAAAATATACCAATACTAACAGCTAATGACATTACACTAATAACAGCCCGTAGCACTTTCAGTGAGCCAGATCTCTGAGCACTTCGCATTGTAAATTAGTTCACTTCATCCGTAAGATAACTCTGTAAGGTTGGTATGATCATTATCCCATTTTACAGATGCTGAAAATACGCTACTGAGAGATTAAGTGATTTGCCCGAGGCCACAAGCGACTAGGTGGTGGAAGCGGCAGTCACCCTCACACCTGGGCTGGACTGGCCGTAGCGTCTGGGTTCCGAGCATCGCATCGCACACCTGCGCAGAGGGGTCCAGGGCCTCTCCGTCTCAGAGGAGCCTCCCGCTCTCCCACCCCTGACCCCCACTCCCCGGCAGCCTCCCTCCAGCCCCCTTCTCAGCCTGTCCATCCTCCAGTCCTGTACCTGGTGCCGAGCGGGCAGGCTGCCCCCGCGCTTGTGCCAGGTGACCTGGGCATGGGCTTGCCCGGGGACCACGCAGTTCAGATCCAGAGTCTGCCCTTCGGCCACGTGGGAGGAGGAGGGCTCGATGCGGATGGGCTGGGTGCCACCAGGAGCTGGGGGAGGAGACGGTCACTCGGTCAGTCCAGACCTCTGCAGCGGCCCCAGCCTTCCCCCTTTTCCCTCCAGGCCTAGGCCAGCTGGCCCCACTCACAGTAGGCGAAGTTGGCGCCCTGGGTCTTGGTGACCGTGACTGTGATGGAGGCCTCCACGCCATTGCTAGCCCTGCAGACATACTCGCCCGCGTCCGCTGGGGAGGCCTGGAAGATGTACAAGCGGGAGCCGCGCACCTGGACGGACGCGGGCAGGCATGTGAGCGGGGGGCTTCCCAGAGCCCGGCGGGCGCCCGTACCCTGTTCCTCTGAGCTCAGCTCCCTCCACACCCCGTGGTCCGCCGCAAGGCCCTGGCCGGCCCCCTCCCACCTTTCTGCCCGCGGGTACCTGGTGCCGGGCCGGGAGGGTGCCCCCACGTTTGTACCACGTGACCGGGGTGTGGGCCTGGCCCGCCACCACGCAGTTCAGGTCCAGGGTCTGCCCCTCGGCCACCGTGGGGGACGAGGACTCGATCCTGACAGGCGGGACGGGTCCCGGGGCTGCGGGGAAAGGGGGCGGATCATAGATGCCTCCCAGAGGAGACGGCCAGAACCGTCCACCCTGGAGCTGGCTCGGCCTGGTGGGTTTGGAGTTGGAGGCCTCCCGGGCTTGAGGTCCTCAGCGGAGCAGCCTTGGGGAGGGGGCTGGGGCAGGAGGCCAGGCTTGCAGAGGGGCGTGAGGAAGGGGAGGGATGAGGACCACTGAGGCTGGGAGAGAGGAAGAGGCAGGGGCAGGACGCGCGTGAGTGGGCTAGACACGCCAAGATGGTGGGTCACTCAGGGACGCGGAGGCCGCCTGGGCCGGGCCCTGTGGCCAGCCCCGACGTGGGCCTCCTCCCAGCCCGATCTCCACGTCAGCGACAGGAGGCACGAGCCCTCGGGCCCCCGCCAGCTCGTCACCGGCTGTGCACTTACCGGGGATGGTGCCAGCGTCGGAGGCCTCGATGGAGACCAGGACGGAGGTCTCGAGGGGCCCAGAGCCCAGGACCACACGGCACACATACTCGCCCGAGTCGGCCGGCGACACCTGGTTCAGCCGCAGCAGCGAGCCGTGGGTCTGAACGCGACCAGGGAGGGTCAGGGGGGGCTGGAGCCGCTCCGTCCAGCCAGCCCCTCCAGCAGGCTGGCCCTGGGGTCGGGGGCGGTGGGCTGCTTTACCTGGTGCCGGGCGGGGAGGCTGCCTCCACGTTTGTACCACGTGACCTGGGCGTGGGCCTGCCCGGGGACCACGCAGTTCAGATCCAGCGTCTGCCCTTCGGCCACGTGGGAGGAGGAGGGCTCAATGCGGATGGGCTGGGTACCGCCAGGAGCTGGGGCTCCACCGGGAGCTGGGGTGCAGAGGAGCTGGTCAGCTGCCAGGGCTCCTGAGCTCTCCCTCCCCACCCTGCAGCCCTGGGGTCTGACCAGGCCCGAGCTTGGGAGGACGGATGGGAGGCCTGGGGACTGGGACCACACTTTTCTGCCTCGGCAGGGCCAGCTTGACCCTTCCTTCCCCTCTCTGACCTTCAACTTGCCGTTCCAGGCCCATCTGCCTGCCCACGTAGACCCTGACCTGTGATGAATTGCCCTGGCTGGCAGGGAACCAGAGTCCTTTAGTACCCTGGGGTGGGGCGGGCCACAGGATGCCAACAATCACTCCACGGCCCATTTCTTCAGATAGCGTGCTGATGCTGTCCCCATTTCACACATGAGGAAACTGAGGCCCCCAGAGGTAGAGTAGCCAGTGCAAGGCTGGTTGAACCAGGACTGCCAGGACTTGATTCCAGGTCAACCTGACTCCCAGCTCAGAGCTCAACCCTGACTCTGTTGCTTCCTGATAAATTCTGGAAACAGTACCCTCCCCATGGGGTCTCTGTAAGTCAGGCCAATCTGTCTCAACGCTCAGACCCCTTGTCTCTCCTCATGGGGAAGGGGGGATCGGAGCCTTCTGGGAGCGTCTCTTCCTGTCCGGATGGTCCCGAAGAGACCCTGGGGCACCATCCTCGGGAACACAGGGGAGGTCAGAGGGCTCAGCCCTCGCCCAGCCCTGCCGGCTCCTCACTTGAGGTATAGCTGGGGCCCGGGTGGCGGCTCTGGAGGACCGAGACGATGATGGAGGCCTCCTTGGGGCCTGAAGCGTTCTCCACTCGGCACACATATTCTCCAGAATCGGTTGGTGACACCTGGGGCAGACGCAGCCGGGAGCCATGCACCTGGGCCAGGTAAGGACAGAGGTTTGCAAGGGTGGGAGGGGGCTGTGGTCACCGTGCCCTCTGCGCCTTGCTCCACTCAGGACTGCCCCACAAAGGGGGCTGCAGGGAGAGGGAAATAAGGGCGGACCCTGCTCGTGCAGAGTGCCCTCAGGGGCGTGATGGACCACCCCCCGGGGTCTCCTGCCACAGGGCTCAAGGACCCTCGTACCTGGGCATGGGGAGGCAGGCTGCCCCCTCGCTTGTACCACGTGATCTGGGTGTGGGCCAACCCTGTCACCACGCAGTTGAGGTCTAGGGTCTCTCCTTCGGTCACAGAAGGTGAGGAGGACTCAATCCTGACCGGTGGGGTGGTGGCACCTAAGATGGGAGGCAGGGGGCGGGCAGTGAGGCGACCTCAGGGGAGCCTCGGCTGGCCCTCCTACTCCTCCAGCCCCAAGAGGCCCGCACCTGGAAGGACGACCACTTGAATCCGGGCCTGGGCGGTGCCCGCGGGGCTGGTGGCCACACAGAGGTAGAAGCCGGCATCGGCGGTGGTGATGGCAGGGATGAGCAGCGTGGCGATGTCTGTGCGCTCTGCGCGGGCCTGCCACACCATGAGAAGGGGTCAAAGGCAGCCTGGCGAGGGCTGGCCCCGGAGAGCAGGCGGAGGCGTACCGGCCAGCTCAGAGCCGGGATCAGGGCCCCTGGTGGGCACCCAGGCAGCAAAGCAGGAGGCTGACAGCTGCCCCCTGCCAGGATGCCCGGAGCAGGAAGTCTAAGCAGGGCACCCTGTTGGAAGTGGAGGGAACTGGAGGAGGAGAGGGTAAGGGCAGGGGGCAGGTGCTGGGACTCAGCAGAGCCGGCAGGGGTACCTGGACCAGGCCGGTACCCTCACCTGTGGGGGAAGGCTGCCTCCTTCCTTCCTCCAGGTGATGGTGGCGCTGGGCACCCCCGCAGCCCTGCAGTACAGCCTGACGGTGCGGCCTTCGTGTACCTGGGTCCTTTCTGGGCTCACCTGGACCCTGGGCCCGCTGCCCCCTGTAGACAGAGCCCTGTGAGAACACCTTCCCAGGGCTGCTGGGGCCGCGCCCCTCCCACTCTCCCCCTGTTCAGCCTGGTTCTCTCACCATGCACATGGAGCACGGCCCTGGCCACGTGCTGCCCGGCGCTGCTCTGGGCGCGGCACAGGTACTGGCCCTGATCCGAGGCCTCGACGGCTGGCAGGCGCAGGATGCCACCATGCATCTGGGCTTTCTGTGGGAGCTGGCCACCAGGGCCCCCTGATAGCAGGGAGGCGGGGTCAGTACCTGCTGGGATGGGTATTGCCGGGCCCCCCCATCGTGCGCCGAGAGGATGAGGTCCACCTCCTAGCGTCCCGCCCCCGGCACCCGCCCACCCCACATCCACAAGAGCCAGGCTCTGACAGTTGTTCCCGCCACGGCCTCACCTGTCCACTCAAGGGTGGGCGTGGGGTGCCCCATGGCACTGCAGCGGAACTCGGCTGTCTGGCCCGGCTGCACCGTGAGCTGCGGCGGGTGGATGGAGACCACGGGGGCGGATGGGGTGGCCGAGGCTGATGAGCGAGGAGACAGAGAATGTGGTCAGGGAGGGGAGGGACCCGCGCCCACAGCCTCCTTGCTGCCCCCTTTGCTTCCACTCTAGCCCTTCGTGGCCATTTGTCCACACGGCAGGCAGAGGGAGTCTCTAAATTGTCAATGGGAGGGATCTCCCTGGCGGCCGGGACTGATGGCAGTCAGTGAACTCTGCACGTTCACTGCTGAGGGTGTGGGTTCGATCCCCACATGTCTCTTGGCCCAAAAAAACCAACACCCAAACATAAAACAGAAGCAGTATTGTAACAAATTCAATAAAGACTTCAAAAAAAATGTTAAAAAAATAAATGTCATTGGCAGTGGGGGGCAGGGGGCATTTCCCTGGTGGTCTAGTGGTTAGGAGTCTTCCCTTTCACTGCTGAGGGTGTGGGTTCAATCCCCAGTCAGGGAACTAAGATCCCACAAGCTGTACACGTGGGCAAAAAAAATGTCAATGGGATCTTGTTACTTGCCCACTTATGGCCTGTTGGGGCTTTCAGAACAAAAACATTTGAGTTCCCTGCTGTGCCCCACTGTGTGCACTCACCTCTGCCCATATCACTCCTCAGCCACCCTCCCATGCTGACCTCACCTCCCCTCAAACACGCCGGCAGGTCCTGCCTCTGTCAGCGCGTACATGGCTAAACACCTCCTCTTCCCTTCAGCTCTCGGCCGAGGTGCCACTTCCTCCAGGGGGCCCTCCCTGACCACCCCATGTAGAAGAGCTCCCCTCACGTCCACCTCAAGTCCCACTTTCCATTCACTCTACTCCCATCCCAGCACCAGTGTGATTTTGTGCTTTGTCCATTGTTTCCAGAGCCAGTGTCTCCCCACGGAACACAGAGGGCGGGAGGCCAGAGATACTGCTTGTCTAACCTCCCACCCCCACTGCTGGGGTCTAGGACCTGCCGTATTGCAGTTCAGAAGCTGTCAGCTGAATGGAGAGGCGCCCACCGGGCCTGGAGGGCGTGGAGGAAGGGCAGGGCCGCGCGGGCATGGACGTGAGCAGCGTACCTTGCACATGCAGTGTGGCCGTGCCCTGGTCCATGGCGAACATGTTGGAGCCGGTGCACACGTAGGTGCCCGCGTCACTGGGCTGGACGTTGCGAATGGTCAGGATACCGTTGAAATCCATGGCTCGGGTGGGCAGTTTCCCATTATGCAGGCGGGTCCACACCAGGGTATAAGCTGGAGACTGCAGATGGCGGAGGCCAGGGAGATGGGCATGGGGCTCGGAGACCCCAGGAGACAGACCCTTGCCAGTGCCCACTCCCTGCCCCACCCACCTTGCTCTTGGCCGTGCAGACGAAGGTGACGTCGGCCCCGGGGCGCACGCTCTGGCTGCGCTGCTCCTCCACTGTGACCGTGATGGGCTTGCTGGGAGCTTCTGTGGGGGCAGGAGTTTCCCCGGCGAGCTGGGTGCTGGCCAGGCCCCTGTCCTGGGTCCACTTTCCCTCTTTCTCTCTCCATCACCCCAGTCTGGCTTAGCTTCCATTCCATTCCCTACACCTCCCTCCCTCCTGCTGGCTCAAACCCATCATCTCCTTTCTCCCCCGTGGGCACCGAGCACCCATCAGGCTGTGGCCAGAGAACATCACACTGTGATCCCCTTGGCTCTGGTTCACCATCACAGACCACAAACAATTCGCACTTCACCCCAGTGGGGCTCCTCTGTCTGGTATGAGTTTCTATCCTCCTAAACAACCATTTCACACCTCCTCCCAACTTCTCCACCCTCCGGAGTCCTTCCACTTCTGTGGCTTCAACTCAACTTCTGGAGAGAACTGAAATGACTAGTCAGGAATTTTCCATGGTCCCCAATCTCCCCACCTCCCTCCTCCTTGCTCCCTAAAGGCCGAGACTTCTCCTCCCCTTCCAGCCCACCCTCCACCCCCCTTCCTGAGTGCTGGAGCCCCTCCCGAGGAGCCCCTCCCCCAGCTGCGCCCTCTCTGGCTCCCTCCCCATGGGATCATCCCACTCCACAAATGTGTTCTAGAATTTCCCATATCTGAAAATGAGCCCCTGGCCCCACACGCTGCCCCTTCCAGCTCCTGCCCTATTTCTTGCCCTCTGTTCAAAGGCAAGACTCTTGAAGCAGTCTACACTGGTTGCCTCCCCGTCCATTCTTTGCCCCACTCCAATCCGGTTTCTCCCCCTTCTCTGCACTGCAAACCGCCCCGTCAAAGCATCATCTCCCGAGGGTTATTTCTCTGCCTGTAGCTGACCTCCCAGGAGCTTCTGGCGAGGGGGCCACTCTCTCTAGGAAGCCGTTTCCCTCCTTGACTTCCAGCCACTCCCTCCCCCAGCCTCCTCCTGTCTGCGGGCTGTGCCCACTTGCTCTCTCCTCTATCTGACAAGCTCAAGTTGGGGCTCCCCAGGGCTCTGTCCTGGGTGACTTCATCCTGCCCATCCCTGTGCCCACAGTTCCCAAATTCATTTCTCTGGCCAGGGCCCCTTTCCTGAGCTCCAGATTCACAGCTCCAAAATGCCCACCTCATGTACACACTTCAATGTTTCCCCAAACATATCAAACTTTCCATGGGGCTAAAACCAAACTTGTGGTTCCCTTGGACCTGCTGGTGGCAGAGCCTGCTGGGGTCCCGTGCACACGCCCTGGCCTGGCCACTTCCATGCCTGCCTGCCTGAATTCTGCAGCAGCTGCGTTTCTTTGCAGGAGGTTTGCTCAGGTCACTGTGCCTGCCCCCGGGGGGGACAGAAAGCAGTGGCCTCAGTGCTCCTGGGACAGGCCCCTGCCAGTGGCTGATGGGAGTTAGTGCACGCACACCCCAGCCCCTTTGACCCTGGGGCAGTGGGTGGGCGCTGGGGCGGGGGGGGGCACTCCATGGAGCTTGCTCTACTCTGGAGCTCCCTGGTGCTGCCCCGGCTGTGTTCAGCAACACCCGCTCTAGGTGGCAACGTGCTCAGTGATGACACGCGCTTTACTGGGTGCCTTCTCGTCTCAGTTTCATTTCATTTCCCAAATAAACTGCATGCACACAAATCTTTGTCTCAGTCTCTGCTTTTGGGGCAGCCCGAGTGAAGAAACTCTGCTGTTGGAGCCTCTCTCATCTCAGTAAATGGTGCCGTGTGTGCCCAGTTGCTGGAATCCAGACCCTTGGGCATCTTCCGAGACTTTTCTCTCTCTCTCGGTATCAAGTCCTGCCAGCTCTGCCTGTATGAGTTCTACCGTCTTGACGCCATCATCCCTTCCCATCTTTCTGGCCCTTGTCCTCCAGGAATCACTGTCCCCCTCTGGTGGATGAACGCACCGGTGGCCGGGGTCTGCAGGGCGCAGCCTGGCCCGGGGCAGGCAGTGCTGCTGACAGGGGACGAGGAACTCACCGGTGACCAGCAGCTCTGCCCGGCTGGTGTTGGCATGATGGAGGTTGCGACAGGTGCAGATGTAGACTCCGGCATCCGAGGGCTGCACGCTGGGGAAGTGCAGCTCTGAGCCTGGTAGCAAGGAGCAGGGCGGGGGCTCATCACTGAAGATGCAACCCTTTTCCGACCCAATCCTGCGTGTGGGTCCCTACAGGGTCTCAGTAGGGTAGGGGCAGGCCTGTGTCTCCCCTCCCACTGGGGTGGCCGAGGGGCCTGGGGCCACGCATACCTTGATGTCGCTGCTGGGTGCTGCTGGGCAAGGGCCGCCCATCTTCACGAGACCAGTAGAGGTAGTGGGGTGGACTCCCACTGACCTGGCACCGCAGGGAGTGAGGACCACCTTGGGGTACTACGCTCCGAGTTGGATGGACCTGCACCACCAGCGGGGCTTGGTCTGCTGGGAGAGGGATAGAGGAGGCCACTCAGGCAGGAGGCCCCCAGTAGGTACCACTGTCTCAAATTTCTCTGCCGTTCCAAAGACTGGCATACTCCACCCCCACCCTGCTCCCCTGACCTAGTATCTCTCAGACTCCCTGGGTCCCCTGCCTTGCCCATGACCTTTGACCCAAGGCCGAAGCCCCACTTACCCTGCAGCAGGCACCGGCCCCCTGGCACATTGGGATTACCCACATATCCTGGGGCACACCTGTAAGGAGGAACAAGGACAAGCTGTGTCAGGCCCCAGGGGACACAGTGCCTCTTGGCAGACTTGGGGAGCCAGCTCGGCTCTCTGCCCATATGGGGTGAGGAGACTCAGAGCTCAGGAAGGATTTTCAGAGACCAAAAAGGCCCCAGCACAGAGCCTCTGTGAGCTGAGAAAGCAGAGTGGGGGAGTGGGAAAGGTCAGCAGGTAGGATTCAGGGAAATATTCATTCAACAAACATTTGTGAAGCAACCACTAAGCAAGGTTATGGATGTCCAACAGCAAAGATAATAAAATCCTTGCTCTTAAGGAACCACATAAATGAGAGTGAGGAACCACATAAATAGGGGCTGGGGGAGCATGATCACGGGGGATCTCATCCAGCTTTGAGAATCAGGAGGATTCCAGAGGATGGGACTCCTGAACTGCTGTTCCCTTGGAGCAGACTGTACTCAGCAGAGAACTTCTCCCCGCTTGTAACTATATGTTTGTAGGATTACCCACTGTCTTGTCTCCCATTACAGGCAGTAGACTCTACAAGGGTTGGGACTGAATCTGTTTTGCTCATCACTTTATTTCCAACACGTTGCCACACTGCATGGCATACAGTGGAATTTCAATCAAAATGCGCTGAACAAGGGAATAAAGCTGAGCCTTGAAGGCCAGCCAGGATGGCGGGGGGCTGGGGGTGGTATGTGGATGAGGAATGATCCACCAAGAGCGCAAACAGCACATCTGAAGAACTGGAAGTGAAGAAGTCACAAAGGGAAGCCCAGCCAGAGTAGAGTCAGGCGTCCGACTGGTGAATGATAAGGCTGCTACCTAAGGAGCTTGGGCTGGTCCCAAGGGCATCGGGGGATCTTGGCACGGTTTTGGGCAGGGGAGGGACATGATCCTGCTAGGGACCTTTCTGGGCAACATCATCCAGGACTCTCACCTAGGAGTCTACCCCTCGCCCCCCTCCCCGCGTTCCTCCTCTAGCAAACTTACTGCTCACAGTACTGGCCAGTGTAGCCAGGTTCACAGGCTGTGCAGCGGTACCCACCAGCTCCCAGGCTTTCACAGGTGCGGGAGAACCTGGGGCAGGAGGCAAGGCTCAGGCTCGGGAACACCCACCCCCCTACCCTGTTCCCTCCACTTTCGCCCCAAGAGTCAGTGCAATGCCCTCCACTCCCTTGGGCCTTGAGCAAGGGTACCCACATGTTCTCTGGGTTGGTCAGCGGGCAGGCACAGGGCTGGCAGTCCTCAGGGGTTCCGGCCGTGGCATCTCCGTAGTAGCCAGGCGCACACTGCTCACAGAACTCCCCGGCGGCATTGTGTTGGCATTCCTGCGAGGTGCAAGGATGTCAGCCACTTGCTATTTGGCAAAATTTACCCCAAATCATACAATTTGGTAACCCCTTGATCTGGAAATTTCACGTTCGTGAGCTTAGCTTAAAGAAATAATCAGGGAGGGGCACAATGAATTCACTACAGGATGTCCCATTCATCTCAGTGATGTTTTTAAAAGCACAGTGCTGGAAACACACCAAGAAAAAAAGAACTGAGAAAATTAAAAAAGGAAATTCCATCCAAAAAGCCATCAAAAAGGATATCGGCTGCATTTCTTACATTTTTCTATCTAAATACCTGTAATATCACAGAAAAATACCCACAGGGGTATATGGGGGCAGAGTTTTGGAAATAAGCCTTAATTGTAAAATATGTGTGTGCGTTTTATGTTTTCCTCCAAAGAGATCTATGCTTTTTTTTTTTTAAATTAATGTATCATAATCCTCATTGATATTTAGTCAGTGGTTCTGTCAACCACCTGGTCCTTGACCATGTATCCTGGAGGGCTATACATATACCACTCTCAAAAGTTCAGGTATAAAAAATATTGAAATATTGAAAGATGTCAAGAAGTGAAAAAAAGTTGATCATGAAACACTGTGATCCTGAGCTTATTTGCAAAATGAAAGGTATATTAATCTGCGTAAATGTTTGCCCAGAAAAAAGAACTCCACAGTCTAATGTTGACAGTGACTACCTCCAGATGGTAGGATTTCAGGGAGTTTTAACTTTGTTTTTAAGTTATCTCTACAGTCTGATTCTTCTAGAGAAAACACGCGTCACACTGGTGATAGGAAGTAACAGGAACCAACGCTCTCTCGTTTTCTTGATTTTGGGGGCTGTACCACGTGGCTTGTAGGACCTCAGTTTCCCGGACAGTGACCGAGCCCATGCCCACTGCAGTGGAAGTGGGGAGTCCTAACCACTGGGCCACCAGAGGACTTCCCCCAAAGCGTCCTTTATAAAGAAGGATGCTAATCCACAGCTCTGGTCACCCCACCATGTCTGCAACCCTTCCATGCCTTAGACCTGCTGGTCCAGGCACTTGGCCCCACAGGATGTGCCCTGTGACTTTGCCCCTGGACCTCTGTCTAAACACACCAAGGCCGTCCCTACCCCACGGCCAGCCCTGATACCCTGCCCAGCCCCCGCCAAGCGGCCCCCTGCCCTGGCCCTGTGTGTATCTTACCGAGCAGGCCCCAGTCTCCGGGTGGCACAGGTCTGAATGGCCGTTGCATTCGCACAGCTCACAGTGGCCAAGGTAGAGCCCACTCCCAGTGCGTGTGTAGCCTGGGGCACAGTCCTAGGGTGCAGAGGGGAGTGTTGGTCTCCATCTCCAAGCGGGTCCCACCTGCAGCCAGGAGACCCAGAACTCCTCTCCCCCACCATCTAGACTCCCATTGGCTCTTGGAGGGCGGATTCCAGGCCCAGCTCCCCGCCCCAGCATCCCCTCTCAGGAGCCCTCCTCTCCTTTCCCCAGAGCTGGGACAGTGTCCGCCCCCATCCTGTCTGGCATCTGCAGTCATGGATATACTGAAATAATAGTTCATCCTTAATGGAGAAGACTCTTGAGAAGCCCTTGGATGGCCAAGAGAGCAAACCAGTCAATCGAAAAGGAAATCAACCCTGACTGTTCATTGGAAGGACTGAAGATGAAGTTCCTATACTTTGGCCACCTGATGTGAAGAGCTGACTCAACAGAAAAGACCCTGATGCTGGGGAAGACTAAAGGCGGGAGGAGAAGGGGACGACAGAGAATGCGATGGTTGGGTGGCATCACCGACTCGATGTGCATGAGTCTGAGCAAGCTCCGGGAGGTGGTGACGGGCAGGGAAGCCTGGCGTGCTGCGGCCCATCGGGTCGCAGAGTTGGACACGACTTAGTGAGTGAACAACAACAATGCAGAACCCTTTTCCAGCCTCAGGCTTTGTTCCTAAAAATTCTTCTAGCAGGGTCTTTATTGAAAAACAACCCCTACATGGAAAAAGGAGGGCTCAGGAGACCTGGAGTTGGGGCGACTCCTTGAAGACCTTTATGACTATGTTTACATTTGCCCCACAAAGTGAAGGAGGCAGCACCTATGTAACCAAGGAGGTTTTTACACATCTTAAGTGAGTAATCAGGGGTTCTGAGAACAATGAATTTCTATTCGCTGCCGCTTCTTTGAAATCTCTCCAGGCCCTCCCTCCCCAACCATTTCAAAGGGATGTTTATAAGTCTGTTTTGTTTCACTGCAGAAAATGTGCACCAAGGATTCTGCCTTCTCCAGGAGTTCTCCTTCAAAATGTGTTTCTTCACAAGAAAAGAAAAAAGTATCGTTTCATAACTTCAAGGGACATGAAGTTCATCTCCTTGGATGTGAAAGTTGTCGTGGCCACGGCAAACATGCAGATACAAAGCTGCAGAGACACAGGCTTCTCACCGGGGCTTCCTGAGTTGGGTTGGGGGAGCTGGCTGTCTCCACACTTGACCTCCCTGGTGCCCACCTGGCATTGCAGCCCTCCCCCCCCCCCCCCCCGTGGATCCCCCTTCCCCCCTTCCACACCCACGCATCCAGTGTTAAGCAGTTGCCTGCTCTGTGCCTGGAATTCAGGGGTGAGCAGTCAGCGCAGGCCTTGCCCTCGTGTTCAGTCTCCAGCCGGACCCTGTAGATGTTCTTGGAGTCCCTCCAACCGCCTGTCCTCTCTGCCACTCCCCACTGCCCTTCCCTCCCAGTCGAGCTCCCTGTCTCTCCCCTGGCCCCAGCCATCTCAGTCACTGTGGGCCCAGTTCCAATCCCAGCGTTCCCACCACAGCTTGGCAGCTGTCCCTGCTGGGGGAGCCTTACTCCAGGCCTGAGGAAGCGCCCCCGCAACCCAGCTTTCCAGGGGTGACCCTTCTGCATCGAAGGCTCTGTCCCCACACATTCCTCCTTCTGAGACTTCTGAGACTTCCCGCCTAGAAGCCTACTCCCATCCACGCTGTTCATCACTCAGAGGTATCTCCAGGCTCTGCTTTGGGCTAACTGCTGTCTCCGTTTGTCTCCCTGCCTCTGGCGAGCACCCTGAGAGTGCGAGCTGGGTCTTAACTCCGCAGGGTGTAGCTGTGTGCCCTTGGGTAAGTCGCACACCTTTCAGAGCCTCATTTAAAAAAAAAAAAAAACTGTTAAAAAGGGACAAAGTGACCCCTCTCTCAGCACTGTTGGGAAGAACATATGCCATGTTGCTGAGCATATTAAAGTTATGATGGTGATCACGTGCGTGCTAAGTTGCTTCAGTCGCGATTGACTCTTTGAGACCCTAAGGACCGTAGCCCACCAGGCTCCTCTGTCTGTGGGGTTTTCCAGGCAAGAACACTGAAGTGGGTTGCCATGTCCTCCTCCAGGGGATCTTCCTGACTCAGGGATTGAACCTGGATCTCTCACATCTCTCCTGCATTGGCAGGCGGGTTCTTTACCACTGGTGCCACCTGGGAAGCCCCACGGTGATCACAGGCCATGGAAACGCCAGCCGACCTCTTGCGGACCCAGCTGTGCTAGTGCAGAGGCATCTGGGTGGGCCGCGCTCACCTGGCAGGACGAGCCGATGTAGCCTGGGGGGCAGCGGCATTCCTCCACCTCAAGGGCCTGGGGCCCCTCAGAGGGTCCAGGCTGGGCGACCTCAAGGCTGACCCCGCTGATGCTGGCCGTCAATGGCATGGAGGAGAACGTGGCCCGGACCAGGAGCTCGTCCAGGTCAGCCAGTGCCATCAGGAGGTGCTCGCGGGTGGCTGGCTGCCCGTCGGGCCGGCGCCAGAATTCCTGGGGGGCGGTGAATAGCAGATGAAGGTAAGGGGTTGTCCCTGCAGCACCCCACCCCCCAACCCCTGCCTCCCAGGCACTGGCTGAGGACAGTGAGCTCAGGACCGGGGTGGAGTAAGAGGCAGGGGAAGCTGGCATCAAAGCCAGGCTCCAAAGCAGGGCGGGGAGAGTCAAATGCGGTGTGGCCAAGTGCCTCTTACCTCTCGGAAAATGACCTCGTAGCTCTTCCTCTCCGGGCCCTGCAGCACTGGCTGGGAGGCCACCAGCATGATGTTGTTGCCCTGGGGAGATACCGGCAGGATTGGAGGGGAACCGAGGAGTTCTTGGGGACAGTAGGGCCTCCCCAAGTCCCAGCCTCCCAGCTCTCCAATCTCCCAAGCTTCTGTGCCCTAAGGAGACAGACACTGGCCCTGAAGCAAGGCCTCGGCCTCCGTGGTGTCCAGACACATGGTGCGGTAGCATCACAGGCCTAACCAGTGGGTGGGTGCCAGGCCAGCTGGGTGCCAGACTGAAAGGACAGAAATACCAAGGATGCCCCCTGGCCTCCGCTGTGCCCCTTCTTCCCACCTGGCGTGGAAGCCCCGTGCTCACCGTGATCTGGACGTCGGGGTCAGAGAGTGGGCTGCCCTGGGCCCCCGCCGCGTAGGACAGGGTGTATCGCAGCTTGCCGCCATAGGCTGCCACCTGCAAGAGGCAAGCCCTGCCGTCACATCCTGACTCTGCCCTCCTCTGAGATCTGTGTGACCCGACAGGTGAGCGGGGGGGTGCCTCGGAAGGCCTGTGCTGCCCCCCCAGCCAACCAGAGGTGACTGGACACATCACTCACAGTCTCAGACCTGGGGGCAGTGTGCCCCTGAGAAGCCTCTATTCTGTTTTATAGGTTTCCCCCTTTCCCATGGTTCCTTGATCCCAGCAAACAAGCTCTAAGTCCCTTCTAATAATGGAATTTCTCATGAAGCAGACAGGGGTAATGACCGTGAGCACCATGGGGAGGTTGCAGAAGGCTCAAAAGTTCTCAGCCATGGCAGAAGTGGCAGGGGAGGCTGACAGCCCCTTAGAACTCATGCTGTTTGGGTAAGCGGTTTCTATTTGCTCAGTTTTGCAAACTGCAGTCCTGGTTTCCTCCAGAGGAAACTGAGTGTCCTACAGGCAGGCTGTGTGGTTTGAGGGGCCCACCCCCTCCTCCTCTACAGGGTCAACCTGAGCCAGGCCTGGCAGTCTGCGTGTTCCACCCCTTCCCTTCTCTGCTCCATCACCGATGAACACGTGAACCTGGCATGTCCGCTCTACTGGAACAGAAAAACTCCCTTGACTAGTCAGATTGGAAGCCAGAGGATGGTGCCAAATGAGATGAAGTCCTAATGAGCCCCGGGTCCAGCCACGCCTCACACCAGATACCCTTGGATTCTGCAGCTGCATGAGCTGAGAGTCTTTGTTGCAGACAAGCCCGCTAGACTTGGCTTCCCTTTGCTCACAACTGGGAGAGTCCTTCTCTTGGCTGCTGGGGGCTTCCCACGTGAGCAGCCAAGACCCCAGCTCTGCCCCACACGACTTCCTCTCTCTGCCTCCAGGGCAGATGTTCAGATCAATGCCACGCTGCATCAGGCCTAGGCCGTTTGTTCATTTGTGTTCATTCAGTTGGCGAGCATTTAATAAGCACCTACTGATGACATGCCAGGCCCTGGGCTACACAGGCCCTGAGGCCGTTCTCTGAAAGTTCAGGGTGAGGGAGGGAATGTATGGGCACAACCAGGTAACCATGAAACAGCTGGTTTCCCGTTTTCTTTGGATGCCAGCAAGATCATGTCTAAGGTCAAGCTACAGGTTGTACAGAAGGGGAGCTAAGGGAGTAGACTCTGTAGTCCAATACGGGGGTTCAAGTCCAGCTGTGCTCGTTGGACAGCCTTGGACTTAATTTCTCTGAGCCCAACTTGCCTCCTATGAAAATGGGAATAAAAATAATATTAATACCTACGTTAAAAGGTAGAATGAGGATTAAGTAATAAAGGCCACATAAAACCCTGCACTCAGCACAGAGCCTGCTGAGCCCACAGCTTCAATGCTTGCTGACTCCTCTCTGAACTAGCTCCACTCTGATTCCAGCAGAATTTTCCCTGTCTTCATTTCTCCCTGGACCAAACTGTCTTGTCCTCTTCTCTGAATGTTATTTTATTGCCTATTTTCTGTATTCTTAAAAGGCACTCTAAATCATTTTTGGAACAATACAAATACAGATGCCATGCTAGAACTTCCCTGGTGGTCCAGTGGTTAAGCATCTTCCTGCCAATGCAGGGGACGTGGGTTTGATCCCTGGCCTGGAAAGATTCCACATGCCATGGGGCAACTGAGCCCGCATACCAGTGTACCACAGCTACTGAGCCCATGCTCTAGAGCCCACTCTGCACCAGGAGAAGCCCATATACAATACAGAGACCCCTGGAGAGCAAGGCGATCCAACCGGTCAGTCCTAAAGGAAATCAACCCTGAATATTCACTGGAAGGACTGATGCTGAAGCTGAAGCTCCAGTACTTTGGCTAACTGATGCAAAGAACTGGCTCATTGAAGAAGACCCTGATGCTGGGAGAGATTGAAGGCAGGAAAAGAAGGAGACGACAGAGGATGAGATGGGTTGGATGGCATCATCGACTCAACAGACATGAGCTTGAGCAAACTCTGGGAGGTGGTGAAGGACAGGGAGGCCTGGCGTGCTGCAGTCCATGGGGTTGCAAAGGATTGGACACGACTTAGCGACAGAACTACAACAGCGGTGCAGCACGCGGTAAGTACTTAATGCTCCCTGAATGAATAAGTATAGCCCCAAGAGCTAGGGCAGTGATCTGAATACAGGGTAAAGGCGATCAAAGCAGACGGGTCTTACCTCTCCGTTCAGAGAGGGGCCTGTGGCTTGCTGAAGGGTCAGGGCTGAGCTGCCTCTGACCAGCACTACTTGGACCTGAGCGTGGATCTCCGCTCTGGGATTTGATCTACCTAGCTGTGTCATAAAAGGTCTGACGAGGGGCCCGCTGATATTTTAGGAACTGATGACACCCCTATCCACCCCTCTGCAAATTCTTGTTACCTTGTTCCCCAGGAAGGTTCTGGGTAGCTGCCAATAATAGAGGCTTTCAGGAAGCAGAGGGAAGCCTTTGTAGGAGAGAGAGAGCTAGGACAGAAGGACAGGTGGTGAGAGCGGATGGAGCCGGCTGGGGCCCTAGAGCACAGAGCGGGGCCCGACAGGGCTGAGCACAGACCCTGGAGGGAGACCCAGCAGGGCAGAGGGATGGAGACCCCACCCCCACCCCCGAAGTGCAGGCCTTGGCCCTGCTCTCTGGACAACTTGCCCCCCCACTCCCGCCTGGGTCCCGACACCCCATGGCTCTTGCTGGCCGTGGCTTGGGTCGATGTCTGCTCACGTCTGGTGCTGGGTTCCTCTGTGGACCCCAGGATGATTGACGGGGCACCCAGAGAATGTTTTAAAATTTAGTGGCTGTTCTGGTGTAGATTTAAAAATGCGGAACTAGCATAAATGAGCTGATATAGGATTGGTGTAAAGAAAACAAAAACTGGAATAAAAATCTGTCCAGGCAGGGTGCAGAAACGGGCAGAATTTGTGAGGTTGGTTCAGGGACAACTGAAGTCTAGTAAAACATGGTGCTTGGGGGAGGGGTCCCTTGGTGGGTGACTTGGCACGTACCTGAGCACCCACTGCAGAAGACAGAGCAGCAGAGAAGGCAGAGGAGGAGGAGGGGAAGGAGGAGGAGGAGGGGGAGGAGGGCAGAGCTGCTTGCAGAGCAGCTGCAGGCTGGGGATGGGGTGAGAGTCCCTGGGCAGGGGCCGGGGGATGGGCGGCAAAGCTGGAGAGGAGCTGCCAGATTTCGGCATCCATGCGTCTTTGGGCCTCATCCACCTGGGGGACCAGAAGCGGGGGGCAGAGGAGAGGAGCAGGGGGGCAGAGGACCCTGTGAGGCCCTGCCGATACCCAGGGGGCCCTGGACCCGCCCGCCGCCCACTGCCGTGGCCTCTGTTCCCACGTGCGGATGCCTGACGCTCAGCCTCTCATCCCCGCAGCCCTCTCGCTCCTTCACAGCCCGGTGGGGCCACCTGGGAGGGGCCCAGGCTGTGCCGAGAAGCTCAGACAGTGGGTGACCTGGCAAGAGGGGGGCAGACAGCTCTGGCCAAGCCCGGGCTAGAGGGGCTGGAGGCGGCCCCAGGGCCAGGTGTACTGGGGAGATGGCTCCCCGGGTCTCACGCTCCAGGGGAGCCCATGGTACCCACCCATGCCGCTTGCAGCTCGGCAATGTCTCTCAGGAACACTGTACTGACCCAGGCATCAGGCTGGGGCCCGGCCTGGGGGACAGTGACTTGAGAAGTCCAGGGGCTCAGCCCCAGGCTCCTACTTGGGACTCTGCTCTCTGGGTTCCTTCCTGTGGCCCTAGATGCAGCCTGTCCCCAGGCAGGTCTTGAGTTACCTGTGAGAGCCTCTGTGCCCGGCCCTTGCCCTGTGGGGGCCCCGGGATCCTCCCAGTGGTCATGGCTGCCCGCAACTGCTCCTCTGAGAGGGAAGTGCGGTTCTGATGGGCAGAGGGCACAGGCCAGCTCAGGACCACCCCTCTTGCCCCCAGAGCCCCAGAACTGGAGCCCTGGGGCGCATCCTCTCCCCATGGACATGGCAGCCAGGAAGGCCCACCCAGGCTGGGGAGCAAGAAGCAAGCGCCCCTCTGCAGGCTGGCACACAGAGCTTCACTCCAGGCCGCTGGAGGGCTGTACACACAGAGGGCTAATGGATGCTGCCGGGGAGGCAGTGCTGGGGTAACCTGCCGGGCCAGGGACTGTCATGCGGTTTAGCCCCCAGCTGGTGTCCCTGCCTACCAGCCAGCACTCTGGCCACAGGTGGTTGGCACTAGGACCTGAGCACACAGTAGTTGAGGTACCCTCCCGGCTCTGGCTCCTGCCATCACAGGGCTTGGGGGCAGCCCTGCCCCGGCCATGGGCCACCGGGCACCACTTGGGTCCATGCATACCCACATTGTTTGAGGTGCCGGGCGTCTCCCCATGCGGGGTGGAGGGCATCCAAGAACACACCATGCCCACGTCACATTGTGGTCACACCACTCAGATCGCAGGCCTACCTGGTGAGCCCGCCGCATCCGAGCAAAATATGCCTCCCTCTGTGGGGCACAGGGAAAAGCCAGGAGAGGGCATTAGAGAGGGAGAGAGAGAGAGAGAGAGAGAGAGAGAGAGAGGTCTGGGAGCTGCAGAGAGGCAGACACAGTGGCCAGGAAAGGAAGAGAAGGGAGAAGAGACTAGGAGGAAGCCAGTCCTGGGAGGAGTCTGGCATCCGTGAGTCTGCCCAAGGAGGAGGGACAGAGCAGCCTCAGAACCCCCCGTCCTAAGTGTCCCTGCCTTTCCTAGGACCCTGGGCTTGGGGACACAACTGCTTGAATGCTGGCCTCAACCAGCAGGCGACGCTTGAACCAACACCCACTTTCTCTGGGTGCGGCCAGGCGGCCTTGACTTCTTACGGAACCCATTTGGTGGTCACCCTGGAGTCCACCCCAAGAGCCTGAGCCCCACAGCGCCTCCCTCACCACCGTGCCATCATCCCTGCACTAGAGCGTGACTCCGAAGGAGCAAAGCCTGCGAGCATCTGTGACTACTGTGTGTTCAAGGGCGGCCTCTGAGCTGGTTAGGCTCCCCTTGTGGCTCAGCTGGTGAAGAATCGGCCTGCAGTGCAGGAGACCTGGGTTGGGAAGCTCCCCTGGAGAAGGGAAAGGCCACCCACTCCAGTATTCTGGCCTGGAGGATTCCATGGACTGTATAGTCCATGGGGTGGCAAAGACTGAGACACGATTGAGCAACTTTCACTTTCGCTTTTTCTGAGCTGGTTTGCATCCCAGCGTTGCCATCTTCAAGCTGTGGGAGCCCAGGCAAGCTCCCTAACCTCTCACTCCGGTTTCCTCACTAATGCAAAAGGGCATCAGTTGTCCTTGGCTCGTAAGTTGTGACTTACGACCTGTAATGGGTTGGCCGGAGGGTTCATTCGGATTTTTCCACAACATTTTACAGAAAAACCAAACGAGTTTTCTGGCCAGCCCAATACAAGGGCTCGCAATCACACCCAGCACAGAAGAGCTCAAAAACGTGACCTATGATAAGAACACCCAACACCAAGCACAGGGCCGACAGCACAGAGCAAATTCCACAGGAGCGAATGAATGAAACTGAAACCAAGTCTCATTTGTTCCTGTGTTTCCCAGGGCCTCGTCCAGGACCTGTTGGTTGACTAATTGTGCGAAAGGTAATAATCATTAACAGGCAAGCACTTGCTATGCACCAGGCTCTAATCCTCCAACCTGCCCTGGGGCTGAGGTTTATCACCAGGCAGTCAGCTGGCAAGCGGCAGGGCTGGGTTGAGACGGCAAAGGCGGCAGCCACGACGTGGCCGATGTGGCCGTCGCCTGCCGGCCGGCCCACACTGCTCCGAGGCCAGCTCTTGTCTGAGTCCCTGCTGCCCAGGGCCTGGCTCAGAGCTGGCGATCGGGGAGGGTGGTCTGCCAGGCCCTGCGGCGCGTCCCACCTTGTCTCCCTGGTAGGTCTCAGGGAGCTGCCAGTAGAAGGACTCTTGGCCAAGATGAGCGAAGTTGCCGAAAGAGAGCTGGGTGCCCTCGGGCACAGGTTCCACAGTGAAGCCTCCGGTCAGGCGGCTGTTCCGCTGCGGGTTCACCAGGGCAAAGCCTTGGAAGTCCCCGGGGGCAAAGCGGGTGGAGATCTGACAGCAGGAGGAGGGTGGGGGTCAGTCTGGGCCCCAGGGAGGATCCTGGGTTGGGGAGAGGCACGGGAGGGCCCTGGAGTGGGGAATGGGGGGCTGGTAAAATCGGGGCTGGGGCAGAAGACATGGGGGAATGAAGACCATGTCTGGGGGAAGGAGGGAAGGCTGGGATCGGCGCTGACCTGAGCAATAATGGGGCGGTGGGGAGGGCTTGACGGGGAGGGTGGGGGTGGCTGGGACCTGCGCTTACGTGGGCAGTGATGGAGGCATGGGGACATGCATGGGGATGCCGCTGAGCCAGGCTCCTCGCCGGCCCAGCCCCAGTGATGAGCCAGGAGAGGCAGGCAGGGCCCCCCGGGCTAAGGGCGCATACGGGGCTCTTACCAGGTGGCGAGTGTAGGAGGAGCTGGCACACTGCTGGGTGATGCCCATGCAGAAGCAGGGCAGGCAGCCGTCGGGGTTGCTGGCACTCAGGTGGAAGTGGTGGGGCCGACACTGGCCGCAGGTGAGGCCCTCCACCTGGGCCTGCAGGACGGACCAGAAGGCGGGGGCGGGGCGCCTGGGTGGGGCTCTTGCACGGCTGGCAGCCTTTAAGGCCCGTTTTCCCAGCCGTTTCTGGGGGCTCTGGGGGGCGCCCCTGCTGCCCCCAGGCCTAGGCCCCAGCTCCCATCAGATGCTGCCTGACTTACCTCGAGGCCCCGAGCAGTGGGGCAGGGATGGGCCCCGTGGGGACAGGGGGGCAGGGGCACAGGGACAGCCCTGAAGGCAGGGGGCGGGACTGACCTTGCAAGGGCACTGTCCAGCGGCGTCACACTGGTTGCTGATGCTGCCCTGGGGGTCACAGCCACAACCGATCTGCTCCGGCAACTGGCCATCGCCTCCTAAGGTAGAGGGAAGCGACCACAGCTGGAGCCACATACCCACCACCAGGCATCCCCATCTCCACGACCCTCCGGGCATCTGACGCTCCACCTGAGCGAGTGAGTGCCTCCGAACACCTGCCACGGGCAGGCATTGGACACATTTACAGACGCCCTCTGGGGTGGGTGGGCCTTTTACCACCCCCATTCTATAGGTAAAGAAGCAGAGATTAGGAGAGGTAAAGTCACTTTCTCTACGTTGAAGGAGAGCAAAGCCTCCGTCCTAGCTCCGTCCCCAGGGTGGCCAGATCCCCAAAGCCTCCCCAAGCCTACTCACTTCGACAGGGCTGGCCCTGGCTGGGGTTGCCGTAGTAACCTGGTGCACACCTGCAGTGAGAGAAGGTTCTGGGTGAATGGAGGGAAGAACCACTGGGCTGTGCTGGGGGCCCGCTGTGGACTCGGTGACCTCTGAGTGCTGGAAGAACCAATTAGCCTAACTCACCCATTGCACAGATGGAAAAGTAGGGGAGAGAAGAGAGGCAGGGACAGGCCACAGGCCATGGAACCAGTGAGATCAGCAGGCTCAGGCCTCGAACCCAGGACTTCCAGCAAGAAGGAGGGGTTTCTGGGACGACTTTGGCTTCACTGGGGATGGGAGTGCTGGGAGCTGGGGGTGAACTGTAGGTCTAGATCTCTGAGGGCCTCAAACACCAGGCAAAACGTTCAGGCTCTTGGGGGTGGGGGTCGCTGATCGTCCCCTGGGGGCCTGTGTGAGGCAGAGTGGGAGGCTTCTGCTCCTTCCTGCTCAGGAGGGCCAGGCCCAGCTCTCCTCCAGGGGCAGCCCCTCCTGCATACTCCCCGCCCTGCCCTCACCTCTCACAGTGACGCCCGCTGTGGCCTGGGGAACACGCATCGCAGGTGGGGTGGCCGTCTGTGTCCAGAAAGCAAGTGTGGGTGGCTCTGCGGAGGTAGGGGCGGATTTCCAGTTAGAAGGTCAGTGGCCCAGGGCGGGAGGGTGAGGAGGAGGGGGCCACACGAATTAACATGTCCCGAGAGCCAGCTGTGTGCCGGGGTCTGTGCTAAGACTTCCGTGGCTTCATCTCATGCTCATAGTTGGGGCCAAGGTGTGTGTGGGGGGGTGGGGTACTTCATTATCCCCATTTCACAGATGAGGAAATTGAGGCCTAGAGAGGGAAGTGTATCTCATACAAAGTGACACAGTGAGGAAGCGGTACGGTCAGGGTTTAACCGCTGCCTCTCAGGAGGGCCTGGGGGGAGGGAATCTGGGACCGAGCCCTGGACATGTCGGGAAGGGGCAGGAGCGGACAGGGGCTGGACGCACTGGCCGGCAGCGGGGACTCCGTGGCAGGGGCATGGCTGGCAGTCGTGTGGTGTCCCACGCTGGGCATCGCCATAGTACCCGGGCTGGCACTGCTCACACCGGGGGCCCTCTGTGTGGTGCTGACAGTCCTGGGGCAGGCAGAGCGTGGGGTTGAGGCTGGGCCCCTGGAGGCCGCAGACCCCCGGGGCAGGAGGGGGAGGGGGTGGGACGCACCTGGCAGGCACCTGTCTCGGGCTCACAGATCTCTGCGTGGCCACGGCAGCTGCAGCGTTCACAGGTGCCCAGGTAGAGGCCGCTGGGCATGCGTGTATAGCCTGCATCACAGTCCTGGGCATGGCAAGAGGGACTTCCTCAGGGCCCGTTCTGGGTCGGGACCGCCAGATGGCCGGGGTGGGCTTGGGGAGGTGAGAGAGCCTAGGGAGGAGGAGCCAGGGAGCACCACCATGGAGGCAGCTGGTGGACGAGTGGGTGAGGCCTGGGCTCACCTGGCAGGACGGACCACGGTACCCAGGCGGGCAGGTACACTGCTCCACCTCCAGGGCAGGGTCCTGGCCAGTATCCTCAGGCACGGCCACGTCCATGCTGATGCCGGAGAGCCTGGGGGACGGCAAGGACCCCCGGTGTGAATAAGCACTCACGCTGTATCTATGCACAATGCCTGGGGTCCTACCTGTGATCACCTCGTTAATCCTCCCAGCAGCCCTGCCGTGATGCTACTGGGCCCCTGGCCAACTCTCTGTCTCTAGGTGTCCATCCCTCAGCAGCTGCAAGGACTGTGGTGAAGGGCTTATACTCACAACTTTCTGCAAGGAATGAGCCTTCCTCACCAGGAGCGGTCCTACCAACCTACTCCCTTAAGAGGACCAGTGACAGACTGGCCCAGGGTACAAAGGCCCCTCTGGCTCGCGTAGGATGACTCTGCAGGGCTCCGTGGTGATGAGACCCAGGCTGGTCTCTACCTGAAACCGCTCCCTTGCCTGGCCACTTCTTCCTCCTGTCTCCCTCCCTCCCAGGTTCTCCTTGTCAGTCTCTCAAAACCCCATCTCTGGCTTGGCTCCTTGGGAACTCCACCCAAGACAAGCCCTATGGTGGAGGAACTTTTATAATCTCCATTTTGTTGCTGCTGTTGTTTAGTCGGTAAGTTGAGTCCTACTCTTTGCGATCCCATGGACTGTAGCCCACCAGGTTCCTCTGTCCACGGGATTTCCCAGGGAAGTATAATGGAGCAGGTTGCCATTTCCTTCTCCAGGGGATCTTCCCGATCCAGGGATTGAACCTGCAGGTGTCCTGCATTAGCAGGAGGGTTCTTTATCACTGAGCCACCTGGGAAGCCCTACCATCTACATTTCACAGATGACAAAATGAGGCACAAAAAGGCTGCAGAGCTGGAAAGCGGCAGAGCTGGCAGGCCACCTACCCCACGTTGTACCGCTGAGCCTGGATCCACCCCCAACCCCGTCCCTTCGTGTCCTCCCGCCCTGGCCCCGGACACCTGCTCTCAGCTGGCCGCTGGGTATAGGATGCCTGGATCAGGAGGGTGTCGATGTCCGCCAGCGTCATCAGCAGGTGCTCCCGTGTGGCCGGCTGCCCGTCAGGCCGCTGCCACGCTTGCTGCCAAAGGAAGAGCTTATGGGCTGCAGTCCCTGATCTCCTGACACCCCTGAGTGAGGGGCGCAAGAAGCTCCCCTGGAGGTCTCCTGGGACGGTGCTGCTCACCTCCCAGAAGGGCACAGTGAAGGTGCTGGGCTGGCCGGAGCCAGGCTCCTGGGAGGTGTGGTGCTCCAAGATGATGTTATTGCCCTGCAGGACCACCAGCGGCTGCCGGTGCAGGGGCGCAGAGCCAGGCTGCGGCCGCTGGGTCACCGTAAAGCGCAGCTCTCCGCCATAGGAGGTCACCTGGGACCCAAGGGGGACAGGCACTCAGCTGCGGCCCCCACGCTGGGGTCCTGCCGCCTCCTCTTCCTCAAAGCCCCCAGGCAGCCCCTGCCCACCTTGTCCCCCAGGAAACGTGGAGGGAGGCTCCAGAAGTAGGGCCCAGGCGGCAGGCTGTGGAAGGAGGAGAAGACCAGTTCCCCGGGCATGGGCGACGCAATGCCCTCACTGGAGTTGTGGGTGCCCGTGGGGTTGGTCAGGCTGAATTGAGTGGGCTCCTCGGAGGCCCCCAGCACCTGATAGAGGCGGGAGAAGAGGCTGGGATGGGGGCTGTGGCCTGCCCCTTGGCCCTGGGCCCACCCATCCCTGGGCTCGGTGGTCCCACCCGTCTGGCCAGCCCCCCTCCTCGCCTAGGTACCTGGGCACGGCGCCAGGAAGAGCTGGTGCACTGGCGACTCACGCCCATGCAGAAGCACTTCAGGCAGCCATCAGGGTTGCGGGCGCTCAGGTGGAAAGAGCCAGCCACACACTCGTTGCACAGGCGTCCCACCACGTTGTTCTGCAGGGACAGAGCTGCGAGTTGCAGGGCGGCCCACTGGAGGCGGAGGCGGTGCGGGGGGCGGGCGCTCCCTGCAGCTTCCGGTCTAATCTACCCACATTCCAGGCAGGAACCCAAGGCCAGGAGGAGTCCTGGGAAGAGCACGCTTAGGGGGGCTGGCCGCCGTGTGAACAACAGTTCGCAATTAATGGAGCCTATACAACCAATTGTTTTCCTGTTTTCTCTGTGGCTGCTAGGGAGCTCACAAAGAAATTTTAGACTTGAAATATAGCAACGTGGTGAAAATCATTGCTGACTCTTTTGTGACCCCCATGGATAGTAAGTAGCCCCCCAGGCTCCTGTGTCCATGGGGTTTCCCAGGCAACAGTACTAGAGCGGGTTGCCATTTGCTTCCCCAGGGGATCTTGGGAGGTGGATTCTTTACCAACTGTGCCACCTGGGAAGTCCTGGTTAAAATAACTCCTGCTACTACTAATGGGCTGTTTAATGTACCCTGCTAGTTTCTGTTCAACCAGCACCTCATTTAATTTCTTGAAGTCCCTTGAGAGGGATGGGCTATTTCAATGCTATTTTCATGCTTCACGCCAGGAAATCAAGGCTCAGGGATGGGAAATGATTGACATGGAGTGACCAGCTTGCTGATCCACTCAGGGATGGAGATGGGAGTAAAGTGCCTGATGTCCAAATCTGTCCGCTTCTTTGTTCTGCAGACACCTGAGGCTCCCGCTCTCAGGCAAACCATTTCCCTCCTCTGAGCTCCCACCTCCTCACCTCTGAATCAGTGATGCTAATAGCTACGCCATCGTGCCATTGCGTCAATGTGGAATGAAAGCACCGTCAGATCAAAGGTCCGATGGTCACACAAAGGATGGACCTGAGCCTGGAACCCAGGTCACCTGCCTCTCAAACCAGTTGCTCCTTCCTGACGCTGGGCTACTTCTCACGGGTGGGGGAACCTCTAGCTGGCCAGACTCGTCGGCCTGCAGCGGAGGCCACCACCCACTGGCCAAGGAACCAGGGAGAGGATGCAGCCTCCTTCTTCCTCCTCCTCCTCCTCCTCCTTCTCCCAGCTGCGGGCTGGACCCCAGGGCCCCAGGGGTGGGGGACAGGAGGGTACACGTACCTTGCAGAGGCAGGCCTCCCCGGAGGACCCTGTGCTGCCTCGCTCATCACAGCGCACGATCTGCTGGTCTGGAGAAGCAAAGTTGGTGTTGGCAGGGAAGGTGGGAATAAGATGTACATAATCTGGACAGAATAGGGTCCCCCAAGGACCAGGGGGAGTTTGTGCTGGACCAGGGCCTCGGGCCTGAGGGTGGGCGGCCTGGGAAGGCGCCGGGGATGGTGCGTGCAGTACTCACTGGTGGGCCTGCACTTTCCGTTGGGCTGGATGGGGTTGCCCTCATAGCCGGCGGCACAGCTGGGGGAGACAGAGGGTGGTCAGAGGCGCTCCCAGGCCCCCCACCCACCAAGGTCTGCTTCTCCCGGCCCCTACAGGCTCTCGCTCACCTCTCACAGCGGCGGCCTGTGTAGCCTGGGGCACACGCGTCGCATGTGGCCTGGCCATCTGTGTCCAGGAAGCAGGTGTCTGAGAACCTGTGGGGATCAGGCGGACAGGACGTGGGACAGGGCTGCAATGAGGCCCACGCTGGGAACGACCGCTGTCCACAGGGACACAGCAGGCTACGAGGCCCATCTGCCCTTTTCAAATTTTTTTAAAGATAGTTCATTTATTTTGGCCACTCTGTGAAGCATGCGGGATCTCAGTTCCCCAGTCAGGGTTTGAACTCAGGCCCCCTGCAGAGGAAGCACATAATCTTGACTGCTGGACTCCCAGGAAAGTCCCGAGGCCCACCTACTCCAGATCTGCAGCCTCACGGCAGCATTACAAAGTCAGAGGGGCTCATTGTACGGAAAAGGAGGCAGGTCCAGAGAGGTCGAGGGGCCGAGGGTGATTTGTCCGCCAGGTGAACCTCCTTGCCCAGAGGATGCCCCAGGCCCACTCCCCTGTCTGTGCCCCCTGCCCTGCCTACCTGCGGGAGGCGTCGATGTATGGGCAAGGGCAGGGCCGGCAGGCCGTGGCTGTGGCCTTGGTGGCATCCCCGAAGAAGCCCGCCTTGCACCTGTTGCACTGTGGTCCCTCCGTGTTGTGCTGGCAATTCTGGGGGGAGGGGAGGGAGGCGCTCGGGTTGGGCAGAGCAGCCCCGTACCCCCAACGCGGGGCCACACTGGACCAGACAGGGCTCCGTGAGGGTGGGCCTCTGAGGCTGTCTGGATCAGTGTCCCCGGTCGTGCAGGAATTACCCCACAGCTTTGCAGACAGGGGACCATCAGCTCCATCGTGGGAACTGATCACCCCACATGGCAGCCTGTCCCATAGACGGTTCCAAATACCTGCTCTGTGTTGACCTACACCCATATTCTCCTCTCAGCTCCCAATTCCAGCCCTCTCCACCATTCCTAAGAAATGATGTAAGATTTCTAGGCTCCTTCCTCTTAGGAACGGCCTGCTTGGGCCAGGCTTACACCATACTCTCCAAGACTGATTGGCCTGGCCAGAGTGAAGAGGACTTTCGCCCCCCTTATCTGGACACAACACCCCTGTTAACGCGTCCAGAGGTTGCGGGAACTTGTGAGGCAGCCACAGCAGCCATCCTGGAGGCTTGTGCTAAGCACGCGGGCACAAGGAAGACTCCACGGGGATCTCCCACCCTGCCCTCGCCCCTAGCCGGTACCCAAGTGCCAGATGGCATGGCTCACCAGGCAGTGGCCATACACAGGGTCACAAGAGCTGGCGTGGCCGTTGCAGTTGCAGCCAGAGCAGGTGCCCAGGTAGGGCCCCCCGGGCACCCGGGTGAAGTGGGCGTCACAGCTCTCACAGGACAAGCCGGCATAGCCTATGGGGCATCTGTGGGGACAGGACCAAGATGGTGGCTGCAGGGACCGTGAAGCCTGGCAGTCTCTTCCCGACGTCTGCCAGGGCCCCTGTGGCCCCCGGTCCGGCTGGGTCGGGCACCTGCACTCCTCAACGCTGTGGGCGCGGCCGTGGCTGGTGGCGTGGGTGACGGTGGTGTCCATGGCGACGTCACTCAGCCCCACGCTGGCCATCTTGTGATCGTACACCGTCTGGATGAGCACCGCCTCCAGGCTCTGTAGCACCTGCAGCATCTCCGCCCGCTGCACCGGCCGGCCGGACTCATGCACCCAGTGCTCCTGGGTGGGGAACAAAGGTCCGGGTGTGGGGGCGGGGGAGGTCGTGCATCAGCACCTGCCCAGCCTGTACCCCCGGCACCGCCAGCCCCGAGGGAGCAGGCCCCACATACCTCAGAGAACTGGACCTGGCGCTGGTTCACAACGCCCGGCTGCGTGGGCGTGTGGCCCCGGGAGAGCAGGCGATGGCCGGCACCCACAAGGACCACGTCCGGCCGCTGCACTGGCTCCAGCGTGCCACGTGCCAGCTCATAGCGCACCCTGTAGCGCAGGGAGCCACCGTAGGAGTCCACCTGGCCGGGACAGGGCGGATCAGGGCTGGGCAGCCACAGGCGCACACGATGCTCGCTGGGTGCCCCCTCCTCCCTCACTCTGTGTCGCCTGTGCTGTGTGCCCAGCATGGGGGTGGGCACAGGGAAGCAAAAATGATGGCACTTGGGCTCTGTCTTTGGGGTGCTTGGCCCAGTTTGGGGGAAGAGCCTGATGATACTGCGTAAAAGGTGCCCGGTGAGACCGGAGGAGGGGCACTGAGCCCAGCTTAGATGTGGGGAGTGGTCCAGGAGGGCTTTCCAAAGGCTGCGTCAGCTTTTCTCCCATCCTGACCACAGTGGGCACAGACTTTGCCCTGAATGAATGAGGGCATTAGGATACCCCTCCCAGAGAGAGACTGCCCCGATGCCCCCCTCCCAGCTTCAGAGGGAGCAGAGCCCAGGCAGGCTCTGAGCATGGACGCGGGGAGACTGGGCCCCTCCCCACCCAGGGCAGCCCTTCACCTTGTTGCCCAGGAACTGCTCGGGCAGAGCCCAGAAAGAGTCGTGAACCAGGAAGCGTCGGGACAGGTCGACCAGCTGGAACTCCTGCAGAGCGGTGTCGATCTGCAGCTGGGTGGAGGAGACGGGTGGCATGCCAGGCTGCGCGGGCATCGTCACGTTCACACCTGGGGGACACAGGGGAGGGATGAGTGCCACGCGCGTGTCTGCCCAAGACAGCCACCCGGGTGGTAGTCCAGACGGGAAATTCTGGGAGACGTGTGATTTAGAGGGGACATCGGTCTCTCTCCCAGTCAAAGAAAAGCTAAGGTTTTTCTTTTTTTTCCCCTCCTGAATTCCTGGAGCAGCATTTCCCAAAGCCCTCTCTAGGCAAACCCAATGCTGCCGAATGATGGTGGGGAACTGTTAGGGAACCCCAGGGTCAAAAAAAGGGCAAGGGGCATCTCTGCTGCATGACTTCTCAGAGCCTTTGCTTGCCAATAGATCCGGACTGTCAGGGCTGGAAGAGCCCTCAGCAGGTAGGAGAAAGCTACACAGGACTAAAGAATGGATGCCCAAGTCCTGCTTCCACCACCCTCCAGGTGTGTGAGTCTCAGTTTCTCTATCTGTAAAATGGGGGCAACAGTGGCTTGCATCACAGGGTTATGAGGAAGCTAAAATGAGCAAACCAATACAAAATGCTTAAAACAGAGTGGAACACAAAGGAAGTGCTCATAACCTTGATCGCTGTTACTATGCTGGGTCCTTGGGTCCAACTGTGTCCTCCACACACACACACACACACACACACACACGTGGGAATTCTCTCTACAGTACCCTCCCGGATCTGTAGGGCAGCACTAACCACTAACCAGAACGTCCTGTGATAATGGAAATGTGCCTGAACCCAGGTCCGTCTGATGTCTAGGCTCATGTCTTCCTGCCTCTCAGAGTCCGAGAGAACTGAGTCCAGCTGCCTGCCTTTACATTTGGGAAAACAGGCCCAAAGAAGCCAAGAGTCTCAAAGTCACACAGGCAGTAGTCAGTGGTGCATCAGGAAGTCAGCTCCAGGCTAAGAACGTGCCAAAGCCTGGGCTCTTAGCTCTGGGTCACTGGTGCCTCTCCATCCTGCAGGACGAGGATGCTGGGGGTGACCACAGGAAGCTGGGCACTTCCCATGGACCAAGCACTATTCTGAGTGGCTTATGCATGTTACTCCACGGGGTCCTTATAACAGCCTGGGTGGGTTGTATTTTATCCTCATCTTATAGACGAGAAAACTGAGACCCTAGATGGTTAAGTTGGCCAAGGGCCCATGGCAGTGAGGGTCAGAGTCAGAGTTTGAACCCGGACTGTGACTCCACAGCCCGTCCTCTTTGTCATCTAATGCAGACAGGTATCAACTGTAGATTTCACTTTTCCTAAAAGAGCTTGCTTTCCCCCTAAAATGCTTTTCCTACCAGGCCCGGCATTTCTTCAGTAACCCCGTGTGCCTCCCTGGACTGGCTCCATCTGTCCACTGCAGAGGCTGCTTTCCCGATTGTCTGCCCTCTGAGCCCGCAGGAGCCCGGTGCCCGCCTCCCGCCCACCAGCGCACCCTTGAAGTCATTGGGCTGGTCAAAGCGCAGCCGGATCTGGTCCCGGAAGCGGCGGCTGCTCTGGCACACGTTGGTGACACCGAAGCAGAAGCAGGGCAGGCAGGAGGCGCTGTGCTCCAGGTAGAAGTGCCCGTCAGGGCAGGGACCTGCAGGGCAGCACGGGAGTGGGCTACAGCCAGTCCCCAGTGGGCAAGCCCGGCTCCCGCCCCTCGCCTGGTGCCCGCCTTCCCCGGTGGGCTGTACCCCGCTGCGGGATGAGCTCCAGGACGCCATCAGGAATGCCGAACACCATGCCCCGGGCGTTCATGGCCTCACAGGTATAGGCACCCTGGTCTGCCTCTTTCACGTCGTGGATGGTCAGCGTGCCGCGGCCTCCTTCACTGGTCACCGTCACCCTGGTGACAAGAGGCAGGGCTCGGGCCGGGACCGCCGGCCGCACTGCCCTTCCAGCCCCAGTGCCCCGCCGGGACCCAGAGCCACACCTGGGATGCGAGGGGATATGGCCCCAGTTGAGTCTCCAGTTGATGATAGGGGTGGGTACACCAATGGCCACACAGGTGAAGGTCACCGTCTGGCCCCGGGAAGCCTGGATCAACTCCTGGGGAGGGGTCACCACCTGGGGAGGCACTGGGAGAAGACGGGAGCAGGAGTGAGGGATGGGAGGCTCCGAGGAGGAGGGGGAGGGCCCGGGGCCCGGAGCGCGCCCCCCAGCGCCCACTCACTGCAGCCAAACTCGTCGCTGCGGTCCGGACAGTCGCTCTCCTCATCGCAGTGGAAGCTGGCCGGGATGCAGGTGTTTGTGGAGACGCAGCGGAACTTGGTGGGCCCACAGACGTCCTCGGGGCGCTTGACAGCTAGAGCAGAGCCAGGCGGGCGGCGTGGGCAGTGGGCACTGCCCTCAGGGAGGACGGCCCCCCCAAGCCCTTGCCTACTTGTAGCCAGCAGCCCAGGCTGCCCACCCTCCCTGGGTATTCCTGGGATCGCGCGCTCATCTTGCCTGCGTGACAGCACAGACCCCTGACCAGACCCAGACTCTGCCACCTGACCTGGGCCGCGGTGTCGTGGTTCCCCGCCACCCGTCCAGCGAGCTCCGCCTGTATCCCCTGAAACAGTCACGCGGCTCCCCCCATCCAGCCACCAGAGGCGCACAAGATCCGAGGCGTGGCCCCAGGAGCCAGTGCCTTGGGATGCTGGGGTGCTACCGGGCACTTCTGTCTGCTGGAAAGGCCTTTGCCAAGGGCCTGCTGCAGCCCAGCTCTCGCTCTCTGAACCCCTCCAAGGGGCCCGGGGTGGCCCCTGACCCGAGACAGCCATCCATGGACGGGCCGGTCGGAGGCCCCAGGGTTGGGTCCAGCTAGGCTTCTCTAGCAGATGCTAACTGACATTCTTCTTCAGCGAGGCAGAACTTGAGACAGACAGACACACAGGCAGGGACAGACAGGGCAGAGGGGTGTAGGAGCAGAGGCCGCCCGGCCACAGAGGAGGAGCTCAGAGGAGGCCAGGGGGACCCACCTACCTTTCCTCCCAACAGCCCAACAGCCCCCAGGGCCACTCCCCTTTCACGTCCTCTGTTCTACACTCAGTCAGCAAGGACTTGGCTTTCCTTGGACTGTTGCCCTGCAGAGGCCTCCGAGAAGGGCTTTTCAACTAAAACCCTCAATTACTTCTCCCTCTCAAGAGGCTGGGTTGTCAGGCAAGCTTGGAGTCAGGCAAGCTTGGAGCAGAGGGGTGTCATAAAACTCTGCCAGTCTGTAGCATGACGCTGCCCCTCTCTCTCTAGGGTTTGCTGCGGAGTGGGGACAGCAGGGGAGGCAAGGAGGAGAGGCTGGACCCGCGGACATTCGGAATGGACATTCGGAACATCAGCACACTCAGATGTGACCCGGGATCACAGAGCAAAGCTTACATTAGCCTCAACCTGGGACTAACAGGCCCCAGGCTTTGCCTCATAGGATCGGACACGTAAGATGCTACCTGAGGTGTGACTCTCCAGGCCCACCCACTTAACTGTCACAGTGTCTATCACACTGACTAGACGGATGAGTGGGCAGTGGATAGAAGGGTGGCTGGACAGATGAACAGGAGGTGGGAAAGATGTTGGCTCCATGAACGGCTAGCGGAATGGGGAGCTGGCAAGAGGAATAATGCGTGGATGGATGACGGATGGATGGATGGAGAAGAGATGGATGGGAGGAAGGGTGCTGGACAGATGGATTTATGATAGAATTAATGGGGAAGTGGACAGGAGGAGGGATGCTGGATTGACAGGTAGCTGAGGAGCTTTGCAGCTCAACAATGGATGAATAGATAGGTGGATGGTGGGTGGATAGGTGGATGGGAGGAAGAAGGGATGTCGGACTGACGGACAGATCATGGATGGCTGAATGGTTACATGGATGAAAAGCTGCAGATGGAGGAACAAATAACGCAGAACCAGCTCTAGATGAAAAGCCTCCAGGGCCTTGAAGGGAGGGCTTTGCCTCACACGTACATCATCAAGGGACCCTGGTTTAGCAAGCCTACTCAGCCACTCATCTGACCCCCCCACAAGCATATATGACAAACAGTAACAAATAAACGAGGGGACATTAACCACTGGCTGTCCAGTCACGGTGCTTGCTACCAAGCAAGCAAGCAAGGTCAGCTCAGCTTCAGAGAGAGAGAGAAACCTTACAAGCCTGTCCCCAGGGCCTCCACCTTGCAGCCAGGGGATGGCGCACAAACCCGCCAGACAAGGGCTGGGGCTCGGGGAGCCGGGTCAGCTGGGCCTGCGGGGGGACACTCACGGCAGTCGGCCTCGTCCGTGTGGTCGTCACAGTCAAAGTCACCATCGCAGCGCCAGAGTTTGAGGGCACAGTGCCCGTTTCCACAGGGGAACTCGTTGGGCTCACAGGGCGGGGTGGGACCTGGGGACCACCGGGCTGGGGTTCAGCCAGAGTTCTCCGGGGCCTCTGCCCCAGCCCGCCCCGCACCCGGACCCCGCCCGGCCCGCACCGCAGTCTGCCTCGTCGCTGCCATCCGCGCAGTCCTCTTGCCCATCGCACACGTAGTCTTTGGGGATGCAGTGCCCGCTGTGACACGCGGCCTCATGGGGCCCGCAGGGCACGGGCCTGCCTGGGCTGGGCACCGCGGCCTGGGGGGCAGGGGAGACTGGGCGCCACTGGGGGTGCACTGCCTCTGGCTGGGCTGGCAGAGGTGGAGTGGCTTCCAGAGGGGGCGGCTGGGAGCTGAGCGTGGGCATCGGCTCCTCTGTGGACAGAACCCGCTCAGCGTTGGCACGAGGGGGCAACTCCTCTCTCCTTGCCCCGCGCCCCGTCCCCAGGCCCCTGACCCTGTCCACCACCTCTCCCAGGTCCCTGCCCATCTCCCCTCTTGCCTGCAGCAAACCCTCCCGGTCCCCCGCCAGGCTGACGTGGAGGCCACCGTGTGCCCAGACAGCCCCTCACCGCAGTCGAGCTCATCAGACATGTCCCTGCAGTCAGGCCTTCGATCACAGCGGTACTCCAGGGCCACACACTCATTGTAGTGGTGGCAGGCGAACTCCGCCTCGGTGCAGGCTCTGGGGACCTGGGGCACTGTGAGGGGCAGGGGCGCTGTCAGAGAGGCAGGCGGGACGTCGGCGGACAGTGTTAGGGGCGATGCAGGCACTGCAGAGCTGGATGGGGTTCTGGGGCTCCGTGTTGGGCCCGGTGGTTTCTGGCTCAGCAAGGGCCCAGAGCACGCACGGTGGACAGAGCACAGCACACGTGGGACGTGGGTTCTGTGGCAGCGGCCTCACCCTTCCCTCGTGCGGACCCCACACGCAGCTGTCATGCCACACCATGCACCCACCAGAGCACATGTGGGCAGGCCACAGCCAGGCCTAGCGAGGATGAAGAGGAAGGGGAGGAGGGCCGGCCGGGCCCTGCGCCCAGACGCCACGCCCTCACCCTGCCCTCCTCTCCATCCATTAGCTTCTCTAGTGCCCCGGCTTGGCCTGGGTCTGGCTTACGTTCTCACCTGTGGTCACTGCGGCCGCCACAGCGGCCGGGGGGGGCGGGGGTGTCTGTGCTGGAAAGGAAGCTGTGATCAGCAGCCGTCCCACCTGGGAGCTAGGGGCTGCAGGGCTGAGCCATCCCCATCCCACCCTCCCTAGCCAGAAGGGGAGAAGAGGACTAGACCCCCAGAAATCTTGATCTGGGCCTAGGGATGACAAGGAACAAACGTGGTCTTTGGGAATGTTAATTGAGGTCTGATGTGCAGAACAAGGGAGGTGACAGGTTCACCGTGTTTTTTCTGATGGGTCACACTAGGGTAGGGGTGGAGTTTGCTTAGTTCTGGGTGCCACTTAGTTGGGGAGGAGGGTGACATGTCCCAGAGAGAGGACTGAGATGCAGACTGGGATGGGAATTCCCAGCTCGTGAGGAAAGAACTGGAACTGCTTGGCTCAGAGAAGAAAACACTCCAGGAGTTTGAATGAGTCAGAGGGTGCAATGAAGAGAAAGCTGGGCCCCACAGAGGGTTCAAAGGTACAAAGCCGTGCGTCTAGCAGCTGTGTGCCTGGGGCCAGTTTCCTGTTGTCTCTGAGCTCTGCTTCTCCCAGGTTCTGGCAGGACCAGCACAGAGACTTTGGTTTGCATCCTGGCTTTTGCACTCTCTGTGTCTGTGGGTTTGGAGCAACCATTTTCCCCTCACTGGGCCTCAGGGCCCTTGTGTCTAAAACAGGAGAAATAATATCTACATCACAGGAGTTACTGGGAAGTCTGAATGGGAGTGGTGTGTGTACAGTCAGGGCTCAGTGAATAACTGCTGGTGATTAAATGGAAAAGTATTTTGGACCCAAAAGCACCCTGCGAAGAAAGGAATTTACTACCTATTGTCAACGTAGAGAGGTTAATAGAGAGAAAAGCAGAAACCGGGTCTCATGGGTACCCGCTGGAGGAAAGGATGTTGCTAAACCCAAGATAAGATTGCACAACGACAGACGGGGAAGACCCACAAGGTGGTGAGCTCCCCGTCGCTACCAGTGTGCAAGGCCAAACTAGGAGAGCCCGTGGTGGGGACACTGAAGTGGGGGCGGAGCACACATGAGTCTGAGAACCCAGAGGGGGTCGCCTCCAGGATGCGCTCACCTGTGCCCAGGCGTCGGAACTGGAATCCCTGGGGAGAGGTGATGTAGGAGGCGATGGAGCCGCTGGAGATAACGCCGTGCAGCACCTCCTGAATCTGAGCCCCGTCAGCATTCCCTTCGGAGCCCACATCCAGCTCCACGAAGACCCAGCCGTCTAGCTCCCTGGGGGTGGGTGTGGGGCGGGGCAGAAGTGGGAGGAAGATGCCTGTGGTCTCCGCTCCTCCCCCCAGCCCCCTGCCCGATGCTCAGGCCTGATCTCAACTCTCCCCCCAGCTCCTGGACAGCCTGCACCCCACGCAGGGCAAGTGAAGATCCAAGCTGTCCCTCCACCAGTTTTCAAATTTCCACCAATAGTGGGGCCGCCCCTTGGGCCCCTCCTGCTCCCCACCTGCCATCGGGGCTCCTCCCCGTCCTTGTCCGCCTCACACCAGCTCCCCCCTCCACCGGGGACCCCCTCTCACTTGATGAACACCACACTGACAACCTGGTCTCCAGGAATCTTCAGGTACTCTGACTCCAGCTGGAGAGGGACACGGCACCATCAGCCCCCGGATACCTTCATCCCGCCTTCAGTCCTGCCCCGCCACACTTGGGGGAGCCCCCCGCAAAGCCCTTTCACCTCACCGTGTCTACCACAGCCTCTGACACCTCTCGGAACTCCTCAGAGCCTGCGTCCTCCAGCTGAGGGCTATAGTCGATGGAGTGCGTGAAATTTACCAGGGCTCGGAAATAAACTGCAAAAAGGAGTTGGGGGTTGGGGGGGCATCACTGTGAGGGACCCAGCCCGGCAGGCGGGGGTCTCAGGCAGCTGGGCCTGGGGGTGGACATGGGAAGATGGTCCCTGGGGACCTCCAGCTGAGGCCAACACCGGTGTGCCCGTAGTTGTGCCCAGGTCTCAAAACCCAGGCCTTGCACTTGAGCAAAGGGCTTAACTAACAGGGAAAATGGCCCAATCCAGATCCCAAGTGATGGTGCAGAGAGGAGGCCTCCCCTGGCTCAGAGGAAGGCTGGGTGAGAAGGCGGACACCCAGAGGAGGTGGCCTGGCAGAGAAATATTTTTTTCTTTGGTTGCACCACAATGCTCGTGGGATCTTAGTTCCCAAACTAGGGATCAATCCAGAGCCTTGGAAGTGAAAGCGCTGAGTCCTAACCACCAGGCCACCAGGGAATTCCTGCCACCCCCATCCACGGCTTTTTATCGGTACAGAAGTTATTCAAAAATGACCGTGACATGTTTCTCCTCCTCCCACCCCCAACGCACGCCAGTGCTTATTCATCCTTCAGGGCTTAAATCAGCCATCATCTCCTCCAAGAAGACTGCCTGAACTGCCTTCTTTTCCCAACTCTCACTGACAGAGACCCCTCCTCTGGGCCTCCAGCCACTTATTTTCTCCCATCACAGTACCTTCTGCCCCCAAGGTGGCACAGCGCCTACACGGTTACACAGGACCTACAGAGCACCACCATAAAGACTGTGGGTTCTGAGGTCAGCCACATCTCAGGCACGGACCGCACCTCTCTGAACTTCTGTTTCCTTTTTTCTCAAATGCAGATATTAATTATATTTACTGCCCTGGGTTGCAGTGGGGAATAAATGATAGCATGCTTTCAAGGCCACCTCCCTGTGTACAAAGATGCAGCTCCCAGGAAGGAGCAAGTACTAGGGAATCTGGAGACTCTGTCATCTTTCTCTCTACTGCTAGAAGATAAATGTGATGGGGAGGGGGACCTCAGATCTCATTTACCCCGGTACCCTCAGTGCCTGCATAGTGCCTGGCACACTGCAGGTGCCTAATACGTGACGGCCGGATAAATTCACAGCAGACTGGCATGAACATACACTTACAACTACTGTTTCCTGAGCAACTGCTATAGACATTTAATGCACATTAAATCTCATCATGTTTGTGAATTTATAACGCAAGTTTTAAATTTGAGTTGTAAGTGGAGCATACAGGTGTGTACACACACACACAGTGCTTGGATGAGTCTGGCACACAGTAGGGCCATATAACCTGAACTATTGCTAAAGGAGAGACAGCATAGCTTAGTGCTGAAAAGCTCAGGCTCTGAGCAAAACTGCCACTTCTAATGAAAATAATTGAAAATTGCCCTGTGACCTCAAGAAAGCTACTTAATCTCTCTGAGCCTCGGTTTCCTCATCTATACAGCAGGGACAAGAGGGGCTGTTGTGAGGATAAAATACTATGAGGAATAGAAAATGCTCATAACAGCATCAGGCACACACTAGGGGCGGCAAGGGTTAGCTGGATTATCTCTGGTTCTTTAAGACAAACTGAAGGAATGGAGTTGGTTTTATTTCTTCCCATCTGAGAGAGGCATTCGTGGCTTTATCGGATCTGTATTGAAGGTCTTTAATAAGCTAGGCCAATACTTTGGCCACCTGATGTGAAGAGCTGACTCATTTGAAAAGACCCAGATGCTGGGAAAGATTGAAGGCCGGAGGAGAAGGGGACGACAGAGGATGAGATGGTTGGATGGCATCACCAACTCCATGGACATGAGTTTGAGTAAACTCCGGTTGTTGGTGATGGACAGGGAGGCCTGGCATGCTGCGGTCCACGGGGTCACAAAGAGTCAGACACGAATGAACTGAATCAATAAGCTAGGCAGGTTCTAAGGGTAGGGGATATAGCGGTGAACTTCATAAGCGACGATTTCTGTCCCCATGGAGATCACTTTCAAGGGGGAGAAGAAAGAAAATAAAATACACGGGCGAGGAATATCTGGATTATGGAATGAATGAGTGAGTGAGGTCGCTCAGTTGTGTCTGATTCTTTGCGACCCCATGGACTATAGCCTACCACACTCCTCCATCCATGGGATTCTCCAGGCAAGAGTACTGGAGTGGGTTGCCATTTCCTGCTCCAGAGGATGGGGGGAAAAAAAAACAAGGGTTGGGGGAGTAGGCACGCTGGGGTAGGGTAGGGTTGCTACTCTCCAAGGGCGGCCAGCAAGGCCTCCCCTCCCAGGGAATGCTAGCGGCAGAGAGCGAGGCGCTGGCAGTGGGGGGCGGCTGGGAGAAGAGGATTCCAGCTGGGAGGAAGTGCAGCTGCGGAGCCCCTGAGGCAGAAGGGGGCCCAGAGAAGCGACGGATGACCTGCTCCTTCACTCTGTCTCTCAGGCCCACGGGTGCAGATCCCCCTCCGCGCCAGGAACCCTGGTCTCAGCAGCTCACTGAGCAAGGCCCTGGGGAATGGGGATGGCAGCCCACGACAGCAAGCGCGGCCAGGGTCCCTGCAAGGGAGGGCAGTGTGGCCCTGTGCTGGACCACGGGGACTGGGCTGGGCGGGGCTTCTGGGGGCCGGGCAGTCTGGCCCTGTGGGCTGGAGCGTGAGGGCCGTGAGCTCAGCCACAGAGGCCTCTTGTGAGCTGGCACAGAGGCCCATTGAGAGTCCCCACCCCAGCCTCTGGCCTCCACCCCACGGCCCAGCGTGGGCCGAGGAGGCCAGGCCTCTGCCCAGGAATGTGCCCGCTGTCGGGGGGTGGGGGGCCGGGCTCCACAAAAGCCCCTTTCTCCTAGGGCCTGAGAAGGGCACGGACCCTCCAGCCTGCCCTTGCCCCCGCCTCCTCCCAGACCAGGGGCAAGGTCAGGGTGAGCGCCCTCCCTGGCACAAGGTGAGGCCGCGTCTGCTCCAGGAACCAACCACCCGGGCCGAGGGGGCTGCTGGGGGTGGTCCGGGGTGGGAGTGCTCTCCAGGGGCAGGGGGCGCCTATCCAGCTGTCTCCATGCTGGCCTTCATCTGACCCCATCTGGACAGCTCAGCTCGAGTCTGGAGGGGCAGGAGGCCCAGAGCAGCCTTGCACCCTGGGTAGGGGTGGGGACCACCCCCAGGCCTGGAGCCGCCCACCTCACTTACTCTCGATACCCAGTTCCTGCTCAACAGAATTTCCTCCCCACACACTGGGGCTCCGGACTGCCAGGCTAGTCCATCAAGGTCCCCTGGGTGGGCCCGGGATCAGCCAGGCCTGAGGTGGACCCAAGTCATCTCCAGACTCCAGGGCCTTCCCCCCGAGGAGCTGTTGTGCCTACCCTGCCTAACCGGTACCCCAGGGAGAACACCAGGGACCTGGCCAGCAAAGCTGTGAGCCCAGACGGTGCACCCGGGTGGGGAAGGGCCAGGGGAGCACATGGGGCCTGCTAGGGCAGGGGCGGCGGGCAAGCCTGGCCCCAGACTTTGCAGGGAGCACGGGGTCTTGAGTGGGACAAGGGGCAGGTTGGGGGGGAAAGAGGACCCAGGAAAAAGGAGGGAGCGGACGAGATGGGAGAGAGGCAGGTGGGGCAGAGAAGGGGCGACTTCTGGTCAGCACACCGGCAGAGGGAGGGGCTCCCCAGGGCCTGCAGAGCAGAGCAGCAGAGAAGGAGGTGAGGAGGGGGCAGAGACGTGGAGGTGGGGGAGATCAACGGAAGAGACAGAGGTGGAGATGACAGAGACACAGGGATGGAGACGAAAACAGGGAGGTGAGGCACACACAGAGACACAGACGTGGAGAGCGCGTGGTGGGGAGAGGCAGAGGAAAGATGAGACGAAGGCAGAACGAGGGAGGGAAAGACGGAGACAGGGACATGGAGATGGCATGTCCCACAGACAGAGGGAGGAGAGGTCGGAGACGGGGGATGAGGTGCGGATGAGAGAGACACCCAGACAGTGGGAAGGACACAGCCCACGACAGGGCAGGCAGGGGGCAGGTGGGGGACATGCGGACAGGCTGTCACGGGACGGATGAGGCCGGAGAGACAAGGAGGCCTCGGAAGACGGAGAGCAACGGGTGAGGGGAGCTGGGCCGGGCTTCCAAGGCGGTGGGGATGGGCAGAGCCAGGGGCTGTCCAGGGTGGGTACTGGCATTCAGGGGTTGGGGTGGGGGATATGGGGCTGGGACAAAGCCCAGGGGAGCCACAATCTTGCTTGAGGGAAGAGCAGAGGGAGGAGGCATCTCAGAGGCTCCGCGGTCCGGGAGTGGGTCAGCTTATGGTCAGGACAGCCCTCGCTTACGGGAGGAAGGAGGGAACTGCCCTTGGGCAAGGCCGAAGCAGGCCCACGGACCCTGGGAGTCAGGGAGACTTATCTGCAGCCTCTCGGGCTAAGAGTCAGCCCAGCTGCCTGTACCTGCCCCAAGGGCAGCAGGCTGGAGCCAACCTTGGGGCCTGGAGGGCCTAAGTCCCCACACTTTCCCAGGAGAGGCTTCTGTCCTGCCTTCCTCTCGCTCACCCTGCCCCCACCTCTGCCTTCTCATGCTCCCATAGCTTCTCAAGGGAGCAGGAAGGCTAGCAAGGCCCACTCAGAGCAGCCTCGTGGAAGGGGGTCCTAGGTGTTGCTGAAGAGACAGGGTGGATGGGACCTTCCCAGCAGGCAGGCTTGGCAGGAGGCAGCTAGAGGGACGTGTCAACACAGGTCATTCTAGGGGTGCCTTGTGTGCCTGGGGCCCGTCTGACACCCACACTCCGGCCCCACCCAGATCTCAGCAGCTATAGCCCTGCAGAGACGGACACGGGGAGGAGCTTCAGACAGGGTCTGAGTTCCAGGTGCTGGGAGGTCACAGACAGGACCACGCCACCCAGGGGCCAACCCTCTGGTTTGTACTGGCCCAGTGAGGATGCCCCACCCTCTGGTACTGGGTGGCCCTGAGGCACCAGGCAGAAGGGGGGTGACCCCACCACCCAGACTCATCCCAGCCGGCTGTGGTGGGCAGCGCCGGGGACGCAGCGGGGCTGCCCAGCGGCGACTCAGAGCTGAGCTCTGTCCTTGGCCCTGATCACCTGTGCCCAGGTACTCCCAGAGAAGGCAGCAGGAATCATTTGGTACCCCTGGGTCTCGTCCCAGGTCAGTCCTTCTCTGCCCAGAATCCCAGGGTGGGGGAAAACAGAGACTCTGAGCCAGCCCCTGCTCTGGCTGTGCATGTGGGGTGCTGGCAGAGTGGACAGCTGACCAAGGCCTGACTTCTTCCCCCCTGTGAAGCCAGCCCTCTTTCTCCGAAACCCAGGAACCCCAGCCTCTCATCAGGTGACCTGACCTAAGGCGGGTTCCCTCCTAGGCCCAGCTCCTGGCCTATCCGAATGTCTGAGCCACAGACCCTTGGTCTGCCCTTCCCCGCCCAGCTCTGCATCGGTCACCCCAAGGAGGCCTCTGAGGAAGGACTCCACACCTGAGCCACCCTGGGAGGTGAGATTCTGGCTTCAGATTCTGAGTGGCTGACTTTCAGTCCCATCAGAACTGGGCATTTCCCAACACAGGCAGGCAGAGAACCCGGACACTGCCAACCTCATAGGGCCCGGCCAATCAAGGCACACAGCTGCCACTTGGTGAGGATGAGACCGCGCATATGGCAGGTGCACGGGGGCCTCAAGGCCTTCAGCCCAGGGATGGCGTCTCTGGGGCTGGGAAGACATGCTCTGGGGATTCCCCAGGGAGCAGGCTGGGGGCCCGTGCGCTGTCCCCAGACACTTACCCATCTGGAAGTCTCCGCTGCCCACGTCACCACTGCCCACACCGTCTACAAGCAGAATAAAGACTTTTTCAGCAATAACTAATCCTTGTTGAGTACCTGCTGGGCACCCAGTACACAGTGGGGAAGACCATGAAAACATAGCTGTTGGGACTTCCCTGGTGGTCCAGTGGTTAAAACTGTGCTTCTAATACAGGGAACTCAGGTTCGATCCCTGGGCGGGGAACTGAGATCCGACAGGCCACGTGGCATGGCATAAAAAGCCATGAATTCTCCAGGCGAGAATACTGGAGTGGATAGCCTTATCCCTCCTCCAAGGGATCTTCCCAACCCAGGGATCGAACCAAGGTCTCTTGCATTGCAGGCAGATTCTTTATCAGCTGAGCCACAAGGGAAGCCCGACATGAAATAAAACAGCCGTATCCTCTCCACACCTAGGGAGGGCTGCCTGTAAAAACTATGGGAAGCCTCCATCAGAGAGGGTGTGGTCTATGCTGGATGGAGTGGGCGGGGCCAGGTGAGATCTGCCTCTAGGACTGGAGGAAGTGGAGTAGGGGCCCTCACGGGCCATAATCACCCTCTACTGTGCACTGCCCCCCACCTTCCCCTTAAGTCCAGCTTATCCTGGGCTGTGGGAGAAACAGCCACTAGCCTGGGGTCACACAGGCGTCAGTGAAGGGTCCTGGGCTCACTGGGACCAGGGCTCAGGACGCACATAACTCTTAGCTCATTTCTTTTTTTCCTAAATTTTTTAAAAAAATTGAAGTGTGGTTGCTGTACTATATTATACAGTTTACTGGTATACAATACAGTGATTCACAATTTTTTGGGGGTGTGGGGGTGTGGGGGTGTGGGGGTGTGTGCTGCAGGATCTCAATTCCCTGACCAGGGACTGAACCCAGGCCCTGAAAGCGCCAAGTCCTAACCACTGAACCGCTGGGGAATTCCTATAATTCACAAGTTTTAAAGGTTATAGTCCACTTACAGTTCTTATATGATGTCGGCTATATCCCACGTAGTACAATATATCCTTGTAGCTCACTTTACATCCAATAGTTTGCACTTTTTATTCTCCTACCCTTATATTGCCCCTTCCCCTTCCCCCACACCCACTGGTAACCACTAGTTAGTACTCTGCATCTGTGAGTCTGCTTCTTTTTTGCTATAGTCACTGGTTTGTTGTATTTTTTAGACCCCACATATAAGTGATCTCATACGGTATTTGTCTTTCTCCAACTGACTTATTCCACTTAGCACAATGCCCTCCAAGTCCATCCATGTTGCCACAAAGGGCAAAATTTCATTCTTTTTTTGTTAATGGCTCAATAGTATTCCATTGCCTATATCCACCGTATCTTCTTCATCCAGTCATCCGCTGATGGACACTTAGGTTGCTTCCCTATCTTTCTTAGTCCATCTCTAGAGGGGCCACCTTGGGCACATATCTTGGGGCCTCTTTCAGGACCACTGGGAAGCGCCCAAACTCCACCCTGACCCCCTCCACTCCCGGCCACCAGAACACCCTACTCACCTCCGGAGGCCTCATCAGCAAGGAAGTCCTCGTCATCAGAAAGGTCTGAGTAGCTCCAGCCAGCCCGGCCGGCTGTGACCGTTTCTGCATCCTCCGGCAGGGACAAGCCATCGTACGCCCTCAGCCCGTGGGTCACCTGTGGGACACCACATAAGCCGCTGTGTCAGACTCTCCAATTCACGCCCAGCCCAGGGCCCCTCTTCTCAAAGGGGGACCCAGAGTCCCAACCCATGGCCCTCCAGGGGTTAAGTCAGATGTGGTTTGGCAAAGTCAGTCAGGCTGAGGCTCTGCCACTGTTTTTGACTCAGTTTCCCCAAATCTCGTTAGCCACTGAATAAATCCTCAAATAAACCAACAGTAAACTTATATATTTTTTCCTTTCTTTTGTGGCCACACTGCGTGGGTTGTGGGATCTTAGTTCCTCGACCAGGGATCAAACCTGAGCCCCCTGCAGTGGAAGCACAGAGTCCTAACCACTGGACCACCGGGGAAGTCCCGATGATACACTTAAAACCACTTTGGGAAGTGACGACTCTGCTTCCCTTGGGACAAGGCAAGTGATATCGAGGACAGGAGTTAGGGGGCCGGGAGACAGAGGCAGGTACAGGGTGACAGGGGCCGGTGCAGATGAGGGGTGTGGGCAGGTGACAGGGCGTCGGGGCCAGCACGAACGGCAGACAGAAGCAAAAGGGAGGGGAGTCAGCCGAAGCAGCGGGCTCCAGCAGTGCCTGTCCCCCTACCCTCGCCCCAGCCATTCTGGCCGGTGGTTTCTGCCTCAGCCTGGCCTCCGAGGCTCCAGGCCACAGGGGACCCATTCCAGCCACGTTGGAGATCAGCTCTGGCCCTCATGGCCACACTGACCGGCTCATCTGTGCACCCGGGGTGGAGGTGGAGCCCAGCAGCTGGGCCGAAAGGGGGCAGTCACAGTGGTTCAGCTCGGTTCAGCACTGGGGCGGCTCGGACCCTGCACCCTGCCGGCCGGCGCAGAAGGGCCCCATGGCCGTGACTCCTGCCTCCCTCAGGGGTGGCTGTGGGCAGTGAAGGCCTCTTTCCCCTTAGACAATGTTGTGTGTGTGTGTGTGTGTGTGTGTGTGTGTGTGTGCACTCAGCTCTCAGTCGGGTCTGACCCTTTGCAACCCCGGGGAAGATACAGCCCGCCAGGCTCCTCTGTGCATGGAAATGTCCAGGCAAGAATACTGGAGTGGGTAGCCGTTCCCTTCTCCAACGGATCTTCCTGACCCGGGGATCGAACCTGCATTTCCTGCACTGGCAGGTGGGTTCTTTACCACTGCACCACCCGGGAAGCCCCTAGACCAGACTGGGGCGTTTCCGAAGGAGTTTTACAAGATAACGCAGAGGCAAACAAACCGAGCGGAGCCTAAGGGAACCGTGTCTCCAATCACAAGAGTGCATGGGTCCACACGTCCAGTTCCAGATGGCCTGGCACGAGTGTCTCAGGCCCTACGTTGGCCTCAGCCCTATCTGGGGAGCCCAGCCCAGCCAGAAGGAAATAGGCTCTCTTGTAAAAACCAAACCCAGCCCTCACTGACTAGACAAGGAGAGACACCCAAGGAGAAGGAAAAAACCAGACAATCAGTCCCTCTCCTTCACACAGACCACGTCCCTGGAGCCTCTGGCTTTTGCCCACACTGGTCCCTCTGCTGGAAGGCCCTTCCTCCTTTTGTTTATCTGGCTAACTCCCATCCATCCTCCCTAACTTAGCTAAACACCACCACCTCCTCTAACTACTCAGTCGCAAAACAGAACACATTCCGATAGGCGTGGAAACATTTTGTGCTGAGTGAAAGAAGGCAGACAGAGAAAACGCCATACTATATGATTCCACTTCTACGAAACTCCGGGAGGGGATAAGTCTAACCTATAATGACAGAAAGATGGGTGGTTGCCTGGGACCAGGGGTGGGGGTGGGGGCATCCCGGGAAGGGACACAGGAAACCTTTCGGAGTAACGGTCCCCCGGGTATATAATCATTACATCTCATTCCCATTACTGAACTGTACACTTAAAATGGGTATGTTTTATTGCATGTAATTTATACCTCAATAAAGATGACTCAAAAGAAACTCTCTTCTGGGAGAAGTAGTTATGACTCCTCACCCTTTCCAGCCCCCTCTGCCCCTAGGCTGGGTTCTGCACCCTCCCGGGCTCACAGTGGAGTGGCTGTACCTGCACTGGAATGACAGCACCTTGAAAGCAGGGACTGTGATGAGTTCATCTGCACCTTCTCAGCACCCGTTCAATAAGTGCTTGAACGAATGGGCAAAAGTGCCATCACTATCCATTCCAGCTGCTTCCTGGCATGACTTTGTTCTGAAGGTACCACTCAGCCTGGGGCAGTCTGTGTGAATCTCCTCCTTTGGTCATCTTTGTTCTGGCAGTGCCACCAAGCCTTGTGGAAGGTCTGCCCTGCCCACATCTTTCCCCTGCTATAGTCAAAGCCCCTTCCCCTCACAATCCATGGGCAAATTCCTCCTCCTGCTCCTTCTCTCCCCTCCTTCTCCCACTCACAGTCAAGTGCCCATTCCTGCCCTCGGTGGCCAGTGGACTTCTGGGCTGTGCCCATGAGGTCTGCATCCAGGAATAAGCTTTAGAACCTCCAGGAGCTGGTGAGAAAGAGATTCCTGGGCTCTTCCTCAGAGACACTGAGTCATCTCCCCACCCCAGGTGGGAGGGTTAACGTCATGCCTGCTCAGACATTCTGACACTCACTAGTTAAGAACCACAAGACCAGTCCAACATCAGGGGTTCTCCCTCCTCTCCTGGCTAGGGGTAGAGAGCAATGTTCCCTACCCCTTGGGTGGGCCCTATGCAGGCCCTGATGGACCTAAGGGGAGTGTGAGGCTAGGGCTGGTGCAGGGGCGCTGACTCTGGGCAGAGGAGGCTAGCAGAGCAGGATTCTCCCCACTTGGGGAGGACTTCCTTTGTGTCACTGCCAGCCCTCCCCCTCCCCATGCAAACACGGCCATGGATGGCATACCTGGGGCACAGAGACTCCTGGCACCCCACAGATACCAGGCCACTGTCTGGAAAGGAAAACCCTGGAGGTGAGCAAGGTCCAGGGCTTTCTGCAGGGAGGGAGAGGCCACCGGGGCTTGGGACTGGACAGGAAATAGAAACACAAGATTCATCTTGGAACAAATGTTGGGAAAACACATCTGCAGTCAGAGGGGAGAATCCAGAGCATGTTGGGCCCTGGACCGGAGCCCCCTTCACCCAGGGATCCTGGGGAATGGGCTTGTCACATGCCAGCTTGCCCCTGCTTGCAGCCCCTACCCCACGGTCTAAGGCTTTGGGGTCAGATAAGGGCCTGCAGCAAGGGACAGGCCAGCAAAAGCAGAGACTTCACTTGTGAAAAGCCGAAGATCAAAAGGTTTTAGCAGCTGTATTTCACATCTGGAAAGGGAGATGCCGCCAGACCGGAAAGAAGCTTCCAGAAAGAGACCCAAAGAGTCTGAAACTTGATCATTGAAGGGAATTTGGATTCAGACCTGGAAAGTCCAGGGTCTACGTGGGGAATAAAAAGAACCAACGTTTACTGAGCACTTCCCATGCACCAGGCACTCTAAGGATTCTCTAGGTGTTAACCCAGGTCAAGGGTCAGGTAGCCCCGCCGTAACAGAGAAGGCAGTGGCAGCCCACTCCAGTGCTCCTGCCTGGAGAATCCCAGGGACGGGGGAGCCTGGTGGGCTGCCGTCTGTGGGGTCGCACAGAGTCGGCCACGACTGAAGTGACTCAGCAGCAGCAGCAGCAGCCCCTCTGTAAAGACGGGAAAATGTGAGCAGTGTCAGGAGCTGGGATTTGAACCCTGGTGGTCTGGCTCCAATGTCTCAGCCCTTACCACTGTGCCACACCACCTCTGTAACCAAGGCTGGGGAGGAAGCGAACCCACCGAAATCACTGAGAGTCACTCCCACTAAGCTGTCAACCACACTGCACTTCACAGTTTACAGAGCATTTCCTCGGCCACAGTGTCACTTGACCCTGAGAGTGACCCCGGGAGAGGATGAGCTGGTGTGAACGGCCCCCACTGGCTGGCAGGCTTAGACCCAGGGCCTCGGAACGCCCTACCCCCAGCCCCTGCTCTTGCTCCCCAGGAAAGGAGGTGGGGCTGGAGCTGGGCCTCCAGGCTGCCCATGAGGGCAAAAGCAGCGGGCAGAGCCAAGAGGTTGGCCAGCCTCCATTCTCAACGGGACCAGCCCCCAGGGACGCCTGAGCCGGCAGCGGCCTGGATGCATACAGTGGGTGCTTAAGGTCTCAATGAAGGTCGCCAGTGGCTCCAAGGTCACAGGCAGAAATAGAGCCTAGGTTTCCTGCCCCCCGAGCCTGTCTCCGGCTGGAGGGAGCCCTGCTTCCTCCCAGAGGAACCCAGCACTGCAGGCGGGCATTGGAGCCGGATGGCAGGCCCGAGAGGAGGGGTCCAGAGGGCAGACCTGGGACAGAGAGGAAGGAGTCCAGCAGAGAGGGGGATTTTCCAGACTCTGCAGGCGAGGGGAAGGGGAGGGGGGGCAGCTGACTCATACCGGCCAAGGACTATACTGGAGTGCTGGGAACAATTTCAGGCGGTGGGGGTGTGGGCAAGGCACACCCCCAATGGCCAGGCACTCCCTGGACACAGGCAGGGTGAGACCAGACAGGTGGGGTATCAAACAGGCAGAGGGCTTCGGGGAGACAACCACCCCAGAGGCAGGCCCTCCCGAGAAGAAGCGGCCACACGAGGAGCTCCAGGTCCAAGTCCCGCACGGGCCCTGGCAGACAGGGGGCAAAGGCTGGGTCTTCCTCTCCCGGCCTGGGTGAGGATGCCAACCAAGGGAGGGAGCCAAGGATGTCTGTGTGGGAGTGAAAGGTCAAGCCATGGCAGAGGAATACCTAGGGCAGAGATTTGGGGCACCAGGGGAGGTCCTGATACAGATAGAGGATATAGGTGTGGGATACTGAAAAGGAGTTTTTAACTGAGGATTACAGGATCCTGCAGAGGTTACGTGTATAGAAGAAGAGTTTCTGGTGCTACTAAAATCAAAGCAGTGGGAATCTCGTGGGACGGTGAAGAGATGACAGTAAGAATGGTCATTATCCACGGAGGGCTTTCTTGATGTCAGGCCTTGTCCTAAACGCTGCCTGGACCACCTCAATTAATCTTCACAGCAACCCAGGCTTCAGTTGTAGGTGGTGGGAGGTGGGGAGCGGGGGCTGGCATTGCAGGGCTCCTGTCCCTCATCTGCGATAAGAGAAATCCAAGGAGCTCTGAAACCCAAGAGTGGGGTTATTTTTCTCTTTTAAAAATCTTGTAGCAAGTTCTTTTGGTGTCAAGTCCTGGCCTGCATCAACATGAAGCTGTGAATAGCTTATTCGCTCTACGTAGGGTGACCTGTCACAGGTTTTGCTGCCTCACTAGTCATGTGTTTGAGTATGGGGTATTGACCTAAACTCTACTGAGGACGTCACACCACAGCTGAATCACTCTATGTTACCTTTCTCAAGTTCAGAGACTTCTGAATTCCAAAACATGGCTGACCTGATGGGTCTGGATTAGGAGACTTACGATTGTTATTTCCATTTTGCAGATGAGGAAACTGAGGCTCAGAGAGGGTCATCTGTGTAAATGGGATCAAGCAGGTAAGGCCCTCTGCCTGGTACCTTGTATACAGTAAGTGCTCAATAAGTGTTAGAATTAGCACCATGCAGGGGGTACAGGGTGAGGTGAAGAGCTGAGAGGTGATCAGGATGCGCAGGAATGTGGGATGTGGGCTCAGGCGTAGGGTCACCTTCGGGTCTGGGATGAAGGGAGGCGTCTGGCTGCTCTGGCTGAGCAGGAAGCTTGCTTTGAGGGTTCAAGTTGCCTGCCTGTTCTGAGGTTGACTCTGGGAGGACTGGTGGGTGAGAACTTCAGGCTTCTCCAGTGACATTCTTCACAGGTCTTGGGCAGCCGGCCCACCTCCCACCCCCTCTCTCTGTGGTCCAGGCCTGGGGCTAAGCCCTCCACCACCACCCCGCCCCCCACAGCTGGGCAGGAAGGTCTGAGCACCGCAGTCCCCATGGAGCCTGCAGCGGCCCAGGGCAAGGCTCCAGGCATCTGGGCTGGAGTGAGCTCACTCCATCAAAATCCAGAGACATCGGAGGGGTGGGGGACAAACAAGCCACGCCTGCCCACCTGCCTTCTGCCAGCACAGATTCTGCCCCCTCCCCCATCTACGGTGGAGGGACAAGCAGATGCTGTCCCCCAAGCCCCTGCAAATATCCAGTGAGGGCCCCGAACTCAGACAAGTTCCCCCTCCCACTCTGCTAGGATGCAGGCTCCCTGGGAACCCCACCACGCAAGCACCCCGCCACCCCACCCCCACACACACTCTGCTACAACCCCGGCCCCAGACGCAGGGGCCGAGGTGCCATGCCCCACCCCCAGGCTGCCGGGTACCCTGTCCCAGGGCAGCAACGGCAAAAGGGAAGGAATCTGTCAGGGCAGCAGATTGTTGTGCAAACTGCCAGGGGCGGGAGGGCCGACACAAAGGCCAAAAGGCCTTTAATCCCCTGGCAGGCTGAGAGGGGCGCCGGGCCGGAAAGGAGGTGGCCGCAGCCTCCTCGGGCGTGCCTACACTGCCCGTGCCACGCGGGAGCCCTGCCAGCTTCCCACACTCGGGCTCCCAAGGCAGCAGGACGTTTGCCAGCCAGGTGGCCAGGAAGAATGCGGATGCGCCAAGTAAGGAGCGTGGCCTCCACTCATCAAGGGCCTTCCTGGGCGGGAGCTGAGGGAAGGTCTGTACAAGGTTGCTGCACACAAACCCGCAGCCTCATCAGCAAGACACGGGCGGCTCCCCCACTTCAAGAAGGAAAGAGACTCAGAGAGGTGACGTCCCCTGCCCGAAGTCACACAGCTCAGGCAACAGAAATCCCGTTTGAAAGCAGGGTCCCTGTGCTAGCTCAGAGGCACAGCTGCCAGCAGGCCCCTCCCTCTGACCCCTGCCCTCTGTACCGCGGAGGCCTGGAACCTAGGAAGGCAGCATTCCAGCCAGGGCACCAAAGGGGCACTGAGGCCCGCGGAGGGGGAAGCTGCTGCCTGGGGCCTCTCCTTCACCCCGCCCCGAACCCGCACGTGGCTTGCACAAGCCCTTTGACACCCTTCCCGTTTAGCAAACCGCAACCATCTCAGTCAATGTGAACGAATGTTTCCACCACTGGTGCATCTTCAAAGCAGACAACACAGAGAAGGCGCTCACTTAATAGCACCGTGAGCGAATGAATGAGTGAGCACACTTGCCCAGCGAGCCTGAGGTAGGCGTTAGCCATCTGACAAAAGACAGCAAAGTTCTGAAAGAGAAAGTGAGGGGACTTCCCTGGAGGTCCAGTGGTAAAGAATCCACCTTCCAAGGCCAAGGTGAGGGTTTGACCCCTGGTCAGGAAGCTAAGATCCCAAATGCCTGGTGTCTAAAGACCAAAACCCAAAACAGAAGCAATATTGTAGCAAATTCAATAAAGACTTTAAAAATGGTCCACATCCAAAAAAAACGAAAAAGGGAAAGCAAGGGCTTGCCCGAGAAGACACAGCTACCATGTACCAGGATGATCACTGGGCTTCATGTTTCCCCCTTGGTAAAACTGAGGCCCTAACACCTCACCCCAAGGGAAGGAGGGGACTGAGGCTCACACCCTGAAATCCATCCTAGGACACCATGCCCTTGGCTGACAATCCCTCCAGGTCTCAGTTCTCTCTGTGATAAAAATGGGAGCAAAGAACCGGCTTTGTTTCTCTCCTTCCAGGGCTGCCGGGGACACAAGCAGAAGGAGAGGCGACCTGCTTTGGGAAGTGTGGCCGAAGGCCCTGGATCTGTCAGGCCCTTTTCCAGTGGACTTGACCTGGGCTCTGCTTGAAGGCCCCTGCAGAGTAGCTGGGGCGGGCGCCCAAAAGGGATCTGAGACTGCCATAGCTGAACAAGAGCAGTCTATCCCTGAGTCTCAGAGAGAGGTGACCGGTGGGGTGGACTGGGTGAGCACCCCAACTCCAGGCCACCTAGGTCACTTTCTAGCTCGGTGGCCTAAGCTTCTTCCTCTGCTTAAAAAAGAAAAAAAAAGAATCATCAATCAGACCTGCACCCTAAGGTTCAATTCAAATCACTCTGACCTCTACCTACTGAGCACCTACGAGGTGCTGGCCCTGAGGATAACGTGAGGAAGCAGATGGTCACAGAGCTCTGTGTTCCCCCCATCAAACTGAGCGATGACAGCACCGTGAGAGGAGACCTCTGCAGAGGAAGGGAGGGAGCTGGGCAGAGCCCAGAGAAGGGTCCCCCCACTTAGCAAGGCTGGCGGCGGATTGGGGGGAAGCTGGCGCAGGGCGGTGGGGGGGAGACTGCGGAGGGTTTCCCAGGGGAAATGACAGTTCAACTGAGTTTGAAGGTGATCGCGCCTAAGCAGGATGGATAAGGGACAGAGAGCGTGCACCAGGCTGAAGAAAGGTGGGCTGAGGGCCGGGAAGAAGTTTGATGCAGTGGGACACGGTGAGCCAGGTGGCACGGGATCCTGGAGACCAGCCTGAAAATGGGCTTTTCCACTTAAAGAGCAGTGCCTCTATGCATGCTGGTGTCATGGCCAGGTCACGGAGCCTATTCTCCCGGTCCCCTCGGAGACCCCCTCTCTCTTCCTGCTCTTACACGCAGAGTCCGGTTTCCCCCTGGTGCTGAGCGCGCTCCCCGTCAGTCACTTACAAGCAGGCAGCTGGAAGCTACTGGGAAACGTCCCTGCCTCACCGCGTGCCAGGTGGGGCCCGAGCGGAGGGCGAGGCCCAGTGGGAGCAGTTTCCAGGCTGGGCGGCCCAGCAAGAAGGTCCCCGGGGGCTGAATGTCATCCATCAAGCTTCTGTCGCTGCCAACAGCGCCTGTGGTGTCCACGTGCCTGCCTGCTGCCCACAGCCCAGCTCGGTCCTCAGATTCCCTGGCTCCTGGGTGGCCCTGCCACCATGGAACACTGGGGCATCTGTGGGCTTTCAAAGCCACACCAAGCGGCCGGGTGTGCCCATGCCTTCCGGGGTCACGACCCATGGACTTCATGAATGAAGTTCATAGCACAGTTCCAGAGCTATGGAAGCATGGGGGGAAGTGCTGCACACATTTTTTGATGAAATGAGATGCCATCAATAAACGATGACCCTGAACCCACTAGGTTGGGCCTTTCCGCGGCTCTCGACTCATCAAAAGTGAAAGAAAGTGAAAGTGTTAGTCACTCAGTTGTGTTTGACTCTTTACAACTCCAAAGACTGTGTAGCCCACCAGACTCTTCTGTCCTTGGGATTTCCCAGGCAAGAATACTGGAGAGGGTTGCCATTTCCTTCTCCTAGGGAATCTTCTCAACCCAAGGATCAAACCCCCGGGTCTCCTGCACTCCAGGCAGATCCTTTATTATCTAAGCCACCAGGGAAGCCCAAGAATTAGGGGGGGAAAAAAGCCCTGAGTATGGCCAACCAGGTCCCGTGTGATCTACCCACACACATGTGTATACTTAGACATCTCTGCATCTCACCTCCTACTGGGCCCTTCCCACTCTCTGCCACATGGTCTCAGCAGTTCTCAGACACACCAAGCAGCCTCAGGGCCTTTGCATTTGCTATGTCCCCTGCCTGGGGCACCATCCTCAGGGGTACACTCTTCCTCCGGTTTTTGCTCAAACGTCACCTTTAGAGAGACCCACCCTGACTATACCCCGGGTCCAGAATCCATCCTAGTTGGCCGTCACTTCCTTTACCCTGCTTCAGAGCACCTCACCACCTCAACCGTATGTACATTACATGTTTACCATCTGTCTCCCCAACGGAACATCAATCTGCTCCACGAAGGCAGGGACTCTGTCCATTTTGCTCACTGCTGAATCCCCAGCCCCTAAAAGTGCCTGGCATTCAATAGATGCTCAACAATTCTGTTAACTTAATAGATGAATGGGATTTACAAATCAAGAGACAGGCTCAGAAAGGTGACTTGCCCATGGCCATAGAGTTGGAAGAGCCAGGACTTTGAAGGCAGGCCCCTGGTTCCAAAGTGGGGACTCTGTTCTACCTGAGCCCTCCTTCTGCCCTCTCTGATGCCTGGAGTTTTCCAGCCAGGGGGCTCATCTCTGGGAGGACAAGAAGCTGCCCATGGTCACCAGGGAGAGACCTGCCCACTGCCCAGACCAATATCCCTGGGAATGGGCAGGGGGTCTCAGAGGGAAGCAGGCCCACAGCTCCGGCTCCAGGGCCTTGCGCAAGGCAGCCAGGGAGCCAGGCCTCGGCAACTCCATTCCTGCTTGCTCCCGTGGGCATCCGCAACAGGAAAAAACAGGCTGCAACGGGAGCCGAACAGCTGCGGCCAGAAAGGCCGGCCCCCCCACCCCTAGGGCTTCCCTCATCTGTTTCCTGGAAGCGGAACAAGTTGGGGGTGGAGGGGCGGGCAGGCAGGGCCGAGCCCAGGGTTGAAGACAGGCCTGCGGGCAACAGAGCTGGAAATAAGAGGAAGGGTCCCTTCCTTCTGAAGGACCCCAGCCCCTCTCCTTATGACTAATGTTCATTCCAGCGCACAGTAATTCTGGGCAGGAAGAGGTAAGGGGGAAGGTTGTGCAGACAAAGACCTCTGGGAAAGGCTGGCTGCACAAAGTTTAGCTGGTTCTAAAGTCCTAAACGTCCCAAACACCACAGTGAGGACGGCGGTGGGGGGGGGGGGGGCAGGGCGAGGAGGGGAACAACTATTCAGTGTTTCTTAGACTCGCTTAATTTGGAACCCTTTCTCACGCAGACCTGATGGGACTACCACAGAACACACTTTGGGACTACCCACCCCAAACATTAACCTTTCCCTCAGCTTAGCTGCCCAAGGGAGGCTTCAGATGTAAGCTATAAGCCACCCAGGGGCTTCAAAAAGGGGGTTCCTGAAGACAGAGAAGCCCCAAGGCCCCATGAGATGTGCAGATAAAGGAAACACAGAGGTGACCAGGGGCTGGTGGCTGGAGGATACGAGAAAACGCAAACAGGAGCTGCCCTTTCCCGCCCTGCCATCAGCTGCCCTCTCAGAGGACGAGCCCCTCAGAGGCACAAGGAGGGCACAAGGGCACAAGGAGGGCGGCCCAGCACCCGATCATGGCCAGTGGCCTGGGACCAAGGCGAAGGTCCCAGGTTCCTACGCCCGGAGATAAAGGGAGCTGAGCGTTCAAGGGAGGGCCCCCAGCCGCTGGGTGCAGAGATGGGGTTGAGGGATTGCTGGGAGCGAGGGGAGGTGGGAGGGACCGGGGGTCTTCCAGTCGGCAGGCAGGCCGTGAGGGATGCAGGACGGGTTTCCAGTTCACCCCGCTATCTCGGGCAAGCCCTTTCCCTCTCTGGGCCCCAGGCTCCCTTCTCAAATGATGCAGCAAGGCCTAGATCATTAGTTTTCCAGTCTGTCCTCAGCAGCCTCGGGGGCCCCTTTAGACACTGGGTGAGGCGGTGGTGGGGGGTGGGGGGAGGACAGGAACAATACTCACTTCAATAAATAACGAATCCACCTTTTCCCATTTTTATATTCTGACCTCCTACATAATAAGTCTGGGGCAGTCCCTGATCAGCTGTATGCAAGTCACTTCACCTCTCTGGGCCTCTGTTTCCTCCTCTGTAAAATGGGTATGATCGTTTACATTGAGTATATACCTCCATAGGGTTGTTGCAAAAATTAAATAAAAATGTAAAATGCTACATGTGGTACTAGCACATGGTGAAGGCTCTGTTTGTTGTTGCTTATAAAATAACAAATTTCATAAACTTTGTAAAAATAGAATTGTATTTAGTCAAAATACTATTATTTTTCCCAGGAGGTGCTAGGTGCTTAGTCACTCAGTCATGTCCAAGTCTTTGCGACCCCGTGGACTATAGACTGCCAGGCTCCTCTGTCTATGGGGAGTCTCCAGGCAAGAATACTGGAGTGGGTTGCCATGATGCGGGTTAGATCCCTGGGACACTGGAGCGACCTGGCCTGTAGCACATCACTATTGTTTTGGATTTCACTGCTTAATAATAAGTTTAAAAGTTTTCAGCTTAGATGATCCCAAATGTTCCTTCTGGCTTTGTCATTTTATGACATCGAGATCCTGAAATGTTAGGATTTCTAAAATTCTGGACTGTGACTCCCCCCAGCACAGAGGGTGGGGCTCACGCAGAGAATTACAAAGTCAGAACCAGTCAGAAGGCACAGACTTCAGGGAACTGACCAGCAAAGGGTTACCATCTTCGTTATCATCATTTATCTGTTTATACCTGCCCTCCCCCACCCTGGTCCAGAAAGACTCGAGGCAGTTTACAAAGATGTAAACAAGACAGCAAGAGAAAAATCAACTTAACATGCATAAGAAAAACCTGGGTGCAGCAGACAGGGCCTGGACAGGAGTGAGGTGAAGAGGGAGAAAGCACGCGCTCATTTCTGGACATCTGGGAAAGTGAAAACGGATTTGGTTCTAAGCTTTCCAGTGGCCAGTGGGAAGAAGGAAATCCAACCAGTCCTTGGATTCCGCGTCCCAGGAGGTGAAAACAAACCTGTTGCTTAGAAGAAGCATGACTGTTCCAGATACTGAGACCGTGAACGTCCGGGGGGGAAAGGTGTATGTGTTGTCCGGCACCTTCTTTGCCCTGGATGGTGGGGCCAGCATCCCACCCGGGGCTACTGACCACCACGACTCTTTGAGGCTGAGGCCAGGGGCAGAGGCTGTGGTGATCACAGACGAGAGAGGCTGGAACGGAGGTCCAGGGAGTGCCCTCAGCATCCTCCGTCTGGGCAGGGTTACCCATCTCTCCCCACCCTGAACACAGCCAGTGCCCAAAATAGCCAGAGCAGGGGAGGGTGCCAGGAGGCCCGGGACAGGAGACCCGGCTAGGCCCGCCCATGGCGGCGGGCCCAGCCGGGACAGGAGACCCGGCTAGGCCCGCCCATGGCGGCGGGCCCCCGTGGACCAAAGCACACACATCCCAGGGCACACAGGAGCACCTTCACATGGGCACCCGGCCCTCCCTGGGAGTCCCCTACCCGCCAGGCTCCCCCCTAGGCTGCACGTTGCTCATGCAAGAGTCCAGGCAGCTGCTCCACCCTTTCCACAAGGCAGCCCTTCCCTCAGGAGCCAAGTGGAAAAGTCTTTGCAGAAACACCACCCGCACCATATAGGGAAGTGCTCGAAGACCTCCTCCTGCTCCCCCACCTCCAAGATCAGCCTCCCTTCAGGAGTCCCCTGGACGTCCCCAGGTGCAGGCCAAGACAATAGGGGCTATTCTGGGCTGCATGGGGGTATTTTTACAGCTCTGGTTGGGCCTCATTCCTGGGGAACCAGAGGCCGTGACCTCTGCAAGACCTTCCTGAAATTGTTGCTGCTCAGACTGTGGTGGCTGGGTCCCAACCTCTTCAGCCAGGCCTTAAGGCCCCGAGGGATGCCCTACAAGTGCCTCCTCCTTCAAGAAGCCCTGGGTGGGGGGGGGGGGGGGCAGGGTGTGGACTTCCTAAGCCCCTTGGAGGAGCTGGGTTCTGGCCTCTGGTCAGCCACTGATCTCAGTCTGCCCTTTCTTCATTTTTTCAGTTTTCTCATCTGCAAAATGTGGATAATACCAACAGTTTGTGTAAAAGTACCTGGAGGCTTCTGTGGTTAAAAGGAAGTTGTGTCTCCCCAGCTACTATGTGGGGGAGAAGGTAAGCAGAGTGGGAATCTTTTCTGCTTTGTCACTGCCTTTTTTTCCCTAGCACCTGGCACACAGTAGGTGCCAAATAAATATTTATTGGCTGATATAAATATTTGCGGAATGTGTCTGGAACCCCTACAGAACCACCCACAGTGCTGAGTACACAGGTGGCTAATACTCTTTGGTGAGAATACTGCCAGATCTCATTTTGGGCACTTGGCCCATGACAGGCCTAATGCTAAGGACTTTGCATTGATTATCTCATTTAACCTGCCAAACACTCCCAAGGAGTAGGTGCTATTATTGTTTTAAAAGCAAGAAAATGTGAGTTTCACTCCAAGTAGTTCATGACCTGGCCTGGGGTCCTAAAACTGTGAAGCAGCCAAGCTGGGAATCAAGCCCAGGAACCCTGAGGTCTCTGTCATCTTGCATAAAAACACTGCCCCCCACCCCCCACTCCAAAAGGCAGTGAAGTGAGCACTGAGCTGGGAGCCAGGAGGCTGAGTTCAGCTATTTAGTAGCTGTGTGGCTTTGAGCAAGTCCCTTGGTCTCTCTGGGACTTGTTTTCTTTTCCATGAAAATAGGAGCATTTATTTTGACTCCCTTGTGTTGCTGGTGAAATCAAAGAAATTCAGGGAAGTGACCGTGTCCCCCAGGTCAGCCTCTCCCCAGGGTCACCAGCTATGGAGGACAGTGGGAAGATGTCCTGGAAAGGGTGGGGGTGCCCAGTTCTGGCTCTGGAACAAAGCTCAGCAGCTGCGACAACAGCTGGTTAAGAGTTCTGGGCCTGGCCCAGCAGGGAGAGAGGGACAAGCTGAGAGGTCACCTCTGGCCCTTCTCTGTCACCCTTCCCTGCTGACAGCTGCTGGGGCCTCAGGGCCAAGGGCCCCGCAAGCAGGAGGGGTGGGAGCCGGCCGGCTGGGGTCATCTCAGTTCTCCTGCGGCCAACGGCTCGAATCCCAGGGTGCCTGGCCCCCACTGGCTCCACTGGCCAGGACGCAGGCCTGCCTGCCCCACCCCTTAGCCCTTTCCCCAGTTGCCGGGGAAAATCTGGGCTGAGGGTGGAGGGGCTGGAGCAAAGGTCTGTGGGTTGAACAAGTCTTGCCTGGAGCCAGGGATGCCCCAGAGACCCTGGCGGGCCAGGGATGGGCAAGGCTGACTAAGAAGGGGGTCCAAGAAGAGGTCTCATGGTTTTCTTGGCAACTGGCTGGGGTTGCAGGCCCTTCAGGGAGCCTTCTTGGAGCCTGTGAGCTCAGCCTTGCCCTGCCACACCCCAGGCCCCTCTCAGCCCCCTCAGATCCACTCCCAGCTCAGTGCCAAGCCCTTCCAGTCTGCTGCAGCCCACGTGGCTCCTGTTCCCCTGAACTCCTGCACACCCCTAATTACCACTGACCATATTTTCCGAAGCAAACAGGGAGCACATTTTAGCAAAGGATTCTTGGGCCACTTCCGGGAGTCAGAGGCAGCCTGGGAGATGTAGTTTGGATTTCAAATTCTAGGACATGTTCACGGTGTTTCAGAAAGATTAAATTTTTTGGCCCCACGGCACATCATGTAGGATCTTAGTTCCCCAGCCATGAAATAAACCCACACCTCCTGTGGTGGAAGCTTGGAGTCTTAACCACTGGACTACCAGGGAAGTCCCTGGCAAGACCATTTTTGTATTATTTGATTCATAAATCGAAGCTATCCTAGGAAATGTGTGCTGGCCACAGGCCACCTCACACCTCTTAGAGATGACTGGACACCCCCAGCCTGGCGACTTCCTACCTGTGCAGCCCTGAGCAAGTCACCTGACCTCTCTGAGCTTCTGATGCCTCATCTGTAAAACAGGAATAAAAAGGGCCGCCTCACAAGGCTGCTGTGAAGATTCGGCAGGACATCCCTAGAGCTTAACCCAGACTCAGGCATTTAACCAGGCACTGAATGTCACTTCTTGCTTTTCTGCCCCTCCCTACTCCTACCCATCCAAGACCTCACATGCCAAGAGAGTGAGCTCCTCAGAACCCCTGAGAATAACTCCTGTTCTGCTCCCTCACAGGTGAGGTAGGGCTCAAGGAAAAAGAAAGTGGAAAGTGAAATCTCTCAGTCGTGTCCAACTCTTTGGGACCCCCCTGGACTGTAGCCCGCCAGGCTCCTCTGTTCAAGAGATTTTCCAGTCAATACTGGAGTGGGTTGCCATTGTCTTCTCCAGGGGATCTTCCTGACGCAGGGATTGAACCCAGGTGTCCCGCACTGCAGGCAGACTCTTTACCATCTGAGCCACCAGGGAAGGGCTCAAGGAAACCTACCTACAAAAGGCTCTAGCAGAGCCCTGGGTCCTGGGCTCTCAGGGCTCACCTAGCCCACCAGACTCACTGATTAGAAGGGGAAAGGGAGGGAGAGCGAGGACATCAAGGAGGCCCCGCCCGTGCTGGAGAGGCTGGAGCTCACACCACCTGTGCCGGACCGCCGCATCTCAGCAGCATCGTCACAAGGAGCGGCTGGACTATGTCCACAGGGTTCTGAGAGCAGTGGAGGTAACTCAGAGAGGACGTGGCAGCTTGAAGAAGACAGAAGAACTCTCCCTGCAAGCTGATGGCCCAGGCAGACTCAGGACCCAGGCGTCCTAGCTCCTAACACGGGGGTCTTTCATTACCCATGATGCCCCCTCCCTGAGGCTGGGGTCCAGGTCACACAGATGAGGACTCTGGGAAGGTGGTGACAGGTGGGGTATTTATGCTGGGCTGAATCAAGGCCTGAGACCCCCGTCTCAACCCCTCTGACCGGTCCCAAGCCCCAGGCAGACAGGCCCAGCAGAGGAAATGCAAGACAGGCTGGCAAGCCAGTGGGTGCATGTCCTTGGCAGGGAGAATTCACCTCCTGGGGACTTGGGTTACCGGGTTACCGGAAATGATAAATCTCCCGCTGCCTGCCACCTCTGACCAGGAATGTCGGCTGCCTGGGGCGGGGGGAACATCCTGTTCACCAGCCCATGGACGGCCAGAGACAGCCAGGACCTGGCCAGCTCTGCTCCCAGCCCCACCCCTGGGGCCTCAGCTTGGGCTCTGGGGCCCCCCAGACAAAGGGCATCTGTTATTCTGGGACAGTTTTAACTGATCAATCACAGGAGGAGGAGAGGGCTGGATGGAGGACCCCCAAAACATTGAGAGCCATCCCTAAACCTGATCCATTCAATCCTGTCAAACATGGATCCTGAGCCCCAAGCTTAGAGGAGGGCGCCGATCTTGTTAATCCAGCGTAGGAGGCGGCACAGTGTAAGCGCTGGGTTAGGGCTAACCTGGTCAGAGGCCAGGCTCTGCTATGCGCCAGCTGGGAGGCTTTGGGTAACTGACTGCAGCACCTCTCGCTCCTCATCTCTGATAGGGAAGTGACAAGGCCGTGGTGGGACAAGGCTCTCTGGGAGCTCAGCTATGACACTCAGCACAAGGAGGGCCTGGCACACAGCAAAGGCCCAACGAAGAGGGGCCATCACGGGTCAGGAAGGAAGAATAAGGAAAGGTAACCACTGTCACGAGAGCAGGTACCACGAGCCAAGCATGCTCTCTGCCCTCATGGAGCACCTGGATCATAAACCAGCACTCGTTAAACACAGAAAATGATGTGAAGGGGAAATAGAGCAGGGTAAGGGGCCAGGGCGCGGCTTGGTAGAGGCTGCTGTTTTGCACAGGTCATCGTGGAAGGCAGCACGGGTGTGTGAAGAGAGCTGGTGCCTGCGTGCGTGAAGCACAGGGAACAGCAGCTGTCAAGTCCCCTTCACATGTTCTGGGAGCATTCAGAAGACCAGTTATCTGATCCTCACGATTGCCCTGAGAGTGAGGTATGATTATCCCCGTTCCCCAGAGGAGGGACAGAGAGGCTCAGAGAGGCGTGCCAAGATCACAGGGGGAGTAAGCGGCAGAACTAGAATTCCAAGCCTCCTTCTCAGCAAAGGGGCCAGGGGTTACTGCCCTCAGAGCTCCATGGGGAGGGACAGAGCAGAAGAAAAGAATGCACGCTGTTCAGCTGAAGACCGGATCCCTCCAGACTGGCCGTGGATCTCAGAGAGGTTTCATCTCCTGCCGGGGGCCCCCCTTGTCATGGACCAGCGATGCCTGTTCATCCACCTCCCAGCTGATGAGGGAGGGGGCAAAAGAAGGGCAAGGGGGGGAGGACGATGCTGGGAGGTGAGTGACTTTGAGTTCTTCTGGGCACCTCTGATCCAAAGCTCCTCCCCACAGGTGTGAATGCTGCGTCAGACCTGGACCGCGCAGAGAGACCCTCCTCCAGAGTGTGCCGCCTGCCTATGCCTGCCCGGCCTTGTCCCCACTCAGTCCCCAGGACCCAGCCCAGGAAGAGCTCCCGGTGCTCCGAACCAGGCGGAGGCCCAGGACGGGCCTTGGTAACCGGGGGTGGCAAAGCAGGCCAGCCCTCGCAGGCACCAGGCCAGCCCCTGAGGCCCGGCCAAGTGCAAACAGCATGCTTGGCGCCCAGATACAGGCGCGTTAGAGCGGGCAGGCTGCCCACTGCCCCCGTCACAACAAACTATCATCTCCGCCCTGCTCGAGGGGCCCAGGCAGCCGGCAACACTGCTGGGAGCTGGGGACTGCCAGGGGAGGCCTCCTCCCCCCTACCCACCCCGGCAACGGGCAGTGGGAACCTCCGAGGCGGGATGCAGAGGGGCCAGATGCCAGCAGCTCAACAAGGAGCTAAGAAGAGGCTAGTGGGTGGGAAATCGAGTGGGGAAGGGTGGGCTGGATGGAGCCAACTTTCCAGCATGACGTGCGAAGTCGGGCAAGGGAGAGTGAGACCTCCCCAGTGCCAAGGAGAAGGTGGAGATGGCAGCGTGGCGAGAGGCGCAACCCTGTCTGCCTCCATCAGGGGCCCCAGGGGTCTCTCGGCCTCCACTGACTGGGGCTTCCAAAGTGGCAACAGTGATGCCTTCTTGCCATGAGCCATATGGTGGCTGCTGAGTACCTGGAATGTGCTGGTGTCACTGAGAAACTTTGATTTGCTTTCATTAAGTCTTAAATTTAGGGCCACCTAAATTTGGCCACCTGATGTGAAAAACTGACTCATTGGAAAAGACCCCGATGCTGGGAAAGATTGAAGGCGGGAGGAGAAGGGGGCAACAGAGGATGAGATGGTTGGATGGCATCACCGACCTGATGGATGTTGAGTTTGAGTAAGCTCCGGGAGTTGGTGATGGACAGGGAGGCCTGGTGTGCTGCAGTCTGTGAGGTCGCAAAGAGTTGGACATGACTGAGGGACTGAACTAAAATTCAGGGACTTCCCTGGTGGTCCAGTGGTTAAGAGTCTGCCTTGCAATGCAGGGGATACAGGTCCGATCCCTAGTCAGGGAACTAAGGTCACACCTGCGGCGGAGCAGCTAAGCACACGTGCCACAGCTAGAGAGTCAATGGGCTGCAGCGGGAGACCCCGCATGACACGACAGGGATCTCGTGTGCCACAACTGAGATTTGACACAGCCCAATAAATAAATATATTTTTAAAATTCTTAAATTTAAACAGTTACATGTGGCTGGCAATCACCAAATCAGGCAGGACAGATTTACAACATCACCAACCCTTAAACCAAGCCTGGAGGGAGGGTGGACTTCATTTGACACAGGAGGAGACTGAGGCTTGCCTAAAACCACACAGTGGGTCAGCTGCACAGAAGAAATCAGAACCCAGGCCTGGCCTCTCCATTGTGCTCCCACCCAGGGTCATTGTCAACCCTGGCACAGACTTACGGAAATCATATGTGCGTGGGCGATAAGGCTGCCCAGTTAATCAAGACATCAATCTCTTGTTTTGGCCCGAATTCTGTCAGCTACACCGGTTATCACACACTGACCAGACGGGCCATTTATAAAAGTCTTTGATTTCTCGACATAAAGAAAAGGCAGAATGACGATGGAATAATCTCGGTTGTTGAGGAGCCAAGTCTTTGAGAATGCTGGAAATCTTCAGTGACATACAGCTGGCTTGGCCTTCCTGCCTCATCACCCCAGACCCCACGCAGCCCCCCGAGGCTCCAGAGACCTGGATGACACTTACACAATACCTCTTCCTGCTTCTGAGCCTCTATGTACGCTGCTCCCTCCTCTCAGAATGCTGTTCCTCTTTCTCCCAATCTAAGCTGCTCATCCATCCTTCAAGGCCTGGCTTAACTACCACCTCCACTCTGAAGTCTTCCTGGACCCCCCACAAAGACATCTTTCTCTCCTACACATCTGTAGGACTTAATTTCTACCTCTTAGAGGGCTAGAGATTTGGTCTTAATAATAGCCACTTGAGGGGACTTCCCTGGTGGTCCAGTGGCTAAGGCTCTGTGGTTCCAATGAAGGGGGCCCAGGTTCAATCCCTGGTCAGGGAACTAGATCCCACATGCGGCAACTAAGTGTTCAAATGCCAAAACTAAAGATGTCCCATAATGCAACTAAGGCCCAGCAAAATCAAATAAATAATTTAAAAAAAAAAAATAATAATAGCCACTTGAGTAAATGGTTCTCTCTCTTGTTAGAACCAAAGTTCTTTGAGATAAACACCAGGTTGAGTTTTTTCCACCATATTTATATAAGATAAACTATATATATATATATATATATATATATATATATATATTAACCCTTAGACACTTCCCAATACGAAGCAGAAGCTAGTGGATAATAAACAATATTTACTACATTGAATTGAATAAGTGCCTTAGGCTTCCCTAGTGGCTCAGACAGTAAAGACTCCACCTGCCAATGCAGAAGACCCAGGTTCCATTCCTGGGTCAGGAAGATTCCTTGGAGAAGGAAATGACTACCCACTCCAGTATTCTTGCCTGGGAAATCCCATGGACAGAGGAACCTGGTGGGCTATAGTCCATGGGGTCGCAAAGAGTCGGACGCGACAACTAAACAACAACATAGCGGTTTAGAAGCCTGGGGACTCAGTTTCTTACGGCTCTGCCCTAATCTGTGATCCTGACAGGCAAGCCCCTTCCTTGCTCTGGATCTGTTTGTACAACTGTAAAATGGGGGCAATGGTCGTGCCCACCTTTGGGAGAGTATTTGTAATTAGTACATGTATTTGACAAATACTATGCGCCAGACACTTGACAGATATTTGAGGTAGGTAATACTATCAATATCACTCTCCCTACTTTATGGAGGAAACTGAAAGCAAAATTAAACAGATAACAGAGTGATGCAAGTCAGGTGCTTAGCACAGCACGTGGCACATGGTAACGGCTAAATTGTACTTCCCTGGTGGTCCAGTGGTTAAGAATCTGCCTGCCAACCACAGGTTCCATCCCTGGTCCGGGGAGATCCACATGCCGTGAAGCAGCTAAACCCACGTGCTGCAAGTACGGGGCCATGCTTTAGAGCCCGTGCTTCCACGATAAGAGAAGCCACTGCGATGAGAAGCCCGTGTACGCAACTAGAGCGCAGCCCACACTTGCCGCAGCTGGAGAATGCCTGCAAAGCAGTGAAGACCCACGCAGCCCACGATAAGCTAATAATTTAAAAAAAGAGAAACGGTAGCAATGCTTTTTTCCCCCCTGTATAATGAAGACTCTAAAGAATTGGGAGAAATTTAAGGTATTTTCCCAGGGCTGGGAAGTTGGTGGTAGACAAACTCCGGGAGTTGGCGATGGACAGGGAGGCCTGGCGTGCGGCAGTCCGTGGGGTCACAGAGTCGGACACGACTGAGCGACTGAACTGAACTGAGTACACAGATGTTCCTCCAAATATTTGCTGATAGACTGACTCAGTCCCAAAAGTACCAGTGATAGATGGGGGTGACCCTAAGTGAGCCCAGGGAAGCTCCTACCCTAACCCCCCTGCTCCCCAATCTGCCAGGTGGTGGCCACAGACACAGCAGAGAACCCTTTCCTGCTCTCACCTTCCTCCAAGGACGGGAAATGTATGACTCTGGGGAGATGACTCAGGTCCAGTAGGGCTGACCCCACGGGTGAATGGATTAAGTCTGATTAAGTCTCAAAGGCAAGGGATACACCTGACCTTCTTCAGTCCTGCTAAGAGCTTGGACACACCATTCCTCTCCCCAGGTCCAGCCCAGACCAAAAGAGGGGAAGGGAGAGGAGAATAGAAAGAGAATCCACACTGACAAGAGTTTCTACATTGGCCATCTCTCCAGGCCCCAGTTTCTACAACTGTCAAATGATAACTCCCACATCATGAGGGTGGTTTTCAAGATAAAATGAGACAATGCATGTCAAGTGGAGCTTTTCCCATCTTCAAGATGCAGGGGGCTCACCAGGGGATCTTGTTAGCGTACAGATTCGGGTTCAGTAGTTAGTCTACGGCCATACCACCCTGAGCGTGCCCGATCTCGTCTAATCTCAGGTTCAGTAGGCTTGGGTGGGGCCTGAGAGTCTGCATTCCCAACAAGCTCCCAGGTGAGGCCCAAGCCACTGGCGCGTGGGCCACCCTCTGGGTTACGTGGATTAAAAAGGGACTAGAACAGCACTTAGCACACAGCAGCCCTCAAGGAAAGCTAGCTATACTTTTTCTTCTAAAGATGTATTCCCTAGGGGGTTGGGGCCGTTATTTCACCCTGGGGACACTGAGGTCCTGCGAGGTTGAGAGACTAGCCCAAGCGTGGAAGACCCGGGCTCCAGGCAGAAGCAGGATTCAAGATCCATCCTTCCCGTGCATCACACCACCCCAAGGCACCCCCAGCCTTGAGGGCAGCCAGAGAGAGACCTGGAGTGAGGACACAGCGGCCCTGACCATCCGCCCCTTGGCTGGCCCCTGCTGGGTCAGCCGGGCCTCTGGACATAAGCCGGGCCTCTAGACATAAGCCGAGGCTCCCCCGAGAGAGGCCCTGGGCCATCACCTCCACTCCCCCAGTGGCAGCCTCCAGCAACCTCCCCCTCCATCGCCTTATAAAGCGGCTCCGGACTGGTCTTTTCCAAGCTGCAGTTTCATTTTATATGGAGTGAACCAACTGCGCTCTCCCTGCAGCCTCGGCCTGACTGCTTCACACATTCCTTCTGGAGCAACATTACCTAATTTAACCATAGTCCCTGCTCTCCGGGCCGCTCAAAATAGCAGCTGCCAGTGGGGGAAAATGCCCTAATGTTATCAAAATAAACAGCTCTCCCTCCTCCCCCACTCTGGGCCGGCGCCAGCCTCGGGACCCAGCCCAGGGAGGAAGGAGGGCTGGGAGGACCAAGTGGGCCTGGTGTGGACGGACGCCCCTTCTCCCCACCCTTCCAGCCCTCTCACATCTGCTCCTCGGACACTCTCTCGGACGTGCTCTTGGGACACTCTCTGATGTGGGTTCCCGGGAGCTCCCCATTCCTTTTCCTGGCCCAAAGCCTCCAAATGTTGCCCTGGTTCCCAAGACTGGGATTCAACTTTCACTTTTTCCTAATAATAAAAACTACAATCGGAAGGATCCCGATCATTCCCCAGGTATTCATTAGGAGCTAAATGCTTCCCACACCTTGGCTCACTGACACCTGCAGAGCAGGGATTTCGTCTTCTCTTGCTTCAGATGAGGAAACAGGTGCTCAGAACAGTGCGGAGACAGCCCACGGTCCCAGAGCCTGGAGGCGGCAGAGGGGGAACTGGGGCCCAAGCCCAGCTGTCCCAGAGCCCTAACCCCCTGCCACCTTCTAGCTGGGGCACCTCCGCAGGGTTGGCGCCCAGGAGAAGGAGAGAGAAGGGGGTTTTGGGTGCTGGGTGGGGCCCGCTCACGTGGCTGATGCCAAACCACAGGGGCCGGTTATACACTGGCTCATGTTCTACCTGGCCTGTGTGAGCCCTAAGTCTGTCCCTAGAACTCCAGGGGCGGAGGCTGCCTGTCGAGCAGGGATTCCAAGTCCCTACTCCCTGCTCCCTCTGCCAAACGTGCCCCAGAGCAAGGCGGCCACCTTCATGCAGGGGACACCCAAGGGCTGACATACCTCGGGTGCAACCAGCGGTTAAGGAGCTGGGGGGGGCCTCCCCGTCCCCTGCACTCATAATGCACAGGGTGATCATTAACCAGGGCAGAGCATCACACTCCCGAACGGCCAGAAGTGCCAGGCCCCTTCCCACCTAAGGAATCCCGGGCTACTGAGGCTCTAGGTACAGGAGAGGGGTGACTGGGATAAGAAAGACCTAATCTGAAGGCACGGGGGCAGGGGGCCCAGAGGTGCCTGGAGCGCACTTAGGAGCATCTGGGGCCTCATCCCTCTGAGCCCCTCTTGTCCTGCTCCTCACCCCAAGTCACAAAGATCCATCAGTGGAGAGCACTGGACAAGAGGATGGACCTGGGCCTGGGAGCCCCCTCAGAGGGCAGGCGGAGGCTGAACCAAACCAAGCCCCAAGGTTTACCCAGGACGAAGTACCAGGGGCAGTCATGAAGGCAGAAAAAGAAAAACCGCAAATAGTTCCTGTCATATATCAGCTACCTGTTCTGGCTGCAGGCGATTTACATGATGTCTAACCTTCACTAAAACCCGGCAAAGACAGTTATTACCATTCCCATTGACCATTAACCTCTATAGGCTTCCGATAGCTGAAGCCCAGAGAGGTTAAGTCACCAGCCCAGGGTCACACAGCAGCAGTAAGGAACAAGGACAGGACTCAGGGCTGTACCTCCTGCTCTCGACAGTGTCTCAAAGCATAACCCACAGAATTATTTGGGGGTGGGGTGGGGTGGGGGGGTGTGCTCTTAGTGCGCATGTGGGACCTTAGTTCCCAGACCAAACTCACGCCCCCTGCAGGGGAAGCTAGGAGTCTTAACCACTGGACCACCAGGGAGGCTCCTCACCTGCAGGATTAACTGATGGGGGCCACAGGGGCTTCCGGCTCTATTCCTGGGTGGGGAAGAGCCCTTGGAGAAGGGATAGGCTACCCACTCCATTCATGGGCTTCCCTTGGTGGCTTAGACGGTAAAGAATCCGCCTGCAATGCGGGAAATCTGGGTTTGATCCCTGGGTTGGGAAGCTTCCCCGGGAGGAGGATATGGCAACCCACTGTAGTACTCTTGACTGGAGAACCCCCATGGACAGAAGAGCCTGGCGGGCTACAGTCTGTGGGGTTGCAGAGTCAGACACGACTGAGCAACTAAGCACACAGCACAGCAGGCCACGTGAAGGAGACTCTGAGTCCTGCTCAGAAACCCTAGGGGTGACAGAGCAGGTGGGGGTGGTCGGCAGGGTGTTCCCCATATCTGGAGGAGCCAAGAGAAGGTGGCCCCTGGGGCTCCCAGCACCCGAGGCCTGTGTGGGGTGGGGGGTGGGACCTGCACTGCCCCTCCCCCAGGAGGTCGCTCAGAGAATTCCCTTCAACTACTCAGGTGAAACCTAGGTGAGGCCTGGCAGGCTGGAAGCTTTGATCTTATCACACATTCCTGCCCCAGCCATCCCAGTCCTTGTCCCCTCCCCACCTCCTCCCACCTAAGAGGTGAGAAACCAGGCCAACTTAACCCTTTCCTCCCACTGTGTGCTTATGCTTAGTCGCTCAGTCGTGTCCGACTCTGAGACCCCATGGACTGTGTAGTTCTCCAGGCTCCTCTGTGCATGAGGATTCTCCGGGCAAGAATACTGGAGTGGGCAGCCTATCCCTTCTCCAGGGGTTCTTCCCTACCCCGGGATCAAAGCCAGGTCTCCCACATTGCAGGCAGATTCTTTACCATCTGAGCCACCAGAGAAGCCCTCTTCCTCCCACTGCTTCAAATCAAATCCAGGCTTGAGCTGATCTCTGCCTCCTTCCGGTTCCCCAAAAGAGTTGGGGGAGAGAAAAGAGGAAAGTGGAAAGCAGGAGGTTCAGCCCTACTCCACTCACTCAACCCTGCAGAACCGCAAAGCTGAACTTCAGTGGCAGCTTCCATCTCTCCTAAAGCAAAATAACCAGGCACTTCCCCAATGGTCCAGTGGCTAAGACGCCACGCTCCTGGTTCAGGGGGCCTGGGTTCAATCCCTGGTCAGGAAACTAGACCCCATATGCTGCAAGTAAGGGTTTGCACACTGCAAATAAAAGATCCTGCATGCTTCAACAAAGACCTGGAATAGCCAGATAAATAGACAAAAATAAATTAAACAATATAACCAGGCTCAGTATAAATAAGCCTCGCTATTCCCCACATCCATGAGCTCAGCTGAGACTGATGGCAAAACCGGCCTGCTCTCCTCTCTGTTCTGTGCATCTTCTCCCCTGCCCCAGCCTGAGGGCAGGGGGTGGAGGGGTGGTGGCTGTCTCCCCAAGACCCCTCTTCCCACAAGCTACCTGGAGGGAAACAGACAATAACTAGAATAACAAATGGGGACAGAGACAAAGTCACAAAGACCTCTCCTAGAGGTCGTGTAGCCTTGAACAGCTGCTCCTGAGCTCTTAGAAGGCTCTGCCTTGAAAGCAGCCCATTTATTGGCTGACCCTCCCTTTATTGACTAACCTCGCCTATCAAACTAGAAGCTCCTTTCAACCTCGCTTGCTGTTCATACCTAACACAAGACCGGGCATAGAGCTGGCACTCCATAAATGTTTGCTGAATGAATGACTGAAAAGTCCCACGTTGTATCTGGGGAAATCAGGCTCAGAGAAGTTACATGACTCACGCTGTCACACTGGCAGGGCCAGGAGTACAGGAATCCTAGACTCCTAGGAGAGTGCTCACTGTCCCTGGATTTTAGCTCAGCCGCAGCTGAACTGATGCGGGCTGACCACTGCAGGAGGGGCCCCAGGTCCACAAGGGAGGACAGGAGAGGCATCAGGAAAGTCTAAGAGAGCAGGAAGCCTTCTCCATCTCCGAGCCCAAGGCCCGGCACGTGTGGGCAGGGAGTCAGTGAAGGGAGACACAAGATTGGTAAGACGGTGGGCTTTACATGGTAATTACCACCAAGTCTTGAGGACAAGCTCAACTTCCCCTTCCTCTGAGTTGGCGAGTGGGAGCCCACTTTATAGGTAGGAAGAGTGAGATCCAGGGAAGAGGGTCAGTAATTGGCTGGCAACCAAATAGCAGACCAGGCCTTGACCTCCTGCCTCCTGATCTGACCAGTCACAGGCAGCAGACTGGAATGCATGTCACCTCAGCTATCTTGGTGACTTCCTCGAATTCTTTCCCAGCATTAATGATTCCAGCAGCAGGCTGGGGCCTTCCTGCTCACACGTTGGACAACAATGCGAACCCAGGGAAGATGGGGACAACTTCTGGCCCCCTGCCCTGAATGCTTTCCTCCTCCACTGGCCAAATCCTCCTTGCTCTTAAAGCCCCACTTCCTTCAGAAAGTCTTTCCAGAGAACTCATGCCAAATTGATTTCTTCCCTGACAATCCGCTATTGTCTAGACTGGAGTTGTGCTGGGTAATTGTGACTCGTGAGCCCTACCTCTCCAACAGGACCCTGAGCTGCTGGAGAGTAGGGACCAAGATTCTAATCTCTTCCAGGAAGACCGACAGAGCTGGCTTCAATGCCCACCTTCCTCTACACCTGGCTGTGTGCTCTTGGGCAAGTCACTGCTCTCCTCTGAGCTTTTTCTCATCTGGAAAATGGAGGCATAGTCCCAGGTGTGCTGGAGAGCTGATAATGCAGACAGAACACTAGCACAATGTCTGGCGCATGGTCGGTCTTTGGGCGATGAATGGGTAAATCAGGGAAGGCATGGATGAATTCCTGATTCCTCTGCGGCGCAAAGACGTTCAGACTACACAGTTTGGGACTTGTCTATAGATTCTGCTCCCAGCTGCATCCCTAGAGACGTGGGCACAGGGTTGGCTCAGAGCAGGCCCCACTCAGCAAAAGTCCACCGAACTCCAGAGTGAAATCTACAGATTCCAAAAGGAGCTTGGGACCCAATCGAGAAAGATCCAGGTTCCAAAGAGTCTCAGTCCCCAGGAAAGCCAAACCCGCCTCCTTGGGGAATGTTGTCATGAAACTGAGCTGGAGGTCCAGGGGCAACAGGCACCCAAGGCTGAGAATGGGAAGCACTTGGATAAGCCCACATGGTAGATATGCGGGTTGCTGTACCCTCTGCCAAGGCCGGCGCCGTCCACCTCCTCCAGGCAGCCTGCCATGACGGTGCCAGCCCTCCCAGATCATCCTCTGCCTCCCCAGAACAGGCCAGACCCACTCAGGAAGGGGCAACAAGTCTGGAGTCACACAACCTGGGCTCTGTTCCCAGCTAGGCCACGTACTGAACGAATGACTTGGGCCAGCCATGCCCCCTCTTGGTGCCTCAACTCTCCCTTCTGCAAAATGGAGACAATAATGCTAACATCAAAAGACTGCTGCGAGGGGACTACCCTGGCAGTCCAGTGGCTAAGACGCCGCGCTTCCAAGGCAGGGGGCCGGGGTTCAATCCCTGGTCGGGGAACAAGACCCTGCATGCTGTAACTAAGACACAAATAAAAACTGCTGTGAGGATTGGATTATATAGGATAATGCTGGGGAGAGCCCTGCGTGGGGCTTGGCTAAGGGAGGGTGGCGACTTGAACTAGAAGGTGCGCTCGCTGACGACCTGGGTGACCGAGGTCCCTGGGGAGGGGACCCTGGCAGTCCCGGGGCACAGACTGGTCTGTCCTCAGGAAGTCATCGGTCTCTGCTCCTCTGGCCGCAGGGCCACAGGACGGCAAATGGCAGCAGCGAGGGAAGAGCTGTGAAGTGACCGAGGCCACTGGGGCTGCGATTTACAGGGCCAGGGTCTCAGAGCGTCCAGCCCAGTGAGGGATCCAAGAAGAGACGTGATCCCAGTTCCCAACTATTTGAAAACTGGAAATGCCAAACAAGGAGATGATGAGTCAGCTGGGGTGAGGAGGGGGGGCCAAGACCTGGGGCGGTGGAGTGGGGGCGGGGAGGCAAGGCGGGCTCTTTGGGGGTGAGTCTGGGGAGGTGGGGGACAGAGAGGTGGGGGCAGGCACTCAGAGGTGGGCTGGGAAGGGGCCAGAGGCAGCTGGGAGTTCCCAGCCCCACCCCAGGAGAAGCATCTGTAGGGTCACCTCAGGCCACCTCTCAAGTCCCCCCGCCCCCTGTCCCCAATCCAGCCCCAGCCTGCCTCCCCACCCCCACAGCCTGGGATGGGGGAAAAGAGGCCAATGGTAAAAAATGAAACACCTGGACGTTCCCCCCACCCTGACCCCCTCCAGTGTAGAAGGGGCAGGTCTCTACCCAGCAGCCCAGGGCTAAAGGCTCAGGGAGGCAGGGAGAGCTTCCCTATAGTCCTGCTATTTCTGAGAGGCCAGGGGAGCCAGATTTAAAGCTGCGCAAGCCCACCACCCCAGCAACGGGCCTGCTACAGGATTCCCCAGGGCTCCCTGGGCAAGGTCCTGCCTCCTCCGGTAAGTCTGGGTAGGGGTGGGGGTGGGGGTGGGAGGTGGAGTCCCAGGAAGCCTCCCCCACCATTCCCATTAAGATGCAGGAACATCCTTTCTGCACCCATGGGAGCCACTTGGCCACACCTCCTGATGCTCAGAGCCCATCACATCTGCGAAGGGGACAAGGCGTCCACAGGCTCCAGCCTTTCCCAGGCCACACCCTGGGGCGTGCCCCCCTCCTTCTTCCCTCCAGGAAGGAGCAATCAGGGTGAACTCTGTCCTGCAGCTGTGGCCTCAGTGGGGGAAGGAGGGGCCGGTGACTGATCAGATGCAGCTACATCCGGGGCTCACAGACCGAGAAAGACAGGCAGAGGGAACAGGGATGATCCCTTAGCCTGGTCATTCTTTCAACAAGTCCAGAGCAGGCCCTGGGTCAGGAGATGGCAGTAGCTGTGATCGGAAGGTGTATCAGGCTGGGCCCTGGGAGCCCCGAGTCAAACAGCACTCTGGCTGTGCCCTCAGCAGGAACTGGGCTAATAAAACAGCCACCAACTGTCAAACGCTCGCGTGTTCCAGGTAGGCACCTGGGAAACAGACATCGTGATCCCTGTTTCTGACCTGAGGCTCAGAGAGATGAAGGAATCTGCCCAAGGTCACACAGCCAGGTGGGGGTGAGCCAAGACTCCAAGGCAGGATGCCCTGAGCCCACACGTTTCCCTTGACCACGTTGCCCAGAGAAAGGGGCTCTGAGTCCAGCAAAGGCACAGACAAGGGAAGATGGCCCGGGGGGCGCTCTGGCTTGTCCTACACGTTTCAAGTCTCAGCTGAGAGCGGCAGCTGGGAAGAAGGGCCTTCCTGCGTCCAGGGACCAGAAGCAGCCCCTTCCCGAGCCCAGCAAGGACCTTGGGTCTTGTTGGCCTGCTGGCTTCTTCAAGGCCGTTCATTTGTTCAGTTGGTAAGTGTTCACCTCCTATCACCCAGCAGCCTAACACCAGGCACACTGCATCGAGCCGAAGTGAATGCCAGCCCTCATGGCGCTTCCATTCCAGGTGGGGGAGACCGTGAATTCTAATTAAACACACACATATATAAGCTCTGAACTTAGGCTGGGGGGTTCCCAAGGATCAGGGTCTGTGGCTTCGTTCAGCAAGAACCCCACCCCTCCCCCTACAGGCCAATGCAAAGGCTCCAACTGGGAGTGGGGGCAGGGAGATGCCCTAGTTGCGAGTCGAACACTGTCCCCACCCCAACGGTCTCCTCCATCTCCTGCCAGTCTCCGTCCTCCCAAACTTGCTCCTGCTGGAGTCCTCCCACCTCAGTTAGTGGCAGCTCCCTTTCCAATGCTCAAACCAAAACTTATGGTGACATTCAACACCTTTCTTTCTGTCCCCTCCCCTCTACGCCCAGTCCATCAGCAAATCCTGTCAATCCTATTTTCAAAATACACTCGGGATTCAACCCCTTCTTCCCATCTCCCCAGTACAAGCTCCAGTCGCTGAAAGGCATTACTGAGGGGCTGGGTCACGGCCCTGCTTTTGACCTTGATGCCCCATGCTGTCTTCACATAGCAACCAGAAGGATGGCTCATCTCACCCAGAAGCAGATCCAGAGCCCTTCCTGTGGCTGACTCGCCTACCAACCCTCCCTCATGCTGCTTTAGCCATGTGCGTGCATGCAAAGTCCCTTCAGTTGTGTCTGACTCTTTGCAACCCTATGGACTGTAGCCCTCCAGGCTCCTCTGTCCACGGGATTCTCCAGGCAAGAATACTGGAGTGGGTTGCCATGCCTGCCTCCAAGGAATCTTCCTGACCCAGGGATCGAACCTGTGTCTCTTACGTCTCCTGAACTGGCAGGCGCCACCAGGGAAGTTCCTTAGTGTTTTGTGCAGATGCATCCAGCAAACCTTCGGGCCTCTGTGATCACCACTCCCCCACCTTTCTCTAGATACCTTCAGAATCATAGCCTCATCTGCAGATCACTCTCTGTCCTCTTCCCTACTGTCTTCTCTCTTCCAAACACATCGCTACCTGGCATATATAGTTATTGTCTGTCTCCCTGCACTCGCTACAATGCAAGTTGCTCGAGAGGAGGGAACTGGACTTTTTCGTTGTTTGCTGCCACCTAGGCAGGTCCAGGGTCAGGTACTTAGAAGATGCTCAACAGATATTTGTGCAATGGATTTTGAGTCTAACACTTAGGGACTTCAGGTTACAGAACACTGAATCGTATACATCAGTGTCAATTCATTCATTCATTCAACACAGACGCCAGACTCTGTGTGCCAGACACCCCCGAAAACCCAGCACAACAGAGAAATGGGGTGCCCTCCTCTGTGGCTCAGGGACAGGGCTCCGGCAGGTAGCTGGGAGCTGGTCCTCAGGACCTCTCATGATGTCACGGGTCCCCCGACCCGGGGTGCTCTGGGGTCCCTGCAGCTCTGGCACAGGTGGGAAGGGAGGGAAGGGTGGGTTCCAGGGGAGGCTAAAACTCGAAGGCCCCACATGCCCTGGCCTCAAAGAGCTGCCTTGTTCCCAGGACTTCCATGACGGTGCCCCTGGCCCAGTCACCCCAGCAGCCACGAGCCACTCCCTGCTCAAGGCCGCTATTGACACGGACCTGACGCCACCAGGCTGGGCAGCGGAGCTGGCGGCTCCCCGCGAAGCGAGTTCCACACATTCTTCTGGGTTTCAGTCAGCCAGCTCTGGGCGCTGGGGCGGCCAGCAAGCCCCAGTCAGGCCCTGGGAGCAGGAGGGGGCTGCAGGGCCAAGACCAGGCTTAGGGCAACATTCCAGCAGGGCCGGGACCCTCAGCCCAACCTCCTGCTTCCTGGCGGGATGGAGATGAGGGGAAGGCCAGGGCGGGCCCCGGGAGCAAGGGCGGTGGGCTCCGCAGATCCCTGGGAGGCTGCTAGGGGACAGGACCACGGTCGCCCCCTCCGCCTCCAGCCTGAGCCCCCACGGCTGAGAGTGCACTGGGGTGGGGGGCAACCGGCCAGCGCTGGGAGTCAGTTCTTCCCACACGCCCCCAGTGGTCTGAGGGTCCAGAACCCACATGCCTGGCCTCCAAGTGGCTTCTGAATCATCGCTCCAGATCTTTCCACATCTCGGGCGGCCCCTCACCCTCCCTCCCCTCCCAAGGCTAGGCAGCCCTGAGGCCTCTACAGACTCACCCAACGCCTTCAGCCCCCTGGGGAACAGCCAGGGAAGCCCAGTGAGGGCTCCAAGCAGGGCGGTGAGCAGTCCTCCCCCTCACTTTCCACACAGGGAAGGACCCAGCCTGGCCCACTTGAGGCCTTAAGGCCTTGGGCTTAATTCAACTGTAGGGTCTCAGGGAATACTGGTGAGGAAATTCATTAACAAACCTACGAACAAACAGGTAAGCCCACAGATGACTGTCCTAGAGTGAAGTCTTTCTCGCTCCCGCCAGGACAGGTGTCCCCAGGAGGCCCCCGGGGACGCTCCGGCACATCCATCCTGAGTGCCTCTGTCCCCAAGCCAGACCCCATTCTTCTTTGCCCGAGGAAGCCCCTGCACAACCTAGGACCTGCGTCCTCTTATCAACATCAATGATGACAGTTTTATCAACACCTACTGGCTGCCAGATCCAAGCGAGCAGGACGCAGGCAGGGCATGTGGTTTCCAAGCCTGGCTCGTGGGGCCACAGAGTAGAGTGTGTGTCCACGGCGGAGCAAGTTACACATCTCTCTCTGCCTCAACCTTCTTTGCTTAGAAAATGGGGGCTGTATTAGTAGCTCCAGCTTAATTCATTGAACAGATGTATTTACTGCGTATTTACTACCGGCGTTAAGGATACAGCAGCAGTGAACGAAAGCACAGGAGGCTCTGCTCTCATGAAGATTAACCCAGGGGAGAGAGGGACGTAAACAGGTAAAATACACATTGGATAGTGCCAAGGAGAAACAAAGCAGAGGAAGAGGGCAGGGTAGTCAGGGACTGCAGAGACGAGCGGCACAGGGTCACATAGGTATCTGCAGGACAAGTATTCTAGGCAGAAGGAACAGCAGATGCAAAGGCCCTAAGGTGGCAGTGCGCCCAGCTGGGTCCAGAAGCAGAGACCAGCACTTGGAGGGAGTGAGTAAGGGCAAAGAGGGCAGGAGGAGAGAGACGAGAGGCAGCGGTGGGCGGTGGGGGGGCTAGATCCGTAGGGCCATGGGGGCCAGATTAAGTGACGGGCTGGGTCTGACGTGAGTAATGTGGGGAGTGTAGGGAGGTCCTGACTGAGGGGACACCGTTCGAGGATCTGTTGAGGAACTTCATGCCTGCCGGACCACAGAGGGCACGGACAAATGCGAACCATATCCGTGTGATTTTCTCTGGCCTGGTAATAACCCCCAGACCACCCTCCCCATCGCCGCAAACCCTAAACCCAGTCACCTCCTGCCACCTTCCTTCCATCCATCTCCTGGGAGGCCTCAGGCCCGCAGATCCCAACTTGCCTGAGCTCAGCTTGTGAACAGGCCCAGGCTGAGCCAGTTGGGGGCCAGGACATCCCAGACACCAGGAGCTCGGCTGGGACATGGCGGGTAGGGAGGCATTCACCTCTGCCTCCCACGCCAGCCTCCGCCTCCCTCCGCGGACAGACAGCTCTGGAAATCTCCAGGACACACTCACAAGCCCCTCCTGGTGGCAGATCTGGAGCAAGTGGGGGAGGACAGGGCAGCTGGCTTTGTCAAGCGAGGGTTGAGGTAACTTGGGCCCTGAGGGCGAGGGAGGCTCCTCCAACCCAGCAGAGGCAGGAAACAGGTATCTCAGAGACTTCCCTCCTGAGCGCTGGAAAACACCACAATCACCTTCAAGAATCCTGTCTCTTGGCAGGGCTGGCCCCAAGAAAGGAAAGGCTAAGGCACCAGGAGGAAGGAAGGGGGTCAGCAGGCCAAGGCAGGCCCTGAGTCACCGGGGCCTGGCCCCCCTCCCTCAGCAAGCCTCCCCCACTGCTCTGAACTGAAATTACTCCCACACTTAATCACAGGCCACTGCTTCCTCTGTCTCCTGCCCCCAGCGAGGTCCTGAGCTCCTTAAAGACCACCCTCCCCTCCCCTTGGGTCCTACCCTCACCCACTCACTATGGGCTTACAGACAAGAGCTGAAAGGCGCCTGTCGGGAGAGATAAGCTGCAGGAGACAAGGAGAAGCCCAAGGCTGCCCAGGGCTAGGAACCTGTTGCTTAAAACAGACTTCTTGCCCCCATTTTACAGATGTGGACACTGAGGCTCAGAGAGAAGAACTTGTCCTAGATCACACAGCTAGGAAGCGGCAGAAGTGAGATTCAAACTTGAGTCCATCATAAGACTCCAGAGGCCAAGCTCTTTGAAGTCCTTTGACCCCCAGCCTTGGGTGGGACCATGAAGATTTCCATATGGCAGCGGAGGAGACTGTAATCTCACAGGATCAGAAAGCTGCCTGTTCACCGATCTCGGTTCTGGGGAAGTGCAGACAGAACCTGTTTTTGCTCACCCACAAACTCCCAGTTTACAGTGCACAGGAGGTGTTTAGCGAGAATCTACAGAATGAATGAACCCTGAACTCTCGCTCACTGTAGTGGAATGTTTAAAGAAGATGTTTAAATGTTTAAATGCTTAAAGAAGATGTGGTGAATGAACAAGTGAACGAGGACTGGTTGCAATCCATGAATTTCTGTGGAAATTCCTCCCCCTCACAGCAAACAGTTCCTCCCCGCCCCCACCCCCCACTGCTGATCAGGGGGCAGATTTGGGCAAGGGTCAGAAAAGGAACATTCCTTGTGCTAGGCTGGTGCCTACTTTTTTGGAAAAGTAAAGGTCAGTGTTGGGAGGTGCAGCCTCAGGTCAGGACTAGGGAGCCACCGGATGGGCCCTGATGGATGCTTGGGGGTGAGAGGCTGAGACAGAAAATTATGGAAGTGGGGGAGGAGAGGTGCTGGGGGATGGGCAAGAGAGGTGAGGGGTCAGGTTTGGGGTGGGGGTTTGGAGTGATGCAGGTGGGCAGAGGTGAGAAGGAGCCAGCAAGGCGAGGACAGGGAGTCAGTCGCTGGATAAACATTGGCCAGCTTAGAAAAGTCCATCTCTTGGCTCTGAGAACAGGGGACAGGGATGACTTGGGACCACCTGAAAGAGGCTGGGTTGGCTCTGTGGATTCACCACTCAGGCCCAGCTCCCCAGATGTGTCCTCAACCACATCTGCCACCAGCTCCCTGCCCAATGACCCCGCCCTGCCCTTCTCAGGTTCACTGGCTCCTGACAGCCGCTCTGGGCCAAGTGTCCTCTCTCCCTCGGCCTGGGCCCATCCAAGCTGAGAACAGGGGAAGGGGCTGTAAGAGAAGGCCTCTCCCACACCTTGAAGATCTGGGAAGAAAGCTGGGGAGACAGATCCACTGACTGTCCACCACAAACTGGCCCAGCAACAAGCACTTCTGCACCTACTCCACCCAGTCCCGCACTCTCAGTTCCCTGTGGGCATGTGGGCTGGTCTCAGAGAGGTTAACAGCTTGCCTGGAGGGCACACAGTTTCTCAGTGAAGGGCAGAGATTGATTCAAATCCCTGATCTGTAAGACTCCAGGGCCTGTGGCTGTTTCGCAGAAGACTCAGTTGTGCCGAGACTGGTTCTTTACTTGTGCCTGCCTGGTGACCAGCTCCCCAAGGGACAGACGTCGTGGTAAAAAAAAAAAAAGTTCCCCGTGAGGATGGATAGAGTCCCCATCACCAGAGTGCCCCTGTTCCAAGTTGGCACAGAAAGGTGAGTCCTCGCCCAGCCAAGTTCCCACTCTGCTCCAAGTTCCTCCGCCTGCCCACCCCCCCCCAGGAATGGCAAGGCCGGGCCATGCCTAGCACGACTCCGAGACTCGGCAACGTGGCCGGGCGACCCACTGGACTCCCGCGAGGACCGGTCCCGCCCCCGGACCCTCGCGGGTTGCCCTGGGTGACCCTTCCGGAGAGCGCCACGGAGGAGGGTGGCGGTGGCCTGTACCAGCACAGGGTCCCTGGCGGGCGACGCCGTGCCGGGCCAGAGTCTCCAGCCGCGCAGCCTCGGCGCCCCCGCCAAGTTGGCGGGCGCGGCGAGCCGGGCCCGGGGCGCCTCCCTCCTCTCCGCCCCGCACACTCACCGCGAGCAGCAGCCCGTGCAGCAGCAGCAGCGCGCCCGCCGCCCGCCGCCCCATGGCCCGGCCCGCTCCGCTCGCTTGATCGCTCGCTCGGCGTCCGCCCGCAGCCGCCCGCTCGCCTGCCGGCCGAGACCTCGGAACGGCGCGGCCCGCTCCAGCCTCCCCGACCCCTCCCGCGGCAGCCCCGCCCCTGAGGCCGCCCCGCCCCGCCCCCCGGGGCGAGGCCACGCCCCCGGGACGAGGCCCCGCCCCGGGATGAGACCCCGCCCCCGAGACGAGGCCCTGCGCCCCAGAACGAGACCCGGCCCCCCAAACTAGGCCCCGCCCCCAGGGCGAGGCCCCGCCCTCGGGCCCAGGGCTTCTCTCTCCCGTGCAGACCGCGCAGCCAGACCCGGCCTTTGTCTGGGCCCCCAGGGCCCCCCTCCACTACTCCGCGCGGGCTGCGGCCCAGCCCGGCTCCCCGCCAAACCCGGCCTGGAGTCAGGGATCGGACCAGGGCCGGCGCCCTGCGCGCGGGCTCGCCCTCCCTCCACGTGCACGCCTCTCTCGCACGCCCCCTCCGACCCTGGGACCCCCCAATCCATCCGCCCTCACAGTCTTTCCCACTCCGCAGACTTGACTCCGCGCAGGCCGCTCTCCAGGATCTTCCAGCACGGCACGCGCTCACCCCAGCGCCCTTTCTACACGGGTCACACACGCTCGAGCCAACTTGGCCTCCCGAGGTCACCTGCTCACTCACAACTTCACGCACTAACGCGCTTGACCACTGCCCGTGAACGCTTGCGCACGCTCAGCTGCGTCACCCAACTTTCAGGCACTAACAGTCCTCACCGGCCCAAAAGATCCTTCCCTCCTCTGAAAAGCCACAGAGTCGGACACGACTGAAGCGGCTTAGCAGCAGCAGCAGCGGCGGCGGCTACAGGTGATGCGCTGGACACAGCTCACACTCGCAGTTGCTCACATTCGCAGTCATATTTTCACATACGTGAATCCCAGTATAGGAAGCTAAATGCCATCTTCACGCTCAGGTTCCCCACACAGACCAACATTTCTCACATGCTCAGTTCAGTTCAGTCGCTCACTTGTGTCCGACTCTTTTGCGACCCCGTGGACTGCAGCCCGCCAGGCCTCCCTGTCCATCACCAACGCTTGGCTTACTCAAACTCATGTCCACTGAGTCAGTGATGCCATCCCACCATCTCATCCTCTGTCGTCCCCTTCTCCTCCCGCTTTCAGTCTTTCCCAGCATCGGGGTCTTTTCCAGTGAGTCAGTTCTTCACATCAGGTCCACAGCACCTGAATTTTTTACACTTTCTCACACACTAACCACAGTGCCTTACAGAGGACACTCTATATGAAACCGAGTTTCCCTGACACACCATTTTCCTGTCACTCACAGATCAACTTTGATTCACATAAGTCATAGCCCTGGTGCCAGAGACACACCCACCCAGGCCCAGACACAGACACTGCCAAGGCCCCAATCACAGATGCTTGGGGCTGACGGCAGTCCCTGATGACACAGACCCACAGACAGCACACACGGCCCTGACACCAGGCCTCCCCAGGCCGTGGGCTCCTCTGCCTGAAAATTTCTAGGGCAGCCCAGGCTGATGGGTGGAGAGAAAATTGGGATGTGTGAGTGTGTGTGTGTGTCACACAGAGGAAAACATTTTGAGTAATGATAGAGGGAGGAGAATAAACCTGAAACCCGAAGTTTCCATTGTTTCCTGTGAGAGTTGCTAGGTTCCAGAGACTCGTGGCTGGGTTTGCAGCCAGGATCGAGGTGAGTTGTGGACAGAAGGAAATGTCCAGCTCACTGGGCGGCACCAGGCCTGGCTCCGGAAGGCGTGTTCCCTGTGATAGAGGCCTGCAGGCTTCCAGCCTTCCATCCAGGAGATGAAGAAACACTGGCATCCTGATTGGCACCCAGGGGGTTGAGAAAATACTGGCATTCTCACTGCTAACCCAGATAAATGCCCATCTCCAAAAGACTAGGTTCTGCTCCACCCTGTGGGGTGTATCCAGGAGGCCAGTGCAGAGCTGTAAGGAGCAGACAGGACATCCACAGTGGTCTGGCCAACTCCCTGGCCCCAATCCAGATGCCAGACACATCTCTGAATAAAGTGTTTCTGCTCCAGATAGGTGGAAAAGGCAATGGCACCCCACTCCAGTACTCTCGCCTGGAAAATCCCATGGATGGAGGAGCCTGGTGGGCTGCAGTCCATGGGGTCGCTAAGAGTTGGACACGACTGAGCGACTTCACTTTAACTTTTCCTTTCATGCATTGGAGGAAATGGCACCCCACTCCAGTGTTCTTGCCTGGAGAATCCCAGGGACGGCGGAGCCTGCTGGGCTGCCGTCTATGGGGTTGCACAGAGTCGGACACGACTGAAGCGACTTAGCAGCAGCAGCAGCTCCAGATAAGAAGGTAGAGGTGGACAGAGGAGGGATCCCTGATCTTGGTGGTGCGTGTGTGTGTGTGTTAGTTGCTCAGTCTTGTCCGACTCTTTGCACCTTAGACTGTAGCCCTCCAGGCTCCTCTGTCCTTGGAATTCTCCAGGCAAGAATACTGGAGTGTGTTGCTGTTTCCTTCTCCAGATCTTGGCACTTGGTGAACCCCTAATCTGCTGAAGGGAAAAGGGAAGATACAGTCCCTGTCCTTGGGTTGTTCTCAGTCTGATGGAGAATCCTGTCCGTACCGCCTTGCTGTGAGGTCTTGAACAAATGTTTTAACCTTTCCGTGACTTCATTTCATCATTTGTACAAGGCGAATAATGTTAAGACCTCGGTCACAGTGCTGTTATGAGGATTCAAATGAATTAATATATTTAATTTTTGAAAAGAACGGTTTCCTGAGACTTGCCTGGTGATCCAGCGGCTAAGAATCTGCCTTCCAACGCAGGGGACGTGGGTTTCATCCCTGGTTGGGGAACAAGGATCCCACATGCTACAGGGCAGCTAAGCCTGAAAGTCACAGCTAGAGAATCAGGGAGCTGCAACAAAAAGATGATTCCGCATGACACAGTTAAGACCTCATGTGCCACGTCTAAGACCCAGGGCCGCCAAATAAATAATAAAATTAAATACCTGGGAAAAAATCAGTTTTTGGCACACGGTAAGCCCTAAATAAGCAGTAACCATTTCTTTTTCTGCCATTTCTGAGGGAACTCCCAATCTGAAGAGACAGTCACAACTCAGCCCTCAGGGGGCTCCAATCTGATGGAGGCGCAGTCTGAGTCTCTTCTCTCGGTCTGAAGGCCAGATATACCTCTGCCCCCCAAGGATTTCTAGTCTGATGGGGCAGTCCAGGCTTGCACTTAGGAACTCCCTGTCTGATGAGGAAACCTACAAAACACCAATGACTTCAGAGCTGGCAGGTGGCCAGCCTTGGTGGCAGGAACTTTCCAAGGCCTTGCCTGGTCCTCGGAGCATCAGCACCTGAGGCAAATCCCATTTTGTGAGCTGCCTCAGTCTCTGTTCCCTACCTCGGGCCCTTTAAGTCCCAGAGCCTTGGCTTCGTGGGTGATTTGCTCATAAGCAAAGGGAAAGGAGAACAAGTAACTCTTTGTAGATGTGCAGTCAAGACTAAATCTCAGCTATAAGCCTTGCTTCCTAAAAGAGGCTGCAAAAAGAGATGGTAAAGCTGACTAGACTGGCAGGAAGGGGGCTGACGTGGAGGGCAGGAAACATGGCCTGTTGAGAAAGTTCCAGGGTAATTCCACCGACCAGAGGATTGGTCATCCCCCTATTTATTCTGCGTCCTCTCCTTCCCATTAAGGGATTTGGCCGGCTCTGTTTTATTTTTGCTGTCCTTGGTATCTTTAGTAAATGTTTCTCAAGTTGCTTTGTCTACAGTCTGGCTATCTCCTCATATGGCTTTGAAGAGGAGCAAAGGCAAGGCCTTGCAGAGCCAGGGAGGCACCTATAATCACCCTGTGTGTGTACTTATAACTCTGGGCACTGGCCACACTCTGGGACGGAAACAACTCAAGTCTCACAGAAAGTTCCTTAGATAAGGAGAGACTACCAGAGTCTGGAGCAGCCAAACAATTTGGCTTCTGAAAAACAGGAGTCTGATTTAGGATCTCTAGTCTGATGAGGGAGTTCAGACTTTGTGAGTCACCCATCTGCCACTACAAAACCAATAGGACTCAGCTTCCCCTGGCTTCCTCTCCCACTCCAAATCTTTTCTCTGCCTCAGAGCTTCTCACTCCTTCTGTATTCCTTTATTCATTCAGGGCTGCCATGGACGGTGGGGTGGGTTGTTCACTGAACAAGCATATGCAGTCAAGGGAGGCCTATTGCAGCGTTAGATCTGCCCGGAGGGAGAACCTTTTGAGAGCATGACCAAAGGCATCATATGGCCTAGTGGTGGTGCCTTTCATTCAGCAATGAAAGTAAACATCTACTTCGCACAAGTGTTCCAATGCCCTTGTCAGAAAGCAGATGCCAGCAGGGTAAGGATGTGTACTTGGGTGAGAATGTGGAACTGGAAATTGGTGTGAAAGGGAGTGAGGAAGAGAGGGGATAAGGAGATTATGTGGAGAAGAGGAAGAAGACAGGGGAGGACACGGTTCTAAGCAGGCAGCGCAAGATCGTGCAGACAGAGGGATGCCTGCAAGCTGGGAAGATGCAGTCCAGGCCAGCCCTCCAGCCACCTGCCTCCCCTACTGTGGTCATTGCACATGTCCTTCCTTCTCCTCCTTAAGTGCTGCTCTTACCAAAACCCACCCCCTTTCAGCCTGCTGCTCTCTCTCTTTCTTTTAACTTTCTTTGAGGGTTCAGCTCAAACCTCATGTCGCCATAGAAGCCTCCCCAAGCTCCCAGACCAGATCACTCTGCTTTCCCACAACCTCCCTCCCCCATGCTTCTCCTTCTTAACATTTTTGACAACTGCGATCACTTGGAAGACCATCTAACATGAAGAGTGAAGAGACGTAAGGAAGGCAGAGAGCTTGACTGGCTGGTCTCCATTTTGTTCCTGACTGTATCCCCTGTGAAGGACACAGTGCCTGGCTGAGTTGGCCCTTGAAAACTTTCACTTGAATGAAAGAACAAGTTGGTTGAAACGTGGCACCAAGATGTAAATGTCCCCTTTCTGGTTCTGCTCAGGGCAAAGATCAACTCCCTTCACAGTCTGATCAGCCTTGAATCTCATTGAATCACAGTCCCAGGCAGTGCAAGTGAGTGTATTTTATTACCGCCCTTTTCAGACAAGGAAACTGAGGCCCCAGGGATGAAGCAGCTTGCCCAGATCTCACAGTCAGTACAGGATGGAGCCAGGATTCGCATCTTGTCTGTCTGATTCTAGGGCTTGCATTCTGAACTGTTCCCATTCCTACTACCCACTGGGTTGTTCTCAACTCTGCCCATGCAGAAGTGTGAGGCTTCCGAAAATGACCTTGGGTTTGACTCTCCCTTTCTCCCTCCTAGTATTTTCCTACCACCTTTCATCATTACCAATTGCTTTGTTGGCCCAGAGGAGGGTTCCCACGCTGTCCCTTATGGATCACTGGCCCTCTGAGATTCTCTTTGGGAAAGGGGTTCCTTGGTCAAGAAGTTTGGGAACTCTGTTCTCTTTCCTGCACCGTGGCCACCCCAAGGGACCCCAACACAGGAAAGTTTCTGAGCAGGCCTCCAGAAAGTCTCCTGTCCAACTCTGCTCAACTCAGCATTCGTCAACATATTTGAGAATGGAACCCACGTGTTTTTTGGAAAAACTTTTCAACATCTCACAAGACGGATCTTTCTCAGAACACGCCAGCCCCAGAGCCTGGCTCCTGAGCTGACCATAAATGGTGTCTGTAATTTGAATTTGTCCCTGGAGCCCCCACACCCCTCCAGCCAGACTGGAATTCCTATGGCCTCCACACACCCCCTCACATTCCTGCCCATGCACCCCTGCTTCAGCTCTAGATGTCTGTGCGGGGGATGGAAGTTGGAACTCCCTAAATATTCAGTTTTCTTCATTTGTCACTACACATATGGGCGTTTTTACCCACTGTGATCGGCATATGCTAAAGATTTCCGGTCTTGCTTTTCTCACTTACCATTTTCATTAAACACAGTTCGATGTGTCAGTCAAGACCAGGGCTACCTAAAAATGGCTCTGGGGACTGGTGCCAGTCCCCAAACTGTGTATTACCAGTCTGAGACAAGATAAGAAGCTTGCTCAGAGTGTAAATCGACTATGTCAGTAAGCACTTTGTTTAGCTCAGCTGACACTATTTTTCTCTTGGAATAGTTGGTCCGTTTTGGAAGCGGCACATAGATTCACAATCTGGTACAAGCTCTTCATTGCAGATGGTAATTGTTAGCAATTAATGGGCCAACTACTCTGAATTGACTTTGCACATAATATTTCTAATGACTATTTGGCATCTTGTCTCATCACCACACCACCATTCATTAACCCTATCTATCACTGGATATTTGGGCTGTCTCTAGGTCTCTGTAGGGCTTCCCTGGTAGCTCAGATGGTAAAAAAAATCTGCCTGCAAAGCAGGAGACCCGGGTTCAATTCCTGGATCAGGGAGATCCCCTGGAGAAGGAAATGGCAACCCACTCCCGTATTCTTGCCTGGAGAATTCCATGAACAGAGGAGCCTCGTGGGGTACAGGGTCACAAAGAATCGGACACGACTAAGAGACTCACACACACTCCAGGTCTCTGTGATTCACAAAGCATTGCTATGAGCCGATACATACGCATCTGTGGGTTTACTTTTTACAGTTCCTTCAGGAGCTTAAGGACCATAAATCTGAGGCCAGAGAGGTGGGGTAACCTCCGCAGGGTCACGAGTGGCAGAGACCTGCCACCCACTCAGGCCTCCTGACCCCCGGCCCCTCATCCCTTCCTCCGGTCCGCAGTGCCCTTCCGACTGGGCAGATTTTCCGTCCCTTTCATGCTTTTCTTTGCTGGGCTCTGCGCCTTCTGCAGCGTTCCCACATGTTGTCTTTTGGAGCTTGAGAGAAATCCTTTTGGAATGTCCTGTGCCTTCTCCCCGAGTTCCCGGCTTTGTTCAATTGTTCATGAGAAATTCCTGCCTTGTTGGGAGGGGCTCAGGAGGCTGTTAAAAGAATTTGCCAAAAATGGTGGTACCAACTCGGGCAGAACACACATCGGAGGCTCTGCCTCTCCCAATATTCCAACTTAAAAAAGGGCCATGTGGATGCAACTGGTGGGGAGAGTGTTGCCCACTCCTGTCTCCTCTGTAGAGCAAGCTCAGACAGAAGAGACAGGGATAAAGCCAGCCTCAGGAATGAGGGGTGGGGTGGGCCGAGGCTTAGAGGGTTAGCTTCAGAGATGAGGAAAGATAAGGGCGGGGTGAGGGCTAGGAGTAGGATGAGTGCGGCTCTCCAGCACACGTCGTGGTAACACAATGCATTTATTTTCTAGAACCATAGCATCGTTCTAGCAAATGATCTATTTGAAAAGGGCCACATTGGATTGTTTTAAATAAACAAAAGGAATTCTAGTATCATGCAACTATACTCGTGTTACCAAAGGATGCAGGGACCAGTGGATTAGGCAATTGAGACCACAGGTGGGCTTTCAGGAAATTTCTCCCTTTTACTATCTCCTGGGAAGAGCAAGTTTCAGGTGAATGCTCCCCTGTTCAGAGTATTGGTGTTGGGAGCAGCCCAAACCTCCGGGGGTAAATACCATTGTTGCTGTGTCTAAATTTCTATATACTTCAAAGGCTATGATTTCCCCCTCTTTCTCTTGGAATCTGTTCAATAAATACTAAGAAAGAAACTGTACTTTGGATGGAAAGGGCATTATGTTGAGGGGCAGAGCCCTGGGGTGGAATCCCAGCTCTGCTGTTTACCAGTTGCTGGGTTTGGGCATGTCACGTTTTTTCTCTGAGCCTTAGTTTCTCCCTCTGTCAAATGGGTACTAACCTAGCCTCGAAGGGAAAAGAGTTCTGTGAGTCTCTGTTTTAGGCCTTGGCAGTGTGTCTGACACACAGTGTGGGTGCTCAGTGATAGTGACATACGTCTGTAGGTGTGGAGAACTTTCCTGCGCCACCCTCAGCCTCGGGGACGCTTATGCTGCTCCGTACACAAACTGGACAGCACAGCAGGCTCCTGCGCTGGTCTGCAGCTGGTATGCGGCGTACTGTTCCCATGGTTCCTACAGAGGCATGGCTTGAACAGTGGACCTGGGGGACTTGCTGTGGCCTCTGCATGGCCACATGGAGCAGAGGGCCTTCTCTAACTGGAAGCCTTGTTTTCTCCGGACTTGGGCTGAGTGACTGCTGGGATAGAATGCTGAGTGCTGAGTTTCTACCCTGAGTAACAGTAAGGCCAGCGCAGAGATCCTGTCCCTTTTGGGTACCATGCAATCCTGAACCTTCAAATGTGAGCATCCACTATGTACTGTGCTCTGCACTGACATCTCTCATTCATTGACCAGCCGTTGTGTACATCTGCAGAGCACCTAGTTCTTGCAAGATGTTGTAACCCTGAAGATAGTTACTGGGCTGGACACAGAGTTTGGTTTTGTTCTGTAAGGTGTTACGGAAAAAAACCTGAATGAATTTTGTGGCTACCCTAATATTATTATTGAGTGCCTGCTTGGCACGTAGTACTCTATAGGGAGAATATCGATCATTCTTTGAAGAGCCCCTGTATTCCATGACTATAACCACCTTCATTGGAGTCATGTGTACTTGACCGTTCTGCCTCAGCTTCCTCATCTGTACAAGAGGAACAATTCTTCCTTGAAGGATCGAAGAGGTGATTGAGTTAACGCACACAGAGCACTGAAAACGATGCCTGGAATATATTGAAGAGCTTAATAAATGTTGGCTGTCATGATTAATATTATCAGCTATTCAACATTAAGTATATGTGAGACACTGTCATTATTCTGAAAGTAATAATGGTTAAAGTTTTCAGTTTCAGTTCAGTTGCTCAGTCGTGTCCAACTCTCTGACCCCATGGACAACAGCACGCCAGGCTTCCCTGTCTATAACCAACTCCCAGAGTTTACTCAAACTCATGTCCATTGAGTCAGTGATGCCATCCAACCACCTCATCCTCTGTTGTCCCCTTCTCCTCCTGCCTTCAATCTCTCCGTGTCAGGGTCTTTTCTAGTGAGTCAGTAATAATAATGATTAAGGTTACTGAATACCTATTGGGCATGAGGCCTTGCTGTTGTTCAGTCGCTCTGTTGTGTCTGACTCTTTGCCACCCCATGGACTGCAGCATGCCAGGCTTCCCTGTCCTTCATCATCTCCTAGAGTTTGCTCAAACTCACGTCCATTGAGTAGGTGATGCCATCCAACCGTTTCATCCTCTGTTGTCCCCTTCTTCTCCTGCCCTCAATCTTTCCCAATATCAGAGTCTTTTACAATGCTTGTTCGATTACGAGGTCTTGCAATCCACATCAGTATAATAATTGAGGTGCACTTGTGAGCCAGAACTGGGCTAGATACTGAAGACTCCAAGAGCAGTGTCCTGGGCAAAGGCCTTATAATCTTATAAGGTGAAATTGGACAGCGTTGAATGTGGACATCTCTGGGAGAATCAGAGGTGACTCTTAGGCAAATATGGGCTTAGAGCAAGAAGGGGAAGCCTTTGAGTGGCCAGAGAGATGGTTTAGGAATCAGGACACCTGAACTATCTCTTGAGCTGGACCAAATGGAACCCAATGAGCTGTATTCCTGTGAATGTTCACCTGGGGAATGGGTCACTGGGGGCCTGAGAACCCCACCAGACAAAGGCCAAAGTCTTCCTCCTGGGGAGAGAGGGGGTGCAAGAGCAGAGGAAAGAGTGGCTGCCCTGATGAGCTTTGGAGCCCGGGAGGCTCCTCCCTGTCCTCCAGAGATGGGACAAAAGTGGAGGTGAATTCAATGGGCTAGGGGTTCAATGCCTCCTTCCTTTCTCTGCCCTGGGGCCACTGTGTCAATCTCGTGGAAATTCACACTTGCCACCTTCTCTGGCCGTGGGGCTAGGCCACAGCCAGCACCTCCTCTAAGAGCCATGGAACCTGGTGGATCTCTGGGTTCTGCATTATTTCAAGATCAGCCCACTCCATATTCTGAGTTGCTTTTATTGGCCCTCAACTCCTGAAAGAAGGGACTGGGCCTGAAATTCAGAGCCACAAAAGAAATGGGGCCTGAACAGCCCCTGGGCAGCCTGGGAAGGTGGTCAGGACTGAGGAAGCCTGAATTCTTGGGTGGAGGCACCCTCAGTTCTCAGCTCAGGAAGCTCCAGGCCTGGCTTGGGACTAGGAGGAAAGACTCAGAAACATCTAAGTCTAATGGCCCTTAGAGACCATCAGAACAACCCCACTCATGTTACAGAAGGGAAAACAGAAGCCTGGAGAGGGGAAGTGATGTTCCCAAGGTCTCAGGGCAGGTGGGTAGCAAAAAGAGTTTGGAATCCAGTCTCTAGAGTCCTTTATGGAGGAAGATGGTGAATACCTGGGTGCCTTGTGGGGCCTGATTCTTCAGCACCCAAATCAGTTAAGTCTCTGAAGGTTTGGAGCCCTCAGTGGCCCAGAGAATGTTTCCCCAGACAGTGCCACCAAGGAATTTGGGACTACCTCATTCTGACCCTCCCAGCCCTTACCAGGCCCGTACAGACCGCTCTCTGCAGAGTCTCCCAGGAAGGGGACATCCGTTCACCTGCAGCCATCCCTGGTTGCCTGTTACAGCGCAACTTACATTTGCCACCTAGGTTTTCTCTACATCCACCCTGGACCCTGGTCGTTAAAACCTCATCTTTAAAAGAGCAAGAATAGGGGCTTCTCTGGCAGTCCAGTGGTTAAGACTCCATGCCTCCATGGCAAGGGGCACGGATTTTAGCCCTGGTCAGGGAACTAAGATTCCACATCCCTCATGTCTCAGCGCCCCCCCCCCCAAAAAAAAGACATAAAACAACAAAAATACGAAAAGCACTTAGAACAGCACCTGCCGCATTGTAAGTATCCTATGAGGGTTTGCGGTCATCGTCCTCATCTCATCATTACTGCTTCTACCTTTCTGCTCACATGGAGCTGTGCTAAAATCAGTAACAATTTTGAAAGAAAAAGAATATGAATAGGGAATCAGTAACAATCCTTTAAAGAAAAAAAAGATAAGAATGTGAACAGTGGTTGGGAATGAACAGCCTCAGCCAAGGCTTAGATGCTCCCTAGCCTCACTTCAAGTGATTCATTCACGGTATGAATTAGAGATCCCAAACTCAGATCTGTGGGCCTCACACATTCAACCCTCAGAACACTATGACATTTTTGTTTTCATTTTGTTTTGTTTTGGTCATGCCACATGGCATATGGGATCTTAGTTCTCCAATTAGGGATTGAATCTGCGCCCTCTGCAATGGAAGCACGGAGTCTTAACCACTGGTGAAAGTCACTCAGTCATGTCTGACTCTTTGTGACCCTACGGACTATAGAGTCGATGGAATTCTCCAGGCCAGAATAACAGAGAGGGTAGGTGTTCTCATCTCTGGGGATCTTCCCAACCCAGGGATTGAACCCAGGTCTCCTGCATTGCAGGTGTATTCTTTACCAGCTGAGCCACCAGGGAAGCCCAAGAATACTGGAGTAGGTAGCCTATCCCTTCTCCAGAGGGTCTTCCCGACCCAAGAATTGAACTGGGGTCACTGCATTGTAGGTGAATTCTTTACCAACAGAGCTATCAGGGCAGCCCCTTAACCACTGGACCACCAGGGAAATCTCAGCACCGCGTAATCTGTTGCTAACATATAGAAAACCGGATTCCTGGGTTCTCTTGAAAAGGTAACCACCTGTTTGAGAACTGGGTTTAGATGAGGTATCCCCCCTCTTCGCTTAGTGGTGAGTGGACTCCACCACTGCCTTCCACCCGCCCCCTTCACCCGTTCACCTTGACCTGCCCAACCAGGTAGGTCCTTGAGTGTATATCCCTTCCATCTAAATGGCTCCGCCCCACCCCAGTGGAGGCTTGGAAGGAGCATTTTGCCACAATTTATTTTCTGCACCACGACCTGATGGACACGTGCCCTCTTCGCGGTTGATGTCGATGTCACCACCAGCTGGAGGGCTTAGAGATGGGCTCGGGGGCTCTGCAGCCCGAGCGGATTGCTTCCCAGAACTTGGGCAGGTGACCTAAGGAAAAGATCCCGTTGCCGAACAGCTCAGGCAGCTTTATCCCCGGCCTCTGGGGCAGGATGGGAGTGAGGTTCCGGCTCTGAAACCCGTGAAAGCAGCTGGTGTTGGCGGAGTTATCCACGTACTGCACGGCGTTGGCAGCCCTGCTGGACGGCACCATGAAGGCGCCGCTGCAGGGGTAGTGGAAGGCGGCCGCTCTGCTGCTGGGGTTATAGTAACTGCAGGGGGAGGCATGGTCCAGGTGGTCCAGGTGGATGGAGTTGGCGGCGCGTTCCAGGTAGTTGGCTGCAAGCCTCGGCAGATTCAGGGATTTCGGATAGTTGCTGTAGAAGGCATTGGTGGATCTGTCGAGGTAGCTGATGCCTTTGATGAGCTGATCCAGGAAGGTGGGGTTCGAGGGCCCCGAGGGACGATCTGTACAGAGCAGGCAGTGGGGGTTGCCGCGACACGTGGGCTTTCTAGCCACCTTGGGGCCCTTCCCCAGGTGGCTTGTCTCCACGCACTTGGAGTTGTAGGGCCGGCCCATGCAGATTCTCCTCACCGGAAGTCTGGGGGAGCCTAGGTTGTTGGTGGGCTCCAAAGGGTTGCTGCTGGCCTCGGAGCCGCTAGGGGTCCGAGAGTGCTTGAGGTTGCCCGCCCTGGTGATGCTGGGGCCGTGGGGCCAGCCTGGAGTCTGGGTCATGAAGGACACGTTGCGGTTGCCGGTGCTGGGACGGCTCGCTTGGTGTCCAGACATTGTCCCGGTCAGGAGGACGAAGCTCCGTGGTACAGAACTGCTGAAATCTCACCTAGAGGCTGTTTCCCTCGGCCTGGCGGGGAGAGAGCTGGGTCAGCTCTCCTTGGCTCCTGGCCACCTCCCACTGGGCTTTCCAGGTGTTCCTCTCCCCATCTTCCTCCCAGGCCCAGGGATTTTTCAATGGGAAAGCAGGCCCCTTGTTCTTCAGAAAGCACAAAGGGCAAGAGATGGGGAGGGAGGCAAGACCCTGTGAACAACGGAAGTCAGAGGACCGCCTAGAAAAAGTGGGGCAGTCTCCTTTTTCCTTTACTGTAGCCCACATTCTGAAATTCCCTTTCACGTTTTAGGCAGGGACTCCAGAAGACCACAGAGACAAAGGACTACATCTCTAATGGTGAAATCCGAGGCACCGAGACACACATTCTTTGGTGTAACATCAGATAGTTATTCACCCACTACACCATACACCCTAATACTGAACAATGTGTCTTAGAAGCAATGCAATAGATGCGCTTTTTCTTTGCCAGTCCTTTGCCTGTACCTTACTTGTAAGTCTTAACTACAAATCCAGGAGGCAGTTATTATTCTATTCCTATCTAACAGATGGGGAAACTGAGGCTCAGAGGGTTGACGTGACTTGCCTCAGATCACATAGCTTGTGAGTGGTGGGGGCCAAGGTACTATCTTGAGTATATCTGATGACCCATAAAAGACAATGCTGTGTTGTTGGGGTGACTTTATCCTCACCACCAGTCTACTGAGGAAGAGTTCTCATCACACCTGTTGTATAGGGGCACCAATGGGAAAACCAGATGGGGAGGGGTGCTTGCTAACCCTGTAACTAAGTTGATCTTGACTTCACGCATCCCAAGGGGAGGGGCAAGGAGATGCTGTAAGTCTACAGTGGGACTTGTGGGACAGAAGTTTCCAGAGTTCAGTATTTGGTCTTCATCTTCTGTGATGAAGGGAGATGCTCTCATCCACCCCCACAAAAGAAGGGTTCTTGGGGTTCCTCCTGGTCTGAAAGCAGACACTTCTCAGGGACTAGGGCCTGACCAGGCTCTGGCCCAGTCCACCCTGCTTCCTGTTCTGGGGTCTGCCCAGGTGGCAGGAGCCCCACCCCCATTCCTTTTGTCCCCCAGGTCCCCAGAACTCCACCCTTAACAGAAGGAAGCCTCTGATTTCTCTCCCCCACTACTGCCAGCTTGATGCTAATTTTCCACTTCTGCCTGGTGAGAATGGAGCAGTACTTGAGCCTGTCCCACCCAGGAAACAGCTGCCCGCTCGTCTCCCAGCCCACGGCCCCTCAGCTGCCCTTGTCCTTTGGGTCTGAATCGCGTGGAATGCCCAGACTCTCGCTTCTTCCATCCCTGATCGAGCCCCGCCCCAGCTCGTCCTCCGGATATAGGGGAGACGCCAGCGGGCTGCCCCCCATGGGCCCTCCCTTCCAGGCTGGCTGGGCTGTCTCCCCGCCCCCCTCTACCTTCAGGAGGTAGATGACTTAGCCCTCCTCTTGCTCTTCGCTGGGGAGTATCCTGATGCCACCATTCCAGACTCCTGGCCATGTCACAGAATCACAGAACCCTGGAGCGAGGAGGGCCCCAGGGGTCAACCTGGTCAGGCTCCTGCCTTAAAGCTCTCCTGGTTTAAGCTCTCCAGGACAGATGGGCCCTATTTTTAAAGTGAGGCTTGGGTGGACGTTTTCCAGTGTCCCCTGTTGTTTTTCTAGCATTTAATTATGCTGAGAGTCAGGGAGTTCTTTGCCGGGCCTGATATAACTCTCGTTGGCTGTGGTCAGCATCAATTTTCTGTTCTCGTTGGGTCAGCAAACATTTATCGAGTCTCCCTAAAGAGCTGTCCCTTTGAGTGACCCAGAACACGGTGGCACTTGCTTTTCTCCTTCTTGCCTGGTCCTCACACAGTCAGCAATGCCATGCTGAGTCCCTACTATGCAGTGGGCTGCAGCCCAAGGATTCCTTTCAGAGCTCCTGTGACCACCCCTCCCTGGTCCATAAGGGGCATCTTGTACATATCTGTTGGATGAATCAACAAGATCCCCCTGTGAGAGCTCCTGGTGCTTGGCCTCCATCACTTCCTTCCTGCAAGTAATGTAAAAACCTTCTTACTTTCTATTTTGAAAAATATTCAAAATATTCAAACTTACTGAAAACTTACAAGATAATGAAGCCCCGTATACTCTTCATTCCAATCTACTAATTATTAATTTTTGTCTCATCGCCACACACACACACACACACACACACACACACACACACAGGGATTATTAGTATTTTGAGAGTCAGTTGCAGACCTTAGCAGCCTTTACTCTTGAATACTTCAGCATGTATCTCCGACAAGCTGGAAGAGCAAGGATACCTTCTTACATATCCAGTTACCAAAATGTATCCAGTCATCTTACCTATCCAGGATAATTAACATTGATACAGTGCGATTAGCTAATGACAGTCCACAGTTTGCCGATTATTTTCTCTGATGGTCTCTATGGCAGCTGTGTCCCCAGTCCAGGAGCCAATACGTGATCATATTGACTTTAGTTTTCAGGTCTCTTTGGTCTCCTTCAGCCTGGAAGTTCCTCAGTCTTGGTCTTTTATGACATGAATAGCTTTGAAGAGTGCAGGCACACTCTTTTGGAGAATGTTCCCCCATTTGGGTTTACCTGCAAGATCGCAAAGCACACACACACAGAAGCCTCGCCAGGACAGTCCCTGGCTCATAACCTCTGAGAGTGCAGGGCGTTTTGCCCTGGGGTGCGGTGGTTATAGCCACTACAACAGGGAGCTGAGAGGATGGATCTGAGGAACCCTCCAGAAGGAGGAAGATGGGTGTAGGGAAACTGTGCGCCAGAGAAGAGGTGGCAACCGTTCCCTTGTGGGGCCTCAGCCAGATCTGGTCCTGTTCTGGGCGGGGGGCCGGGCAGGCGGGCAGATGGCCAGGAGAAGGGCTGGGCCTCTGCGTACTTGTCCTGAAGGTACCCAGGCACCGAGATCACTGGCCATTTCTGGTCTGGGCACTAAGAGCCTCTGGAAATAGCTCCAGGAGAATTATTTCAGGAGGAATGTGCTATTCCCCCATCTTCTCAGAAAGCCAGGCTGGGTCCCATAAGATCAGGAATGTCCTTCTCTGGCCTCCCCAAACTCCAGGGGATTCTGAGGTCCCCTGGGGGCCACAGTGGTCTTCAGAGCTGGAGAGGCTGGGAGGCCAGGATGGGGTCAAGCAGACGAAAAGCCCCCTTCCCCTTGCAGGGAGGGGTGGTTCTGTCCTCAGATCCTGGGCTCTCAGGGCCCAGCCTGGAGTCAGGCTTGGAGATGGGGGTCCAGCTGACTCCAAGCCCAGGGACTCAAGAAGAGGAGGGGAGGGAGCTGCTCGCCCCACCTCCTGCCCAGACCAACCCCTGAGAAACTGACGTGGTAGAGCACTTACTATGTGCCAATCAATGAACCCGACATTGTCAGATCCCCGGTCATCACATTCACCCTCTCATTTAATCCTCATAGCATCCCTGGGAGGTAGGTGTTTTGCTTTCCAGATGACGTCCTTGAGGCTCAGAGAGAGCAAGAGACTTACCCAAGCTCACCCAGCAGGCAGAATTAAGACTCAATGTTTGAACCCCAAAGCCTACAGGTTTAAGCACTCAACAAGGAAGAGAGTGGGCCACCCACTCACTCAGTGAGGACTCAATAAGTGAGCCTGAGAACTGAGAGGTGTTGGGAGGGGTCCAGCCTGAAGACCCAGCCTGGAGGGAAGCTTCGCCCTGTCTCTCAGTGAGCCTCCGATGTCCACCCCCCAGCCAAGGCCGGCTGCCTCTCCCTCCCTAGCACTGCAGAATGGATGCCAGGGTCTCAGAATATCCTGCCCCTCCCTGCACTGTCTCTAGCCACAGTGGCCCCTACCTTTGCCCCATCTGGGCCATCTCCAACCTTGGCTCCTTAGCTGTATTGCCAAATCGGACTGCAAATCATGAACTTTTCACAAGCCCTTGCCCCTCCCACTCTCCTCTCATGAGCACCCCTCCCTGCATCCCTACCCTCTCTCCTCCAGGTCCCATCAGACCATCGGAGGCCCTTCCCCTACCCCATGTTCAAAGGGTTCAAAGACATCTCCTTCCCCTGGACTCCCCAAGAGTGGAAGCAACAGCCCCCTTCTCCAGAGACCGTAGGACCCTGTCCCGTTACTGCATAGGTTGCTTATCAACCCCTCACCTGTCACCCAGAGTTTGCCCTCCTCCCCTCCCCCCAGATGGTGGGAAGAGTGTCTCCAGGTTGTTTCAAGCACATGGCACTTGGCAGCATCACACACAAGGAGGAGGCCATACATGTGTGTGAGCCCATCTCAGTCCAGGGGAAGAGCTGGAACCAAGAGCCAGGGCTCTATTACCCCGTCCCACCCTGCCTGGAGGACACGTCTCCCAGCTTCTGGCAACTCCAAGCAGGGTGACTCACCTGAGCCTTTATCTGGCTGGGGGCCAGCATGCCCACAGGGCTGAAAATCTCTCTTGGGCTGGGCTCTGGCCCTCTCCCAGCTGTAGTCATCCATCCACCCAAGCATAATGAATCACAACCCTGCCTCATCCCCTAACGCCCTCAAAGATACCAGCCCTCTGCTCACCAGCACTTCCCCAGGCCCATGTGTGGCAGGTACAAGCCAGGACAGATATGAGCTCAAGAGCGCTGGGGCAGGTGTGGCTTGGCAGGAGCCCCAGACTGCAAGAAGTGCCCTCTTGCCAAGCCACCTCAGGGTTTTCAAGGTGAAGCAGCCAATCTGGGAGTGGACAAGAATCTCATCTTTATGAGCCCTGGGAAATTCCCTCTAAGAGGGGATGGGGATGATGGTCATGTATAAGCTAATATTGTTGTTGTTGTTGTTGATATTCAGTTGCTAAGTTGTCTGTTTCCAAAAGTGCTGCACTCAATATGCCAGCAAATTTGGAAAACTCAGCAGTGGCCATGGGACTGGAAAAGGTCAGTTTTGATTCCAGTCCCAAAGAAAGGCAATGCCAAAGAATGTTCAAACTACTGCACAATTGCACTCATCTCACACGCTAGTAAAGTAATGCTCAAAATTCTCCAAGCCAGGCTTCAACAATACGTGAACCATGAACTTCCAGATGTTCAAGCTGAATTTAGAAAAGGCAGAGGAAACACAGATCAAATTGCCAACATCTGTTGGATCATCAAAAAAGCAAGAGAGTTCCAGAAAAACATCTACTTCTGCTTTATTGACTATGTAAAAGCCTTTGACTATGTGGATCACAACAAACTGTGGAAAATTGTTAAAGAGATGGGAATACCAGAACACCTGACCTGCCTCTTGAGAAATCTGTATGCAGTTCAAGAAGCAACAATTAGAACTGGACATGGAACAACAGACTGGTTCCAAATAAGAAAAGGAGTACATCAAGGCTGTATACTGTCACCCTGCTTATTTAACTTATGTGCAGAGTACATCTTGAGAAACACTGGGCTGGATGAAGCACAAGCTGGAATCAAGATTGCGGGGAGAAATATCAATAACCTCAGATAGGCAGATGACACAACCCTTAGGGCAGAAAGTGAAGAAGAACTAAAGAGCCTCTTGATGACAGTGAAATAGAACAATGAAAAAGTTGGATTGAAGCTCAACATTTCAAAAACGAAAATCATGGCATCTGGTCCCATCACTTCATGGCAAATAGATGGGGAAACAGTGGAAACAGTGGCTGACTTTATTTTCTTGGGCTCCAAAATCACTGCAGATGGTGACTGCAGCCATGAAATTAAAAGTTTCTTGCTCCTTGAAAGAAAAGTTATGACCAACCTAGATGGTATATTAAAAAGCAGAGACATTACTTTACCAACAAAGGTCCGTCTAGTGAAGGCTACGGTTTTTCCAGTAGTCATGTATGGATGTGACATGGAAGAACTGATGCTTTTTGAACAGTGGTGTTGGAGAAGACTCTTGAGAGTCCCTTGGACTGAAAGGAGATCCAACCAGTCCATCCTAAAGGAAATCAGTCCTAAATATTCATTAGAGGGACTTATGCTGAAGCTGAAACGCCAGTACTTTGGCCATTTGATGTGAAGAGCTGACTCACTGGAAAAGACTCTGAGGCTGGGAAAGATTGAAGGCAGGAGGAGAAGGGGATGAGAGAGGATGAGATGGTTGGATGGCATCACCGACTCGATGGGCATGAGTTTAAGTAAACTCTGGGAGTTGGTGATGGACCGGGAGGCCTGGTGTGCTGCAGTCCATGGGGTGGCAAAGAGTCAGACATGACTGAGCAACTAAACTGAATTGAACTTTTTCCAAATTTGCTGGCATATTGACTGAAACACTTTGACAGCATCATCTTTTAGGATTTGAAACAGTTCAGCTGGAATTCCATACCTCTGCTAGCTTTGTTTGTAGTGATGCTTCCTTAGACCCACTTGACTTCATACTCCAGGATGTCTGGCTCTAGACGAGTGATCACACCCTTGTGATTATCTGGGTCATTAAGACCTTTTTTGTATAGTTCTTCTGTGTATTCTTGACACCTCTTCTTAATCTCCTCTGCTTCTGTTAGGCCCTTGATGTTTCTGTCCTTTGTGTTCATCTTTGCATGGTATCTCCGTTTTTCCCTTGGTATTTCCTTTGTATCTCCAGTTTTCTTGGAGAATTCTCTAGCCTTTTCCATTCTATTGTTTTCCTCTGTTTATACATTCTTATATATACTTCTTGCTGGGAGGAAGACAGCAAGTAATTGGTTTGTGCTGTGACCTTTGATAAGTATTAAGCTTCTCCTAACCTCTACCTCCTGTTCTGTAAAACAGGAGTAAGGAAGGTGCCCAGTGAACATTGCTGGCTCAGCTGACTTGTAATAATTGCTAATGTTGATGAAATATCCCCATGTTGCAGGCACAGTGTGCTGTAGTGGTACATGGGAGCCAGCTCATACTGGCTCTCAAAAGCCATTTTTGAAGTATTCTAGAATCTGGTGAACTTGTTATTAAACCATTAGTAGCTTGACATCAGCCATTTATACAACAGTTCAGTTCAGTTTAGTTGCTCAGTCATGTCCAACTCTTTGCCACTCTTTGCCATGGACTGCATTCCGCCATGCCTTCTTGTCCATCACCAATTGCTGGAGCTTGCTCAAACTCATGTCCATTGAGTCCATTTCTGATGAGATCCAACCATCTCACCCTCTGTCATCCCCTTCTCCTCCTGCCTTCAATCTTTCTGAGAATCACGGTCTTTTCAGATGAGTCGGTTCTTCGCATTAGGTGGCCAAAGTATTGAAGTTTCAGCTTCAGCATCATCCCTCCAATAAATATTCAGGACTGATTTCCTTTAGGATGGATTGGTTGGATCTCCTTGCTGTCCAGGGGACTCTCAAGAGTCTTCTCCAACACCACTGTTCAAAAGCATCAGTTCTTCCATGCTCAGCTTTCTTCATAGTCCAACTCTCACATCCATACTTGACTACTGGAAAAACCATAGCCTTCACTAGACGGATCTTTGTTGGTAAAGTAATGTCTCTGCTTTTTAATATGCTGTCTAGGTTGGTCATAACTTTTCTTTCAAGGAGCAAGAGACTTTTAATTTCATGAACCTATTTCTCACTTCCACTGTATAATCATAAGGGATTGGATTTAGGTCATACCTGAGTGGTCTAGTAGTTTTCCCTACTTTCTTCAATTTAAGTCTGAATTTGGCAATAAGGAGTTCCTGATCTGAGCCACAGTCAGCTCTCAGTCTTGTTTTTGCTGACTGTATAGAGCTTCTCCATCTTTGGCTGCAAAGAATATAATCAATCTGATTTCAGTGTCGACCATCTGGTGATGTCCATGTGTAGAATCTTCTGTTGTGTTTTGGAAGACGGTGTTTGCTATCACCAGTGCATTCTCTTGGCAAAACTTTATTAGCCTTTTCCCTGCTTCATTCTGTACTCCAGGGCCAAATTTCTGTTACTCCATGTATTTCTTGACTTCCTACTTTTGCATTCCAGTTCCCTATAATGAAAAGGACATCTTTTTTTGGATGTTAGTTATAGAAGGTCTTATAGGTCTTCATAGAACCATTCAACTTCAGCTTCTTCAGCATTACTGTTTGGGGCAGAGGCTTGGATTACTGTGATATTGAATGGTTTTCCTTGGAAATGAACAGAGATCATTCTGTCATTTTTGAGACTGTATCCAAGTACTGCACTTTGGACTCTTTTGTTGACTATGAGGGCTACTCCATTTCTTCTAAGGGATTCCTGCCCACAATAGTAGATACAATGGTCATCTGAATTAAATTCACCAATGCCAGTCCATTTTAGGTTGCTGATTCCTAAAACATTGATGTTCACTCTTACCATCTCCTGCTTGACCACTTCTAATTTGCCTTGATTCATGGACCTAACATTCCAGATTTCTATGTAATATTGTTCTTAACAGCACTGGACTTTACTTCCATCACCAGTCACATCCACAACTGGGTATTGTTTTTGCTTTGGCTCCATCCCTTTATTCTTTCTGGAGTTATTTCTCCACTCTTCTCCAGTAGCATATTGGGCACCTACTGACCTGGGGCGTTCATCTTTCAGTGTCCTATCTTTTTGCCTGTTTATGCTGTTCATGGGGTTGTCAAGGCAAGAATACTGCAGCGGTTTGCCATTCCCTTCTCCAGTGGACCATGTTTCATCAAAACTCTCCACCATGACCCGTCCGTCTTGGCCCTACACAGCATGGCTCATAGTTTCACTGAGTTAGACAAGCCTGTGGTCCATGTGATCAGTTTGATTAGTTTTCTATGATTGTGGTTTTCAGTTTATCTGCCCTCTGAGGTGTAAGTTTAAGAGGCTGATGGAAGCTTCCTGGTGGGAGAGACTGACTGAGGGGGAAACTGGATCTTGTTCTGATGGGAAGGCCCCGCTCAGCAAATCTTTAATCCAATTTTCTGTTGATGGGCGGGCCTGTGTTCCCTCCTTGTTGTTTGACCTGAGACCAAACTATGGTGGAGGTAATGAGGATAATGGCGACCTCTTTCAGAAGGTCCCATGCACTCCGTGCCCCCGACCCTGCAGCAAGCCCCTGCTGACCCACACCTCCGCCCAAGACTCCTGGACACTCAGGGCAAGTCTGGGTCAGTCTCTTGTGGGGTCACTGCTCCTTTCTCCTGGGTCCTGGTGCCCATGAGATTTTGTTTGTGCCCACCAAGAGTCTGTTTCCCCAGTCCTGTGTCAGTTCTGGTGGTTCTATGGTGGGGTTAACGGTGACCTCCTCCAAGAGGGCTTATGCCCAGGTCTGCTGCGCCAGAGCCCCTGCCCCTGAGGCAGTCCACTGCTGACCCGGACCTCTGCAGAAGACACTCAAACACTCAAAGGCAGGTCTGGCTCAGTCTCTGTGGGGTCTCCTGGTGTACACAAGGTTTTGTTTGAGCCCTCCAAGCATCTCTGGTGGGTATGGGGTTTGATTCCAAACGAAATTTCACCCTTCCTACCTTATTTCTGGGATTTCTCCTTTGCCCTTGGACATGGGGTATCTTTTTGGTGGGATCCAACTCCTGTTGATGATTGCTCAGGAGTGAGTTGTAATTTCGGAGTTCTCGCAGGAGAAGATGAGTGCACGTCCTTCTACTCTGCCATCTTGGCACTGCCTTTTTTCTTTATCCAGACCTAACCCCTGTTAAGTCTGTCTTGAACCTCTGTTTTGAACCTCTTTTTCCTTGTCCATAAAACCATAATAATGATGATCTGGATAAATTGAAAGTTTCCTGTGTTCTAGCTTCTGTGTGCAGAATTTTATGCATCCACTAGACTGGGCGATGAGATGCCCAGGTATCTGGTTAAACATTACCTCCTGGTGTATCTATAAGGATGCGTCTGGATGAGAGAAGTATGTGAACTAGTGGACTGAGTAAGGCAAACTGGCCTCCCCTTGTGGCTGGGCATCATCTAATCCGCTGAGGGCCTGAATAGAAGAAAAGGGCAGAATTCACTCTCTGCCTGACCAGTTGAGCTGGGACATCCATCTTCTGCCCTCCTGGTCCTCAGAGCATCAGACCTAGGTTGGAATCTCCACCATCAGTTGCCTGGTCCTTAGACTTTTGTACTACACCCCCAGCTTTCCCGGAGTTCCAACTTGCAGACAGGAGATCATGTGACTTCTCAGCCTTTGTAACAGCATGAGGCAATACCTAATAATCAATAATAAATAAATATGTGTGCATATACAAATATAAAAATATATAGTATATATATATATAGTGTACAACACATATTATAGCATATAGTATTATATATATATTGTTATTTATGTGTGTGTATATAGAAGTTTGTGGCCCCCCCAAAAAACTTTTATGTTGAAATCTAATCTCCAGTGTGATGGGATTTAGAGATGGGAAGTGATTAGGCTGAGTGCTGAAGAACTGATGCTTTTGAACAATGGTGTTGGAGAAGACTCTTGAGAGTCCCTTGGACTGTGAGGAGATCAAACCAGTCCATCCTAAAGGAAATCAGTCCTGAATATTTATTGGAAGGACTGATGCTGAAGCTGAAACTCCAGTACTTTGGCCACATGATGCTGGGAAAGATTGAAGGCAGGAGAAGGAGATGACAGAGAATGAGATGGTGGAATGGCATCACCGACGTGATTGACATGAGTTTCAGTAAAACTCAGGGAGTTGGTTATGGACAGGGAGGCCTGGCGTGCTGCAGTCCATGGGGTGGAAAGAGTCAAACACAACTGAGCTACTGAACTGAATTGAAGTGAGCTGAAGTGATTAGGCCACTGAGGGTAAAGACCGCATGAATGGGATTAGTGCCCTTATAAAGGAGATCCCGGAGAGCATCCTTGCCCCTTGCATTCTTTGGGAATGCAATGAAAAGACAGCCATCTCTGACCCAGGGAGTGAGCTTTCACTAGATACTGAGTCTGCAGATGCCTTTATCTTAGACTTCCTGGCCTTCATAACGATGAGAAAGAAATGTTTTTGAAGTCACTCGGTCCAGCAGTCTACGGTATTTTTGTAATAGTAGCTCAAACACAAAGACATAGAAAACTCAGAAATCCCATATACATATATAATTTCCTATTGATTCCATTTCTCTGGGGAACCCTGATTACTACTCTGTACCGAATGCTTTACATATATTCACTCATTTACTCCCTACTACAACCTTACAAGGGAGATGTAGTAGCATTCCTATTTTTTTAGGCAACAGCTTGAAAGGCAGAGGTGAGTGAACTCACCTAAAACACGGTGGCCAAGACATGCACCCGAGCAGCGTGGCTCGGGCCTGCCCCCGGCCCTGAGGCCTCCAGGGCCACCCTCACAGGTTTAGGCGAGGTCCAGAGCCGCCCCGCCGGTCCCGAGGAAGCCCAGGGCCGTTGCGGTCTCGCGCCCCTCCTCACCCCGCATCCGCGCTCCGGCCGCCCCTTGGGCGAGCGCCACCTGGCTTTGTCCTCGGCCGGGCAGCGCGCAGCCGGCGGGACCCCAGCTGACGCTCTCAGAGGCCCCTCCGCCTCAGCTGCTCCCCGCCTCGTCCAGGGGCGCCCCTCCCTGCCCAGGCCTCCCCGGGGGCTGCTGAGGCCACAGTCCGCATCTCCGGCTCCTGGTCCACCCCTCAGCGCGCTCCCGCGATCCGCCCCCGGGGCGGCTGGGCAGTGTCACCTCGCCCAGGACGCTGCTTCGGCTTCCCTGGCGGCTCAGGGGGTAAAGCGTCTGCCTGCAGTGCAGGAGGCCTGGGTTCCATCCCTGGGTGGAGGATCCTCCGGAGAAGGGCATGGCAGCCCACTGGAGTACTCTTGCCTGGAAAAATCCCACGGCCGGAGGAGCCTGGAGGCTTACAGCCCATGGGGTCACCGAGAGTCGGACACGACTGAGCGACTTGAGTTCACTTCACTTCCTCCCGCCACCGTCACTAGCGTGTGGGGCAGCCGCTGACGTTTCCCTTCCTGAAAATATGCTTTAGGTGTCCAGATCCTTTCAGTAACATTGTGAGGTAGATCCTTTGTCTTCCCAGAGAGGAACTTGGCCCTGAGATTCTGCTTTGTGCTTTTTTTTTTTTCACCAGACATCAGAACGTTGGCCAAGTTTACTTCCCTTATCTGAGTCTCAACTGCCTCATCTGGAAACTGGGGTAATAATATTTGCCCCAAAACCTTGATCCCTGGGCATGTTGTAAACTCTCAATGTTGTTATTGTTGTTTAGTTGCTAAGTCATGTCTGACTCTTTCGCAACCCCATGGACTGTAGCCTGCCAGGCTCTCTATCCATTGGATTTCCCAGGCAAGAATACTGGAGTGGGCTTCTGTTTCCTTCTCCAGGGGGTCTTCCTGACCCAAAGATCAAACCTGAGTCTCCTACATTGATGGGTGGATGCTTTACCACCGAGTCATCAGAGAAGCCATAAATCCTGGCTGTTCAGTATGTGACAGATGAGGAAATTAGGTTCTAGGCCCAGATGCATTCTTTTATTTTATTTTTTTTTGGCTGCAGAACTTATGGGATCTTAGTTCCCCAACCAGGGATTGAACCAGGGGCCACGGCAGTAAAAGCACCAAATCCTACCAAATTGCCAGGAAATTCCCCCAGCTGTGTTCTTAACACACCGAACGACCTGGGCCTCAGTTTGCCCACCTGGAGAGGGATAGTGGGACTGAATTGTCTCTGAAGACTGTCCCAGGCCTGTCTTTCTAATTAATGGCATCCATGAGTCTTTACCATGCACACTTAGACCCTTTTGGACCTCGCCCTGTGTATGTCTTCACCTCTAAGCTCATTGAACTCCTTTCTAACTTTTTAAATTAACTTTTATTGGAGTATGGTTGATTTACAATGTTGTGCTAGTTTCAGGTGTACAGCAAAGTGAATCAATTACCCATATAGGCCATTACAGAACACTGAGTAGAATTCCCTGTGCTATGCAGAAGGTCCTTATTAGTTATCTGTTATGTAGTAGTATGAATATGTCAATCTCCCAATTTACCCCTGACATCCTCTTATGCCCCAGTGACCATAAATTTGTTCTCTACGTCTAAAACTCTACTTGGACTCCATTAACTGGTAAACACAAGTAAGGTGTTTTCCTGAGTTCTATCAACTATTCCAGCAAATTATCAAACCTAAGGAGGGAGTGGTGGGAACTCCCAATTTATATGGCCAATGAGGTCAGAAATACAGGGGTAGGAAATTCCCTGGCACTCTTGTTCAGTGGTTATGACTCTGTGCTTCCACTGCCAGAGGCCTGAGTTTGATCCCTGGTGAGAATTAAGATCCTGAAAGCCGAGCAGCCAGAAAAAAAAAAGTTGTACAAAGGTAGCCCCAGCCACTGGTGTCTGAAGTGGGGACAGTCTTATGGAACTGAGCTGTGTAACTTATGGGAGAAGCCCAGGAGACAGTGCTAGAAGTGAACTGTTGGATACCCAGTGGGTGTCAGAGAATTGTAGGGCTGGTGGGTGTCAGAAAACAACTCACAGCTCCTTTTTTAAAAAAGATCTCATGTGGAGCCCATGAAAAACATGTCCCAAGAGACAAGGAGAGGCTCTGATTCAGGTTGGGAAGAGGGGTGCCAGAGGCCCCTGGGGAGATGTGACAAAGCTTGCTGGTATGTTCCCAAGGGGAACAGTGCTAGTCTCTAAACTTTTCTGTATGCTTGGAATATTTCACAATTACCAAGTTAAAAAAAAAAAGGAGGGAGAGGATGCAGCAGAAAGAGGATGGAATTCGGGGTCCTGGGTCCTGGCTTCAGTTAGGCCTTCGGACCACTCTGTGGTGAGCAAGTCCAGGCCCTCCTGTGGACCACAAGGGCCAGTCCCCAGCAGCCCTGCCAGTGCTGGTATTTTATTAGATGTTTCAATTCTGTTGTTGTTTAGTCGCCAAGTCGTGTCCAACTCTTTGCAACCCCATGGGCTATATAGCCTGCCAGGCTCTTCTGTCCAGAGAATTATCCAGGCAAGAATACTAGAGCGGGTTGCCATTTCCTTCTTCAGGGGAACTTCCCGGACCAAGGATAGAACCCATGTCTCCGGCCTTAGTCCAAACATGTATTGAATGTCTACTGGGTGCCTGTCTATTCACGTGTCTGACCTCCTGAGCAGACACTGAGCCCCGGCAGGGTAGAGGCTATCTCCTCACCCCTGTCTCCTCAGGGACCAGCATGGCCCCCAGTACCTAGTGAGGTATTTGAAGGAAGGAAGGACAGACTGAACAACCGCCAAGTTCTAGAACACTTCCACCCCTAAAGTGTTTGGAGTCTGTAGTCGGGGCTCCCTGTGGAGAAGCCAGGGGTCTCCTCAAGACTGGAGCTCACTGGATGTCCATCCACTTGCGTGTACCCCTGGGCACCCACCCTGGGGTGGGAGTTGAGTGCGGCCTTGGGAACAGCAGATGAGCCAGCTTGGAGGCTTGGAGGCCTCTACTTCCTGCCAAGACTGGCCCCAGCCCTAACCTCTGACCCCACCGGGAGAGCATCAGGAAACAGGCCGGAAGGCAGGAAACTTCCCCTGGGCCTGGTCTAGGCCCAAGCTGCTACCAGGCCTGGGTCTGAGCCCTGAGTCTGGTGGGCCAGAGCCCACCTCCTAGCCCAACCCGCAGAGCTCAGCTGCTCTGCGCCAGCTCCTCAGCACCTCCTGTGTCCCTGAGACCACTGCCAACCACTCGGTAAACACGAAGCGGCCTATGTGTGCAGGGAAGGCAGCTGGGGTCAGCAGACCTGGGTTCAGTTCCCAGCTCTGCCTCTCAGAGCTGAGTGTGGGCACTTCACCTGTCTCTTCATCGTATTTGTTGTGGAGATCAAAGCAGAGATGGTCTCAGTCTCGTATCATATTCAAGGAACTCAGAAACAAGCCCAGCTCGAGACTTCCCTGGTGGTCCAATGGTTAAGACTCCACGCGTCCACTGCAGAGACCCTGGTTGGGGAACGGAGATCCCCGATGCCGCATGGAGCGACCAAAAAATAAATAAATAAAATAAAAAGCAAGTCCAGTTTACAAATACTGTTGAAGCCACCTGAAGCCCTGGTCACCCTACTCCCTCCCTGCTCGGAGGGTATCATCAGCCTGATCACTGTTGATCTTCACTATCGTGTTTATCCCGTCTCCACACATTCCTATCCCACATATGACTGACTTGCCTATTTCTGAATGCTATATATGTTACGGTATCAATTTTCATTATCTAGTGCTGCTTTCCACAAATACACCATGATTTATCCATGCTCCTGTCGATATACATTTGTTTTCAATTACGTTTGGCCATTTCAAGCAACACTGAAATAGGTATTCTTTTACATGTAAAAAATGATTTACGGGACTTCCCTGGTGGCACGGTGGATAAGAATCCTCCCACCAATGCAGGGGCCACAGGTTCGACCCCTGGTCCGGGAAGATTCCACCTGCCGTGCAGCAACTAGGCCACACTCCACAGCTACTGAGCCCGTGCTCTAGAGCCCGCAAGCTGCAGCTCCTAAAGCAGGTGTGCCTTGGGCTCCTTGACAAGAGAAACCCCTGCAAACAGCAGTCCATGCACCGCAACGCAGAGTAGCCGCCACTCGCCGCAACTAGAGAAAGCCCTCACATAGCAACGAAGACCCAGTGCAGCCAAAAATAAATAAATAAAATTATTTAAAAAATGATTTATGCAAAGATGAGTGTTTTCAAGGAGCTGACATGGATTCCAGTAGTGTCTGTCATTTAAATGACACACTCCCCTGAACCCCAAATCGAGGCAAACCAACTTAACCATGAAATAGACCATTTGAGGTTGGGACTTTCTGGAATGCAAGGGCAGTGATTGTCAGCTTCTCCTCAGTGCTCCTCCCTCAGCGCCAAGCCCCATGCTAAGTGCCCTACCTACCCAGATGATAAAAAAAAAAATCTCTATGAGGGAGCTACTGGTATAAACTCAGCTGAGGGAACCAGGGTGCAGAGAGGTCAGGTATCTTAGTTAATGGTTAAGTGAACTGGTTTGAATTCAAACCAACTCTGTGTGTGTCTGACTCCACTGCCCCTCTGTAGCCCAACAGACCAGGGGTCCCAGATGCGGCAGCAAAAAGGCAAGAAGGACAGATCCCAGCCACGGGCTCGGGGAGCGCTTCCCAAGGAAGGTGCCAGTCCCACCTGGCCTAGAAAAATGGGGAGCATTTCAGCGGCAGCAATGGACAGCGTGTAGGAAAAGTGGCACCTCAGGCCCGGGCACCGAGACTGGCAGACTGAGCTCTGCCTTCTCCCCTCACCTCTCCTGCCACAGAGCTTCCCTGCATTCCTCTCGTTCTCCCCACTCTTTTCCAGTCTGTCTTTTGTCCAACTTTCTTTTTCCAATTCTTCTTTCCAACTCTTCTCTTTTTATCTTTTTTCTTCTCTATTTATTTTATTCTTCTCTTTTTTAAAGTCTTTTTCCTCTTGGGTCATCTCTCTAATGATTGGGTCACTCCCCTAGTCATCCATCCGTCCATCCGTCCATCCACCTGTCCACTCATCTCACATGGACTGGGCACCGATGCTGCACCTGGGCCTTGGGGCCCGAGTGACGCTGGCCCTGGAAGTCCTGATGAGCATCTTTGTCTCCCTCAGCTAAGCTTCCGTGAGGAAACTCTGGGACCCATCCTCTCCCTCAAACAACCAGACACACATTTTTACACAAACCAGGCAACCAAGAAAAAAAAACTTGGAGAGACAGTTGTGGCTCTCGTGCACCCCCTGCTGATAACTTGAGAGATTACCTCCCGGGCTGGAGAGCTTCATGACTCGGGTGGGGCTGGTTGGTCTCCCCGGCTTCACTCCACCTGCCCTGCAGCTTCTGCCAGGGACTCCACTTTAGGGGCTCCTCGGGGTGGGGTTCTTGTACAACATGTTTAATTTCATAGCCACTGAAAGGCCCATGCCAAAGACCAGACGATGAAGCAGTGAGAGAAGTTGCTACGGATTGAATGTTTGTGCCTCCCTAAACCCTTGTTGAAGTCTAACCCCCAGTGTGATGATAGAGAAGGCGGGGTCTTTGAGAAGCAACAGCTCAAGAGATAATAATAGGGCACTCATGAAAGGTATTGGTGTCCTTGTAAGAAGAGGCAGGAGAGCTTTTCTCGCTCTCTGCCCTCCACCATGAGAGGCTGCTGTTGTTCAGTTGCTGAGTTGTGTCCAATCTTTGTGAGCAGATGGCCATCAACAAACCGGGACACAGGATCTGCTGGCAGCTCAATCTTGGACTTCCCGGCCTCCAGAACTGTCAGAAATAAATGTCTGTTTAAGCCGCTGAGTCTATGGCATTATGTCACAAAAGCCCAAGCAGACTAAGGCAGCTGATTGTTTTAACCGAGAGGAGTGTGCACGCTCCGGTGCATGCATGTGCTCTGCTGTGCGTGTGCTCTGCTGTGTCTGTGCTCTCGGGTGTGGCCATCGGGGAGCCAGGGTGCCCGTTCCAAGCATCTGCTTGCACACCATGCCCCGGGCACGATGAGGATGTGGGTACACACCATGTTCCTCAGGGGATGGGCGTGGGAAGACATGCTCACAGCCTCCTCACACATAGGTGGAACAACCCCGAGGCCTTGGCCCCCAGAGTTCCTGGCAGCTTGGACCCCTGTTGTCTGCTAACACAGACCACGTTAACTTCCTTACCTTCTCGGTCTCACGTCTCTGCTCCCCTACACAGGCTTCCTGGGATCACCTCCAGGGTAAACGGGCTGCATTCAAACCGTTGTCTTGCTCCTGCAACAGTGAAGGAGGCAGCCCAAGAGGAGAGAGCACCTCACAGGGGCTGGCAGAGCACGAAGATGGCAAGAGCCTGGGTCCCCAGTGGCATCACAGTGCCTCTGAGTTAACCGACTGGCAACTGGCCTGCCTCTCCACCCCCACCCCTGCCTTCTGGTTAGGTGAGAAAACCCTAACCATTTCAGCCCATTTAATGGTGTCGTCTGTTCCTTGTGGCCGAAAGCCTTCCAGGAAGATGCACTCTTCCATGTAGGGGGCAGGTTGGCAGCCAGTGGAGGACGAGCCGAGGTGGGTCCAGCACAGCTGAGTGTATGTGTGAGTGCCTGTGTGTATACCCACGACAGGCACAGAGCGAGTGCCTGCTATGTGCAGGCCCCATGGAGTGGCTGTGTAGCTGGGACACAGAGTTGGGCTGGCCTGGCATGTCTGTGCCCATCCCTGTGGTCCCCCTGTCAGTTCTAGGCTTTGTCTCTCTTGAGTGCTCACCTTTGTCCTCTGCCCACCTGCTTCTCTCTGCCCTTACCCTGGCTAGCTGGACAACCTCCGTGGAACCCCAGCTATCTGCCTGATGGTATTCTTGCTCCTCTTCACTCAGCAGGCAGAGACAGAGTCTAAAAACATGTTGCATCATGTTGTTCCCTTGGGAGTTTTTTGGGGTGCGCCACATGGCTCGAAGAATCTTAATTCCCCCTACCAGGGACCGAACCTGGGCCCCTGCAGTGAGAGTGCCAAGCGCTGAGCACTGGACACAGGGGACTCCCATGTTGTTCTCCTGTTACAGACCTTTCAAAGGGCCCCACGGCTCTGGGGCACCTGCCCGGCAGAGGTCTCCAGTCCCATCTCTGCCTTCCCTTCCCCTGCCACAAAACTCCAGACTCAAGTTGATTCCTGCCCGTATCAGGGCTGGGCCAGGGACTGGGGGGACTGACTCCTGCAGGCTTGACTTCCCAGGCGCCCATGACAGCCAGTTTCCAGCCGGGTTCCGCCAGTGGGAGGCGCCGGTGGAGATGGGAGGCCGGGGAGGAGAGCGAAACCAGGGTCTTTCTCCACCGCAGGTGCTCCTCGGCTCCCACGGGCCAGGCCCGGGCCTGGCGCGCTCGCTGTGCAAGCCCAGCTCGTCTCAGTCCTCGGTCCCCAGTCCCGGAAGGCGGTGGTGACCGCGCTCTAAGCCCTGCTGTCTTCCTCACCCGCGGAACCAGTCCGCATCGCGTCAAATAGCTGAGATGCCTGTCTTCTGGGAACCAGTCCGCTTCGCGTCCAATAGCTGAGATGCCGTTTTCCGGTCTGACCCGGACTGAGCAGACACCAGCAGCCAGCCGCCCGACTTTCCAGCCAGAGGAGGAAACTAGCGGCCTGCGTAGGGCAGAACCCTGGGAGCAGCAGAGATGGGCCCCGAACCTTGGCGGCCCTCCCCCGCGCTCCCCCTTGCAGACTTGAAGTCAAGTCCTGAGAGATGGTCGGGTTCCTACCTGTTTACCTTAGGCAGGGTTTCCTGCTGCTGCCGTCTGAACACATTCGTGGCACTCTGCTGGGACCCTGCCGCTGCCCCCTATAGCTCCTCTCCCTTTCTTCCCCAGTAAGAGGCATCTTGCCTGTGCCAGGACATTTCCCAGTCTCCCAGGCAGCCAGGTGGGGACCACAGGCTGGCTTCTGAGCATGGTCAGAAGAGATGGACATAAATTCCAGGTTGGGTGCTTAAAGATAATGCGTCAGCTTGCCCCTTCCTCTTCTCTGTCTGGAATGTGGTGTGGTGTAGAGGCCACTGCGGGCTGGGTTAGTTTCCTGGGGCCACAGACTGGGTCATTTAAACACCAGAAATGTATTCACTCAAGGGTCTAGAGGCTAGAAGTCTAAAATCAAGGGGTCAGGAAGGTAAGCTCCTTCTGAGGGTTTTTCCAGGCCCTTCTCCTTGGCTTGTAGGTGGCTGTCTTCCTTCTCTGTGTGTGTGTGTCTCTCTGTGTCCAAATTTCAGCTTTTTATAAAGATCTAAGTCATACCAGATTAGGGCCCACCCAAATGACCTCATCTGCAGTGACCCTATGCCCATATAAGGTTACTTTCTGAGTTACCAGGGAATTCGAAGGGGGGAGAACACAACGGAATCCATGCCTTGAGGATGAGGGCACGTTCCTGGCGATGGAGGAACTGAGAAATACAAAGAGCAGATGACTTCCCAGGGCAACCCCGCAGCGCCAGCCTGGACTATGAAGCTGCATGCACACGTGCTTAGTCACAAAGTCGAATCCGATTCTTTGCGACACCGTGAGCTGTAGCCCGCCAGGCCCCTCTGTCCCTGGTGTTTCCCAGGTAAGAATATTCGAGTGTGTTGCCATTTCCTCCTCCACGGGATCCTCTTGACCCAGGGATCAAACCCATGTCTTCTGCTTTGACAAGCGGGTTCTTTACCACTGAGCCACCTGGGAAGCCCAGACTTTGAGGTTAGAAGAAAATACGCTTCTCTCTTGTTCCTGAACCATTATTTGGGTTCTCTGTTATATTCAAACACCAGTGTATCACAGATCAGGGGTCCGGGAAGGAAACAGGTGTCAAGCCCAGGAGGTAACTGAGGGATATTTAATAAAAGTGCAGGTGGGGCACTTTTATTAAATATAAAAGGAAGGTTGGGGAATTTCAAGGCTAGCAACAGTGGGAGCCGAGACCACCCCTAGGCCTGAAGGGGCAGAGGGAGAAGGCAGTTAATGGAGCCCTGGGGAAGGAGCTGTGGGGAAAGGAGAAGGGCCCCTGATAGGCGCCAAGGCCTTTGATGGAGGGACGCAGGCCGACTGCTCCCTCTGCCCGTCCCCCAGTTTCCTGCTGGCACCTGCCACTGACTGAACCAAACCCAGAGGACCAGGGAGCCCATGGATGCTTCCAGCAGGCTGGCCAGTGGGGCAGGATGGAGCCAGTGAGGAAGCAGCTGACAGCCGGTTCTTGCTGCCATACTCCGCCTGCTGGCTGCAGGCTTAGGAGGCTGTGTGTTCTTTGCAGGAGCATCCCCGGGGATGGGTCAGTGCCTGGAATCGAGTAGGTGTTCGACAAATATTTGTGGGTGTGTACAAATATTTGTGGGTGTGTACGTGCCAAGAGGGCAGTGGGATGAGAGTGGGGAGGGAGGAGGCTGCCTGCTTCCAGCCCCTCGGTCAGCACCGTCCCCCAGAGCACTGCAGGCGGCTCCCGCCCACTGGCTCAGCCCCAGGAAGACAGGCCCCGGCCGCAACTCCCCCCGCCCCCCGCCCAGTGCTGCTGTCCAGCAGCTTCCCCGGGTCCTAGCGGAGACAGCGACTTCCTCAGGGCAAGAGCCACCTGCATGGCGGCCCAGCCCTGCCTGGGTCCCTCAGCGGCTTCTTGGTGCCATCGCAGGGCCCATGGAGCCCCTGCCTGATCTCTGAGGCTGAGCCGTCCCACCCAAGAGGGACAGGGCTGGTAGCTGGACTGTTGCGGGACAGCGAGGCGGCAGAGAGTCCAGGATTTAAGATCACTTGTGTCTGACTCTGGATGAACTGCCACCTTCCAGACTCCAAGAAGTCCTGCAGGAAAGATCCACGTGAACTTTGTTTAATCTTCTATTTCCCAGCCCCACTGACCCTCTGATTCTTTGTTGAGTGCCCACGGGGTTCTGGGTGGGAGCTGAGCCCCCAGCAGAGAACACAGCAGGGGCTCCCTTCTCATGGCTTGTTTGCCACAGGACGTGGTGGATTAGCATCCTCCTACACTGCCCTTCAGAACCACAATTCAAAGGACCAAGCTCAGAGGGGCTGGCCTCCAGCGACGCCCTTCCTGAGAGTCAGGGGAGGAAGATTCGGCAGGCGCTGAAGCATCTTCAGCTTCATTCATTCGTTTGTTCCCTCTTTTAACGTATTGTGCATTTCGTTGAGTACACGTGGCAGGCTCCTCCTGGCACTGAGAATTCAAAGATAAATCAGAAAGGTTTGCCCTCCTGAAGTATCCCACCTGATGGAAACTAGAAATAATGGAAATGTGCCCCCCTGCTAAGAAAAGGCTCCCCAGCTCCCTCGTACCCTCTCCAGATGCACCTCCGAATTCTCTGTTCTCTCTGCGCCTCCCGCAGGATGCCGCTTGCTTGGCTTTAGGCTGAGCCCTGCGGTGGACCTGGCCTCTGCAGCCTCCCTGCCAGCTCCCTCTTCCCAAGGGAAAAGCTCCAGCTGCTCCCAGGCTGGAAAACGCCAGAGGATTAATCAGCAGCACCCTGGCAGCGTGTCGGCTAGGCCTTGAGGCTAAGGTGACCTGACAGGGTTAGTGATGGGGCGGTCCTGGAGGGTCCATCTCCCTCCGGACAGAGCAGAGGTCCAGGATGGCCACACATCCATCTGCAGAGCCAGCAGAGAGGCTGGGACCCGCTCAAGGCCACCCAGATAAAGGCTGGGGTGGCTTATCGTGTGACCCTGCGGGGAGCAGGCAGTGGTAAACTGGGGGGTCCTGAGCCAGTCCTCGCTGTTCCCTGGGTCTTCATTTCCCATCTGTCAGAGGAGACAGATTAGATCATCTCTGAGGCTGTGTCTGTTTCAGACACTCCGCAGAGGGATCCGGGAAGCTCTGACCCACCCCCTTGCTCCCCGGCCACGTCTTCGGTCTCTCCCCCTTTCTTCCTCTGCTCAGGGTCTGGGAAATGGCTCTGAGCTTCAAAGCTGAGCAAACACACGTGTCCAAGCCCATAGGGAACAGGGGTAAGGGAGGGCACGGCTATTTTTATCACGCTTTGAAGGATTTTCACAGCTGCTTCTGTTGTTGTCCACACACTTGCCACGGGCTCAGTCTGTTGGCGTCGCAGACGTCACTGTAGGGGGTGCTCAGAGGGGCTGCACCCTTGAGAGAAACCCTGCCTGTTGATGCCTGGCATTCCATCGTGAGGGATCCGTTTAAAGCAGCTAAGCGTAGCCCTCCTCCCATGCTTGCGAAATGTAGCAGCCCCCAAAGAATGGCTCCACACAATCAGTGACACCAGCAGGAAGGAATTTGGCCATCCTCAGAGTGCTGGGTGTGGAGGAGAGGCCAGCATTGCTCAGGCAAGTCTGCAGAGCCTTATTGTGCAAACATTCATCGAGACCCTGCAAAAGGTCGGCCCTGGGCTGGGAGGCTGTTCCCAGCAGCCAACAAGCATATGCCAAATCTTTTCTACAATTAGAATAATGTGAATTGAGTTCACAGATTTGGTGCCAGACTCTGTGCTTCACAGGCTTCCCTGGTGGCTCAGATGGTAAAGAATCTGCTTGCAATGGAGGAGACCCAGGCCCAATCCCTGGGTCAGGAAGATCCCTTAGAAAAAGGAATGGCTACCCACTCCAGTATTCTTGCCTGGAGAATCCCACAGACGGAGGAGCCTGGCGGCTACAGTCCATGGGGTCACAGAGAGTCAGACACGACCGAGCGACTAACATTTCACTTTCTGTGCTTCACGCTTCATTGAAATGGTCTCAGATAGCGCTCTGTCTTCAAAATACCTTCTGATCCACCCAAATCTCTCCATCTCTGTCTCTACCACCCCAATCCCACCTCCCATACCCCTGCTTCACCCAAGCTGCTGAAATAGCTCCAGCTGGCTTCCCTCACTCACTCCACAATCCTTCACACAGTACCCAGGAAAGAGATTTTTTGAAAGTGTAAGTGAGATCCCAGGTCTTTCTCCTACTTAATCACCACTCCTGCATCCATGGCTTTCTCCTTATGCTTGGAATTAAAGACCCAACTCTTTATCAGCCTGACCTGCAAAGAGACCTCATGGGGCCTGGCCTTTGCCCACCTCTTTCTCTCTCTTTCTCTTTTCCTCTCTCTCTAAATTTGGATTTCAGGTAACAGAATTAGGTTAATAGCATTAGTCCACTCATGGGCCACTTTTATTTATTAGACGTGTGGTTGTTTTAAATAATATAGTTGCCGCTTGCAAAACCACATCTAACATAATGACGCATATGACTCACAAAAGCATTATGCTAAGTGAAAGATGGCCAGACACATAAGATATATACTCTGTACTTCCATTTATATGTAAAGGTTCTAGAAAAGGCCAGACTAAAGAGAGAGAAAGCAGATCACAGGTTGCCAGGGGGGCCAGGTGTGGAGGTGGGAGGGTAGGGGCGGGGGATAGAAAGTGACTACTTCTTTGTATGTGTGTGTGTGTGTGTATTTATTTTTTTGCCTAGGGCTTCCCTGGTGGCTTAGATGGTTAAGAGGCTGCCTGCAGTGCGGGAGGCCAGGGTTCGATCCCCTAGAGAAGGAAATGGCAACTCACTCCAGGATCCTTGCCTGGAAAATTCCATGGACAGAGGAGTCTGGCAGGCTATGGTCCATGGGGTCATAAACAGTCAGACACAGCTGAGTGACTTCACTTCCTTTCTTTCTTGGTGGCAGAACACACCATCTTTGAGGTGCCATGCAAGATCTTTCGTTGGGTGCGTGGGCTCTCTAAGTGGGTAAGAAAATGCTCCAGGTCATGATGGTGGCAGTGGTTATCTGCCTGTGTGTGTGTTTGTCAAAAATTAAATTTTACAATGAAAACTGGTGAATTTTACTGTATGTAAATTAATCTTAAAAAAAATCTAAAACTAAAACAAAAACTACCAGAACAAAGCTAGAAGCTCTCAAAACATCTTTGCCTTCACCCCAGATTTGAAATGAGCATAATCCCGAACCCTAGGTTCATTGGGCCTTTGCTTGCCTTTTGATGCAATTTTATTCACTTATCTACATTTTTAAAAAGGTATATTTTTAAATTTCAGTAGTTTTTAATTTTCCAAAATGAGTATTAAACAATATTTCATCTTCTGGGGCCTTCTTTTCCTTCTTGCTTTATGTTCCTAGGGATTATCTACAGCGTGGCATGTCATGGTGATCCATTCTTTTTGGCTGCTGCTTAATATTCCACTGTATACACAGACTACACATATTCATCTGCTTGCCTTCATGGACATTTCTGTTGTTCCTAGGCTTTCGTTATTGAGGAGAGAGGACAGGGACGCCAGGAATATTCTTGGGGCATGCCGCCCGGGGCACATGTGCGTGATTTTTTTGAGGGTCCAAAGGAGTGAAATTGCAGCTGTAGGTGTCAGCTTTTCTTTGATCTCGTCCTCTATCAGGCTTCGCTTTGACTTTGATGCTTCAGTCTCACTGACCTCCTGTCCTTGGAGAAGCCTCCAGACCTCTGCACTTGTCCTTCCCACCTTGGAGAGCTTTTCCTTCAGGGCTTCCCATGCTAGCTTACTTGCCCTTTAGGACTCAAATGGAACATTGCCTCTTCAGCCCAAATGTCACTCTCTCTGGCCCCCCATCTAAATGAGTCAGTCCCATCCCCACCTCAGTCCCCTACATCTTACTCTTTTCATAGCATCTTCCAGCACAAACAGAAATAGGCTTTCTTTATTTCTGCTGATTTGTCATTGTCTTCCCTAGTAAGCAGACTTGCCTGGAGAATTCCATGGACAGAGGAGCCTGGCAGGTTATATGTCGCAGAGTTGGACACAACTGAGCAACTAACACCCTCCAAGTCCCCTAGTAGACTAAAGCTGCAACAAAGCTGGGACCATTCTTGTTCATGGCTGCATCCCCAAGAACATCCTGATATGGAGAGAGTGCTCAACAAAAAAATATTTTTAATTGAGGTGGAGAGTAGTATTAATCCCATATTAGAGATGAGAAACCTGAAGCTCAGAGAGGGTAAGCCATGTGCCCAAGGATGCAGAGCTTGGGAATGGCAGAGCCAGGATTTGAACCCAGGTGTGAGCTGTCCCAGAGCCCAGGTTTGCTTTTGGAGGAGCCTGTCTTATTCTGACTTGAACTTTCCCTCCCCCTCCCGTTATCAGCTTGCCATTCCAGGCCACCTGCGCAGCCACACACTGGTGTTGGCTGTCACCGCCCCATCTGTGGTGGGTGGGGATGTGGCCTTGGACTGTGGGAGACCTGGTGTTCCACCACCTGTTCTGGGAATGGGGCCCAGTAGGGCCCCCCCACCCATCTTCGGCCCTATATTAAAGCCTTGGGCTATGGATGCCTTTCTTATCGTCTCAAAACTCACGATGATCCAGCTGCTGAGTTTTCTCCTATTTGTGGCCCTTGGTAAGAGGCCCTGGGCCAGGATCCCTTGAAATCTACCACCCACCCTGAGTCTCTTGAACTCAATACCTGGCTCCATAGGAGAGGGCTCAGCTTGTAGCTGAGGTATGGCAGTGGAGGTTTTCAGCTTGGTATTGGAGCAGGAGAATCGAGGGGAAGCTGTGGGTGATGGACCAGCTCAGGAGCAGGACTGGGGGACCCAAACCCCTGGCTGGGAGTCCTTGACAGAACCAGTGGTAAACCAAAGTCTAATGGTAAAGAGTCTGGGCTCTGTGGTTAGACTGCTTGGGTTTGGAATTTCTGTTCCTCTGCTTAACCCTCCAACTCTCCTCTCACACTCCCCTTACTGCTCTCCATATCCTATGATCGAGCCTTTTCCTGGTATCTCTGCCATATTACAGTACAGCTCAGGGTCACCTTCTCCAAGCAGCCTCCCTTGACTAGCAGTAATGAATGTAACAGGTCATGTTTACTGAATGCTTACTATATGTCAGGCAGAATGCTTGGGATTTTTCCTTATACAATCTTCTGTAATCCTCACAGCAGCCCTGTGAGGTCTGTACTATTATTATTCCCATTTTGCAGAGAGAGAAGTAAAATGGCCCATCCTAGAACCAGGGGCAGGGCTGCACTTTGAATCCAGACAGCCTTACTCCAAAGCTGCCCCTCTTGATGAGAATAGCTATCACTCCTCAAGCACCCTTTGTGTACCAGGCGCTGTTTTAAGCGCATCAGGTTTACTCCTGCCGTGAAAGGATGCCACGTGTTCATCTCCATCCCAGACTCCCAGGACTCCAGAAATCCCTGCTCTTGTCCAGATGCTCACTGTTGATACGCGGCTACTGGGGTCAGAGAGGGGAAGGAGTTGTGTGGATATCACAGCCTACCTGGGACCCAGACCTCCTTTTTGCTTTGGGAAACCTTGGGGCTGATTGACATTTCTCCTGTCCCTTCTAGCCTCGGGCTTCAGCCGGCCTCTCTCCCACCCCTCCTCCAGAGTTGTCAATGGCGAGGACGCGGTCCCCTACAGCTGGCCCTGGCAGGTAAGAGCAATACCAGCTGTGCTGTTTCCCACCATGGGCTCTGCGCCCTATGCTCCGATTGTGGGGCATCCAGACTGGACTCCATTGCATTGCTTCTGGTATCCACTTCAGTTTCCCAAAGGCCAGGAAACCCTTGGATAATTGCCTTCATACAGAAGTTTTGCCCTTTTAATCTGTAACTCTCACTGAGCTGTTTGCAAGTTAACAGTAGACTCCGGGGAGAGAGAAATGTTTAACCCAAGGGTCAGTGCATTAATGGTGGAGGTTCAGCGCTATGTTTAAGGAGGGATGTGAGATCTCATTTCCCAGACCAAGGACCGAATCCTTGTTCCCTGCGTTGGAAGCACAGAGTCTTAACCCCTGGACTGCCAAGGAAGGCCCACCACCATTTTCTTTAAATTGATTCACTTTTAAAAACTGAAATGCCTACATCAGCCTCATTTTAGCAATATTGGTCAAGAAATCATGGATTTGATGAGCTAATTATACATTTTTTTCCCCTGATACACATTATACAACAGGGCTATGAAGTCTGAGAGCAATAAAGGGATGAAGGGCTTTTATCGAGGTTAGTGGAGGGAGGCAGAGAGGACCAGACTCATGGCACTGCCTCAGTAGCCACTAGTCACACGTGGCTACTTAAATGTATGCATTTATTTTAATTTTTATTGGAGTATAGTTGATTTACAAGGTGGTGTTAGGGTCAGGTATACAGAGAGTGAATCAGTTGTACAGAAACATGTCCACTCTTTTTTATAGACTCTCTTCCTGGATAGGCCTAAATTTAAATTCATTAAAATTACGTCATATTGGAAATTCAGTTGCTCAGTGCTAAGCACATTTTATTGATTGACTGAGTGCGCTGGGTCTTGGCTGTTGCACACAGGCTTTCTCGAGTTGCAGCTAGTAAGGGCTCCCCCTCACGGCTATGCACGGGCTTCTCATCGCGGTGGCGTCTTCTGTCGCAGAGCGCAAGGTCTAGGGTGCCTAGGTTTGCTGCATCACGTAGGTTCAGTAGTTGTGACTCAAGAGCCCTAGAGAGCAGCCTTAGCAGGTGTATGGCTTTAGTTGCTCCAAGGCATGTGGAATCTTCCTGGACCGGGGGTCAAACCTGTGTGTCCTGCGTGGGCAGGCGGATTCTTAATCACTGCATACCAGGGAAGTCCGATAACCACAGTTTCAATTCTCAGGAACCACATGGGGCCCGCGGCTACCACGCTGAGTCCCACCAAACATTCCCATCATCACAGAGGGTTCTGTGGGATGTCATTGGCTCATATCAGGTGTCCTCTGACTTGCTGTGCAAAGGATGAGAGAGGAAATGTTTTAGCTTCTGTCGGCCCTGTGGTTTCCACTGCAGTGACTTAATTCCACCACTGTAGCTCGAAAGCAGCCATGGGAGGCACAGGTGTGTGTGAGTTGGGCACTGCCCCTTTCCAGAGGATGCCGTTCTGTGTGACTGCTGCCCTCTAGAGTTGTGCAGGGCACAACCTATACAGCCATGGGTAGCAACCCTCCTTGTGGGGCCCAGACCACTCAGAATCCCCCTCCCTTGCCACCAGGTCTCCCTGCAGTATGAGAAGGACGGAGCCTTCCACCATACCTGCGGGGGTAGCCTCATTGCCCCCGACTGGGTCGTAACTGCGGGCCACTGCATCTCGTGAGTTCTCTTGCTTGCCTGTCCCTGTGTGAGACCCAGGCCGGCCTGGCCGTGGAGAATGGTGGGAGGGGATGGGGGAAGCCACTCAGGCCTGGGCTGACGTCACCTCTGCCGGCAGGACCTCCCGGACCTACCAGGTGGTATTGGGTGAGTATGACCGCTCTGAGCTGGAGGGCTCCGAACAGGTGATCCCCATCAACGCCGGGGACCTCTTCGTGCACCCTCTCTGGAACTCCAACTGCGTGGCCTGCGGGTGAGTCATCTCTCAGGCCAGGCACCCAGGGGCTCCTCTGTGGGACCCTCTAAGACCCAACACTGATTCGGAGAAGACTCCCAGGGACAATGGACCTGAAGGTCAGAGCCAGGAGAGCCTATGGGGATCACCCACCCCAAACCTCTTTCCCTACAGGGGGGACAGCAGGGCCCAGGCAGAGGCAGGAACTCCCCCAAGGCCACTTGGTTCCTTGGCTTCAGAACCAGGACTGAGGAGTGCCTCAGGAACACCAAATCCAAAGGTTCCTCCATTCAATGGACGTTCCTCCAGAGCCTCCTGGGTTCCTGGCATTGTGGGTCCAAGGAAGAGCACTGGACTGAGAGTCAGGCTCCAGCACTAAGTTGCTCTGTGGCTTGGGCAAGTCATCGACTTCCTCTGGGCCTGAGTTTGACCACATGTCAAGGGTGACCCTCTGGGCTTACTGGGTGGTTATGAAGGTCAAGGAGGCCATCACTGGGTGAGAACACAGAGTAGGCTCCTTAAGCCTCTCAAGCGTATGCAGAATTGTATGTCTGGGAGGCTTAGCTCAGCACATTTCGGGGACAGGATCAAAGGAGGGTGCGGAACCCCTGAGAGTGCAGGAGTGAGGGACCATGATGATCAAGACAGGGACCCATCTGCACGGGGCTCCTGGGGTAAGCAGAGAGAAAGGCTCAGATGCGAGGACCTGAGTGACAAGCAGGCAGACGAAGAGAGAGCGCTGTTTCTCCCAGTGTGGTCCCCAGGCCAGCAGCAGCACCTGGGAACTCATTAGGAAGGCGAATCCTCCGGGCCTCCCAGAGCCACTGCATCAGAAACTCTGGAACAGGCTCTGGCAACCTGTGTATTAACAAGCCCTCCTATGATTCTGACATGGATGACGTGTGCGAACCCCTGGTGTAAAAGTCGGGCACAGTTACCGAGGCCAAGGGTCATTATGGGCTGAAGGGGCCAGGGGGCTTCCCAAAGTCGCTGAGCAGTAAGGATGCATGGGATCCAGAGAGAAGTGTCAGGGGCATCCCAGAGGTGAAGTAGCCTGAGCAAAGCTAGGGGTGGGGCTTAGGCTGGCTGGAGGACCAGGCTCCTCCCGTGACTCTTCCCTCCTCCCCAGCAATGACATCGCCCTCGTCAAGCTCTCACGCAGCGCCCAGCTGGGAGACAAGGTCCAGCTTGCCAGCCTCCCGCCCGCCGGCGACATCCTGCCCAATGAAGCCCCCTGCTACATCAGCGGCTGGGGCCGTCTCTACAGTGCGTGCTGAGTCCTCCAACTGGCCGTAGGGACGGTGGGCAGGAAGACAGAGCCTAGGGCAAGGGCTGAGGGCAACACCATCCTCACATTTTTCTTGCATTCCTCCTCCAGCTGCCGCTTTCTCCCCCCATCCTCCCAAACACTAATGTGTACAGCAGGAGTTTTAGTGTCTCCTCTGTGCCTGGTGCTGGGATGTTCTGATGGACAAAGCAGGCAGGACCACACGACCTGGTGGGAGCAGACTCCCCTTCTCACCAGAGGAGCAGGCTTTCCTCGTAGCGCCCACACCATTCTGGGGCTCCCAGCTCTGACTCAGACCCCGGCCCGGGCTCGGCACCCCCACGGCGCCCCCCCCTCAGGGCTCTCTTATCTGCACAGCTGGCGGGCCGCTCCCGGACAAGCTTCAGGAGGCGCTGCTGCCCGTGGTGGACTATGAGCACTGCTCCCAGTGGGACTGGTGGGGCTTCACTGTGAAGAAAACCATGGTGTGCGCCGGTGGGGACACCCGCTCCGGGTGCAATGTGAGTCAGCTCTCGCCCGCCCACGGTGGGGTGGGGCTACAGCCCCTCTGCCATCTGCCTGGAAGGCCAGGAGGAATCTTGCCCATCCAGCCTCCAGGCCAGACAGGACTTGGAGGAAGTCAGCGCAGCCCAGATACCTAGTCCTGGCCTCTGGACTTGGGTCCTGGCTGGCACACTGACTTGATCTGGAACAAATCACTGGCCCTTCCTGGTCCTTCGGAGTCCCCTTCAGTACACCAAGGAATGGGGCTTCCCTGATAGCTCAGTTGGTAAAGAATCTACCTGCAATGCAAGAGACCCCAGTTCGATTCCTGGATCAGGAAGATCTGCTGGAGAAGGGATAGGCTACCCACTCCAGTATTCTTGAGCTTCCCGTGTGGCTCAGCTGGTAAAGAATCCATCCGCAATGAGAGAGACTTGGGTTTGATCCCTGGGTTGGGAACCCTGGAGAAGGGAAAGGCTCCCCACTTCAGCATTGTGGCCTGGAGAATTCTATGGGCTGTATAGTCCATGGGGTCGCAAAGAGTCGGACACGACTGAGCAACATTCACTTCACTTCACTTCACACTAAGGAAAACAGACACAGTGATCTCTAAAGTCATCTTCAACTTCGGGGTCCTGAAGTCATAATTAAGCAATACTCTCATGGTAGCATAACTGAGTATGAATAATGATAACTGTGGGACTAATAATCAGAACTACTATTAGATTGCTTCCTCTCTACCAGGCACTGTGCTAAGACTGTAGGCTTATCATCTCATTTAACTCACAAGACCTTATAAGATAGGTATACTAGGTATCATTCCCCATCACAAAGGGTTTCTCAGGCAGTGCTAGTGGTAAAGAACCCGCCTACCAATGCAGGAGACATAAAGAGAGGCGGGTTGGAGCCCTGGGTCGGGGAGATCCCCTGGAGAAGGAAACGGCAGCCCACTCCAGTACTCTTGCCTGGAGAATCCCTTGGACAGAGGAGCCTGGTGGGCTACAGTCCGTAGCGTCACAAAGAATCGGCCACAACTGAAGCAACTTAGCACGCACGCACGCACGCACGCACCCATCACAAAGGAGCAAACTGAGGCCCAGAGAAGTCAGGTCACACAAGGATTTCTCGAGCTCCCCAAAGTCAGAACTAATTCCTTGGAGCTCAGACAAGGCTCAGTCCCCTACCGCTCTCTGACTGTTCCAGGGTGACTCTGGAGGACCCCTCAACTGCCCGGCAGCAGATGGCTCCTGGCAGGTCCACGGCGTGACCAGCTTCGTTTCTGCCTTTGGCTGCAACACCATCAAGAAGCCCACGGTGTTCACGCGAGTCTCGGCCTTCATTGACTGGATTGATGAGGTGAGCGGGACAGGGTGAGCGGAGAGGGCTCTGGGGGCTGGGTCATCTGAGAGGCACTGGGGGGATGGGTGAGAACGGCAGATCCTGATCCCAGGAGATCAGTAGTTGGGGATGGGGGTGGGGACCTTCCAGAGGGGTGTAAGGATGTTTTCTGCAGCCTTAAGGGCTTCTGGGTAGCATTCTGAACACTCCTGAACTTCCTTATTTCAACAAGTGTTTAGGAAATGCCTCCTCTGGTCCAGGTCTTTTCCTGTCATGGAGGATACAGTGATGTGTGGCCTGTGGGAAACAGATGACTAAATGAGCAAACTGACGAAACGTGATGGAAACTGTGATAGGCAAAGCTCAGGCCTTCCCCCCCGCCAGTGATAGTGCCAGCTTCACCTGGGAATGAGTGATCAGGGAGGATTAATATTGTTCACGACAAGAGTATTAGTCACCATCTATGGACTCTTAAACATATGCCAGGCACTGTGATGACCCCTTATGTGTTTAATTTAAAACCCACATGAAGTAAGTATTATGATCACTCCCATTATACAGAAGAGAAAATTGAGAATAGAGAGGTCAAGTCACTCTCCCAGGGTCACGCAGTTAATGAATGATATGGCTGGGAGTTGAACTCAGTTCCATATGGCATCAGAAGCTGTGCTCCTGACTAGACCATTCTGGCTTTACCCCCTCTTTTTTTTTTTTTCAGACCATTGCAAGCAACTAGAACCAAGGCCAAGGTGGCAGTACCCACCCACACTCTGTAAAAAATAAAGATCTCCCAGAAAATTCCAACCTGAGTCTTTCTTTCTTCTTTGACTCACCTCTCTCTTTCCAGCCCATTTCTAGAATCTTAGATGTTATATGTAGAGATGAGACTCAACTCTCTCATATGAGAATGAGAGAAAAATGAGGCTCAGATAGAAGGGAGTTGTCGTCAAGTGACCAAGCATCCCAGTTTGCCTGGGAGTGAGGGGACAGGACAGGACTTTTCGTGGTTAAAGCCAGGTGAAGGACTTCCCTGGAGCTCCAGTGGTTAAGACTTCGTGCTTCCACAGCAGGCAGCATGGCTTGAATCCCTGGTCAGGGAGGGAACTAAGATCTTGCATGCCACGAGATGTGGCAGAAACACAAACAAAAACAAACTGAGTGAGTTCTGGGAAGCTGGACACTGTGCATAGCCACATGCACGAATGGCTTTGCAGTGCAGGCCTAAAAGCATGGTAGAGTCTGCATAAGTACCGTCCTCACCAGCCCCTTGGGAAGCTCACAGTGGAGTGGGCATGGGCTGTGTATTTTCTGCTTCCACTGATGGGCTGGGGAAGGAGGACTGCATTCATTCCTTCAACATGAGGATGCCCACAAGGAGAAGACAACATGGTTCCTGCTCTGAAATGGCTCAATATTTAGATAGAAATGAGCATGGCATAGCCAATGTTTCAGCCACCTGCTGTGAAGAATTGACCCATTTGAAAAGACCCTGATGCTGGGAAAGATTGAAGGCAGGAGGAGAAGGGGATGACAGAGGATGAGATGGTTGGATGGCATCACTGGCTCAATGGACATGAGTCTGGATAAACTCTGGGAGTTGGTGATGGACAGGGAGGCCTGACGTGCTGCAGTCCACGGGGTCACAAAGAGTTGGATACGACTGAGTGACTGAACTGAACTGAGCACAGCATTTCAGAGTCATTTGTTAAACATTTACTGGGCACCTTCTCTGTTGAAAGGTCAGGGCTGAGAAAACAGCAGTGAGCCGGCCAAGCTCAGGAAGGGCCCTGACTGCAGTGGGGGTGGACGCGAACACAGATGCACATACAAGGCGGAAGCAGAGGTCAGGGCCCAGTAAGCCACTGCTGACATCCAGAGGACCACTGCCTAGTCTCCAAAAGCAACACAAAAACAACTAAATTCTTTCACTCCTATTTCTCCTGAATACCTTTAAACATGGTTCCCACAAGGACACACAAATATAATTTTTAATATTAATTGAATATTGTTCCATTTTGTATATTTGTTCAATATTTTATAATTGTTCAATATTGTTCCATTGCCCCTTTACTTCTAAAAATAAAAAAATTACACTTCCAGTGTTGAAAAATTAAAAGATACAACACGATGAATGATATATAAAACACCCACATAGCTTCTCTCCACAATAAACAAATTTCACATTTTTGCTTCACATTTTCTAAAATAAGGTGGAGGTCCTTTTATACTCTATGCAAGGGTCTTTATCGTCATGCTTGTGGGGTTGTCCACCCAGTGAGCCTCTCTGCTGCCCTCTGATGGACATGTAGTAAGGAAGTGTTAGTTGCTCAGTCGTGTCCGACTCTGCAACCCCATGCACTGTAGCCCGCCAGGCTCCTCTCTCCATGGAATTCTCCAGGCAAGAATATTAGACTGGGTTGCCATTTCCTTCTCCAGGGGATCTTCCAGACCCAGGGACCGAACCCAGGTCTCCTGCATTGCAGGCAGATTCTTTACCATCTGAGCCACCAGGGAAGCCCAATGCAAGACATTTACTCTTGCGACTTCCTTGGTGGACCAGAGGTCAAGTCTCCCAGTTTCTACTGCAGGGGGCATGAGGTTAGATGCCTGGTGGGGGAACTAAGATCCTGCATGCCAAGCTGTGCGGCACCTCACAACAAAAAAGAAAAAAGAAACTTTACTCTTGTTATAAATATATATTATAAGCTGCTTGAGATTTTGGGTGTTTGTTACAGTGACATGGACCTAATCTATCCCCTCTCTTGACTGACAAATAGAGTTTGTAGCTTATCCTTCTACTCCTCGTTATATTTAGATGATAAGTATAGCTATCCATAAACAATATATTACTTTATTTAGCTTTAAAAAAATACATGCATGGCATCTTGTCATATTGATTTTCTGTAACTTGCTTCCTTCACCAAATATTTTCACCCAGTGGTTTTGAGGTCTAATCTATACCAGTTTATCTCTCTCCAGTTTGTTGCTGCAACTTTTGGAGAGTATGCTATTGCCCAACAACAGCAGGTATTCATCCTTCCCCTCTCCTGATGGACGTTTAGAACAGGGCCAGTTTCTCCTGATTTCAAACAGTGCTTCAGTGAACATCCTTGGACATATCTCCAGGTGCACACACGAGAATGGTTCTGGGGCATATTCCAAGAAATGGAATGGCTGAGTGGGAGAGTATGCTCATATTCAGCTTTTCAGTTCAGTTCAGTTCAGTCTCTCGGTCATGTCTCACTCTTTGTGACCCCATGGACTGCAGCAGGCCAGGCTTCCCTGTCCATCAAATTGCTCTCCAAAGTGATAACATCAACAGTATCTCTTAACATTCTCGTTTTTCTTTTCCCATCCACTGGCTCCACATATTACAACTGCTCCACATTTTTCTCCTAAAACCACCCCTGGAATCTCAACCATTCCCCCTAAAACCCTTTCTCCCAGTCGCTATCCCCAGTCCATCTCCTACAAAAGCTCAAGAACTGGTCTGGCAAAGCCAGAGTGAGGGCGAGGAAGGAACTGAGTCCAGTGGAGCAAAGACTTCTGCAACTCAGGGGAGTGGGGGAGGGTGGGAGAAATTCTGGAACCAGGATATGATAATCATTTGTATGGAGACAACGCCAGATGATACACGCCAACTGTAAAGTGTTCCCAGGCCAGTGCAGTATCTACTTCTTCCCAGTGGGTCAGGGAAGGCCCTGGGACAATTTTCCAAAAATAGTTGTAGGACAAAAAGCAGTCAAACATGTAAAATTCCTTCCTGTGGCTGGGCAATGGGCCCTCAAGGGCCCTTCACCCAGCTTCAGGAGGAGGCTGAAGGCTATGACAGCCTTCTCAGGTATGTGACCAACAGGGAGTTAGGACATCCTGCTAACTATACCTTTCAAGCATACCGAACTAAAATGTTTTTGTTAACTCAAAAAGGAAAAAAAAAAACAGCTTAAAAAATTCACTTTTAAAATCTCAAGAGTCAATAATTTCATTATCTTTTCCTTTTTCAGAATATTCATATTGGCTCAGGTTTAGAAACGTCCACTTTGGGAAAGATGTATAAAAATCACCTACATTCCCATCTTTCTTCCACAACTGCTTCCATCATTTTGATATGCCTGCCTCCACTTTTTTTTCCCCCTCATCCACTTCTTTTTCTTCCCAAACAGTTAGATTTGATGGACATAGACTGAGCACCTACTGGTATTCTGTGCCAGGCATGGGCAGAGGAGAACAAACCTAACTTGGGTCAGGCCCTCTCAAGCCCACAGTCTGGATGGGAAGCCAGGGTGGAGACTTGGCTCAGTGTTCTAACGGAGGCCCAGAGGGGTGCAGGGCCCGGGGAGCTGGGGTCACACTGCAGGGGGAAGCCTGGAGTGCTTGACGGCCCTCAGATCCAAGTGATGAGGCATCAAGGCATTCCTATCAAACGTGAAGCTGTCAAGGCTTCTGTTGCCAATTATCAACAGAGACGGTACTGAGAAACATTCTTCTCTAAAAGCAGAGATGGTCAGAAACTTTGAGAACAGAGCATCCCTCTCTGGTCTGGAGGGCTGAAGCCAGATTCTTGACGGAGAAGCCGCCGGACTACCAACCCCAGGGCAGAGCTTCAGATAAGGGGTTTCTGGACACAATAGTCTACACTGATCTTAACTTTGTGGTGTCCCAGGAAACAAGACCAGGGATTTGCTTCTCAGCCCAAGTCAACTGTTAACTCTTCCCACAATGAGGTTTGCTCTGAGCCTGTCAATAGGGCTTCAGTTCATTTTCACCGAAATTCCACTCTTCTCCCTAATCCTATGATAAGCCGGTTTTTTCCTTTGTTTGGCTCCTCTGGGTGTTGTTTCCCTTGCTGCATCAGGTTAATAAACCAACCTAATTTTGTTAAATGTTCCCACTGGTCTTATCAGATAAGCTTGATCTAAAATCTAAGCCTTCTCTGTACATTCACTTACCCAGTGATTCATTCGGTCAATGTTTAGCCAGACTATGCTCATTGGACGTGCTGGGGCCACGGTAAGAGAACCGTCCTTGGCCTTGTGGACCCTGCTTCTGGCAGAGGAGGTAGAAAAGTGAGCAGGATATAAAACCAGGGTAACAGGGCTTCCCTGGTGGGCCAGTGGTTAAGAATCTGCCTGCCAATGCAGGGGACATAGGTTTGATCCCTGGTCTCGGAAGAGTCCAGATGCACCGGGGCAACTAAGCCAGAGTTTCACAACTACTGCGCCTGCACTCCAGAGCAGGAACTCCGCAGGAGGAGCACTGCAACTGAAGAGCAGCCGGAGAACAGCAATGAAGACCTAGCACAGCCATAAACAAATAAAAAACAACAAAACCACCACCACCACCACAATAAAAACAGGGTATCAGGCTATAAAGGAGCTGGATGGATGCCTTCGGAAGGGCAGGGGATTCCAGTGGTTAGGGATCCACTGCATGGGGCATGGATTTCATCTCTGGCTGGGGAACTAAGACCCCACACGTTGAGAAAAAACCAAAAAACATAAGAGGAAGAAGAAGGGCAGGGCAGTGAAGGCTGCTTTAGAGAGGCTACATATGAGCTAGAACTTGGATGAGCAGATCTCCAAAAAAGGCACTACAAGCAGAGATCAGCAGAAGAGGTGAAGATGAGCTTGCATGAAGATGAGATTGTCAGGTGCACAGAATAACAAGAAGGTCAGTGTGTCCCATCTTTTTATCCTTTTGTACAGTTAGTTCATGGGGTTCTCACGGCAAGTACACTGGAGGGATTTGCCATTCCCTCCTCCAGTGGATCCCGTCTTGTCAGAACTCTCCACTATGACCCATCCATCTTCGCTGGCCCCGCATGGCATGGCTCACAGCTTCACTGGGTTATGCAAGCCCCTTCGCACAACAAGGCAGTGGTCCATGAAGGGGTAAAAGAAGCAGAAGAGACCAAGAAGAGAGAGCAAGACTATACAGAAGAATTGTACAGAAAAGATCTTAATGACTTAGATAACAATGAGGCTGCAGTCACTCATCCAGAGACAGACATCCTGGAGTGTGAAGTCAAGTGAGGCTCAGGAAGCACTGCTGACAATAAAACGAGTGGAGGTGATGAAATTCCAGCAGAGCTATTTAAAATCTTAAAAGATGATGCTATTAAAGTGCTGCACTCAATATGTCAGCAAACTTAGAAAACCCAGCAGTGGCCACAAGACTGGAAAAGGTCAATCCTCAGCCCAGTTCCCAAGAAGGGCAGTACTAAAGATTGTTCAGAACACTAGACAGTTCTACTCATCTCCCATGCTAGTAAGGTTATGCTCCAAATCCTTCAAGCTAGGCTTCAGCATTATATAAACCGAGAATGTCCAGATGTTCAACCTGGGTTCAGAAAAGGCAGAACCAGAGATCAAATTGCCAACATCCACTGGATCATAAAGCAAGAGAATTCCAGAAAAACATCTACCTCTGTTTCATTAACTAGGCTAATACCTTTGACTGTGTGGATCATAACAAACTGTGAAAAATTCTTAAAGAGATGGGAATACCAGACCATCTTACCTGTCTCCTGAGAAACCTGTATGCAGGTCAAGAAGCAACAGCTAGAACCTTGTATGGAACACTGACTGGTTCAAGACTGAGAAAGGAATACAAGGCTGTTTATTGCACCCTGCTTATTTAACTTATACACAGAACATATCATGCAAAATGCTGGGCTGTATGAGTTACAAGCTGAAATCAAGATTGCTGGGAGAAATATCAACAACCTCAGATATGAGGATGATACCACTCTGATGGCAGAAAAGAAAGAGGTAGTAAAGCGCCTCTTGATAAGGGTGAAGGAGGAAAGTGAAAAAAGCTGGTTTAAGACTCAATATTAAAAAAATTAAGATCATGGCAACTGGTCCCATCACTTCATGACAAATAGAAGGGGCAAAGGAGGAGGCAGTGACAGATTTCCTCTTCTTGGGCTTTAAAACCACTGCAGATGGTGACTGCAACCATGAAGTTAGAAGATGACTGCTTCTTGGCAGGAAAGCTATGACAGACCTATACAGTGTGTTAAAAAGCAAAGACATCATTTTGCCAACAAAGGTCCATATAGTCAAGGCTATGGTCTTTCTGGTAGTCATGTATGGATGGGAGAGCTGGACCGTAAAGAAGGCAGAATGCCAAAGAATTGATGCTTTTGAATTGCTGTGCTGGAGAAGACTCTTGAGAATCCCTTGGACAGCAAGGAGATCAAACCAGTCAATCTTAAAGGAAATGAATCCTAACTACTCATTGGACAGACTGATGCTGAAGTTGAAGCTCAATAGTTTGGCCACCTGATGTGAATAGCAGACTCACTTGAAAAGATCCTGATGCTGGGAATGATTGAAGGCAGAAGGAGAAAAGGGCAATAGAGGATGAGATGGTTGGATGGCATCACCGATTCAATGGACATGAACTTGGGCAAACTCTGGAAGACGGTGAGGAACAGGGAAGGCTGGCATGCTGCAGTCTATGGGGTCACGAAAAGTTGGACATGACTTGGTGATCGAACATCAGTGTGTCAGCTGATGGCGTGAACAGGAGGGTGGGGAGAGATGAGGAAATAGGTCAATATACAGAGCTTAAACTTTTCTCTCAGTGACACAATAATCATATGCAGAACCACAATGTACATACTTTTTCTTATAAACCTATAGAATTGGAGCTGCTCTGGGACCCAAAGGGTTGTCTCCCTTCCCCCATCCCTCTCACCTGAGCAGTCTTCTGAAACATTCCCAAAGAAACTAAGAATTGAAGGGGGGAATGACAATCGGAAGTTCCTAATCTAGTTCAACCCCCTCATTTTACAGATGAGAAAACCAAGGCAAAGAGGAAGTAAATGTGGAAACTGTACTGTAGGAGTGAGCGGGGGAAGGACCCACAGTCACTAGGGGAGGCAGAGGTAGGGCCATGGCAAGGAGCCCTGGTTCTCCAACCACCTACCATCTAGGAGTTTACGGAAGCCAAGAATCTTCCCTTCCCCAGGGACATTGGGTCTGGGGCGATAACCCAGCAGGAGGCACTGAGAGCCCCTCTTAGTTTCCTAGCCCACCCCATCTAGATAGGAGAATGCAAAGGCCAAGTTCCTTCCCTTCAGGGTTTAGAAGAAACTGGGAAGGCTCCCTTGGTCAGCATCTCTGCACTTCCTATTACAGGCTGCGCTACTTAACCCGTGTGCCCAGACTCAAAAACCGCCTTAGTGAAAATTCTAAATTTCAGCTCCTACGGCATCACCGACTCAATGGACACGAGTGTGAGTAAACTCCAGGAGCTGGTGATGAACAGGGAGGCCTGGCGTGCAGCAGTCCACGGGGTCGCCAAGAGTCCGACACGACTGAGCGACTGAACTGGTCCACTGCAACTGGGAAGGTCTTCAGGAAGAGACACACGGGACTAAGATTTAGCCTCCTATGCACAAGGGATCTCCCCCAGGAGGGACTGCGAAAGCCCCCCGGGCACAGGCCCCGCTATCTGGGTGGGCCTAAATGGGCACACGGAGACGCCTAGTAGACTGTGCCCTCAGTCCATCTGGAGTGACTCCACGGGAGCCCTGTCTCCCAGCAGCAGCCAGCCAGCCCTCTAATTTGGTTTCTTTCCTCTGGGTGGTGCAAAGGATCAAGGGTGTGACCTCAGGGTGGGGCGCTGACTCAGCTGCGGGCAGGCTCCAGGAGTGCCTCAGTTCCTGCCCTGCATCCTCTTTCCATTCTGTTGGGCAAACTGCGGGTGAGAAAGGCAAAGGCCTCCCCTGCACTGGAAGAGCTCCTAGGTCGGGAGGACTGCGGGCCGAGGGAGGCCCCGAGACCAGCAGGGGTTAAGACCATGGAGCTACGGAGCACCGCCAAGGCCTAGAGAGGACCCGCCCCACCCCGCCTCGGCATCCGGCTTCCTCTTCCGCTCCCAGCTTCCGGGCAGGGCGTGGCTTCCGGTTCCGGCCGTGGGCTACAAAGCTCGGCGCAGCGCCGCCGCGTCCCCTTTCCCGGAGCTGGTGGCGGGGCCTCGCGTCTCGCTCCTCTCCTCCCCCCGCTCACCGGCCTGCCGAGGGGCACCTGCGCAGGTGAACGCCCCTCCCCGCCCCCTGCACCTCCCTCCTCCGCCGCGCGCCCCGGGTGGGAGCGGGCGGCCGGGGCGGCGGCCCTGGGAGTGGGGAGGCCCTCGCCTGTGGGTGGGCCGGCTGGCCGGCCTGGCTTGGCCTTGGGGCCCCGCTCAGCGTCCGAAGCAGGAGGGCGTCGACTTCTGCATTCCCGAGAGGCGCCTTTTCCGGCCGGATCTCGGCCCTCTGAACCGCGCCCAGGTGGTGGGAGGAGTCGGACCCGGGTCCCCCCGCGGAGACGCCGGGGATTTCTGTACCGGGCTGGGTGGTCCCGCCGCCTCCTAGCCCTGTGACCTTGGGCGAGTCCCCTTTCCCCGAGCCTCAGTGTGTTTATTCGCGAAATGGAAATGGACAGTAATGGACCTACTGGGCTCTCGGGGAGCACTCGGTGACGGAAAGCTGCTGAGGATCGTGTGTGGCCTGTAAAATTCAACAAAGGGAGCGGCGGAAGCTGCTGTTAAAATGGAGACAACTGGGGCGGTAGAGTCTTATCGAGAGTTTAACCTGAGTGGGTAAGAGAATCACGTAGAGAATGTGAAACGCACAGCATCAGATAGGAGATAAGGGTTCCCTAAGCTAGAGTTACTGACTGGTAAGGATAAGGATTCTGTCTAGCCGGTGAGCATCTCAAACTGATTGGAAGCTAGGTGAATCGTGGAGCTGATCACCGTCTTCCGAAGCCAGCTTTGAAAACTGGCCTGTTGACAGTTGAGACTGTTCCTAGAAGTCGGGTTTGGGAATTAGTAAAAGGGTGTTTTTCTAAGTGGATTAGGGGTTTTTTCTCAGAACAGTTTTGAATTGGAGGGGAAAACCTGAAATGTTTTCTCCCTCTTGAATTGTCATGAAAGTAGAATAGATGTAGTTAAAAAGAAGACAGTACAAAAGGTATAAGAAAAATGTTTCCCACTTTTACTGTTCTGCTCCTCAGAGGTAAAAATAATTTGTTAGATAACTTTCCTGGTACTGTTTGTAGATACATCAAGTCGTATATGCTTATGTGTATGTATTTTTAATTTCCCCAGATGGGATTATACTACACGTATTGATCTACACCTCTGGGCGGGGTGCTATATTATGGAAAACTTTACATATCAGCTCTCATAGGCCTCTTTGATTCCTCCCAAGGCTGCATAGTATTCCACTGAGTGGCTAACAGTACTTTAATCATTTCTCTGTTGATAAGGGCTTCCCTGGTGCCTCAGTAGTAAAGAATCTGCCTGTAATGCAGGAGACACCGGTTCAGTCTCTGGGTGGGGAAAATCCCATGGAGAAGGAAATGGCAACCCACTCCAGTATTCTTGCCTGGGAAATCGCATGGACAGAGTAGCCTGGTGGGCTACAGTCCATTGGGTCTTGAAAGAGGCAGACATAACTTAGCAACTAAGCAACATCTTAACCACATTCCTGTTGATGGCTTAAGTTGTTCCCAAGATTTTGCTTTCCTACAGTGTTTTGTCCAACCTTTCCTTGACTATTTCCCTTTTATTCAAGACACCCCTGAGTTTGGGGGATATTCTGCTTTTGTCCTCTCATCACCCTGGGGTAGTTAACTTACTTTGGGGAATGAACACACCCTGTTTTTGAACAGAAACCCAGATAATAAGGGAAGTGATATATTCCAAAAATACCTGCTACCTGGTCTAGAATCAATTCAGAGCTCCTAGAGGGACTTTCCTGGTGGTCCTGTGTCTAAGATTGTACTCCCAGTTCAGGAGGCCTGGGTTCAATCCCTGGTCAGGGAACTGGGTTCTACTTGCCATAACTAAGAGTTCGCATGCTGCAACTAAAGATCCTACATGCCTCAAGTAAGGCTTGGTGCAGCCAAATAAATAAAAAGTTCTTAGAAGATGAATCAGTGAATGTTGTTTAAAGACCAGGTGATTAGGAGCCACGGAGCATTTAATTCCAGGCAGCTGGTCAGTGTTTATGACTGTCTGCTTCTATAAGTTGTTGCCCAGGGAACAGATTTGAGACTCTTTGATGTAGGAAGGATTTTAAATCTCAGCACTTCTGCAGTGTTGATATAGTAGGAAAGGACTGATCCTTGGGGGAGGTGGTAATGAAAAAAAGGTGATCTTTGTAAAGTGACTTCATAGGGATTATAATCTTTGATTGGACATCCTTACTGTGACAATATAGTCATCTGAAGTCTCTTTTTCTTTTAAATTAACATAGAATGGGGTTTTCCTGTAAATAATCCCTCTGTGGACTGGGCCCTAACCTAAATGAAGCAAAACCTTTTTTTCCCCAGCCTTTCGCAGGTGTTTGATTTACCTGTCAGACCTCCCCCATCTCCTTTTTTCCCATTACAGCTGGTTTGCTAATCCTGGAGCTCTCAAACATCTAACGAGTCAGAAATCCATGCTTCGGGGATTCTTAAAATTCCTCATACTTTGAGGGAGCTTAGGATTTTGATCTTAACATAAAAGCTCTTTTCCTTTTTTTGTTTATTGCCATAGACTCCACCCTGATAAGTACTTTTTAACACTTGATATTCTTTCATCATCATAAAAGACAGAGGAGATGGAAAAGACAGCAGAGTATATGAAAATGAACACTTTTTATCCCGTTTTAGCATTTCTTCATAATTTGCTTTTAAGCATGGCAAATACTCGATAAAAGTGGTTGGAAGAAGCAAACCTCTATGATTTTAGAGACTTTGTCCTCTATAAGTCATGTGCATACATGTTTGTATTGGGAAAAAAATACATGAAAGATTTCTCCAGCTAGCAAGGCCAGCATTCTTGACTGCTTTGAGAATCTGCTATGTCTTAAATTTTGGTAAACTGTTGACAGACTTTCTCAACTGTGAGTGTTGATCCAGCAAGAGGAAACAAAAGTGGAATTTCTCATAACTTTATTAAGAACCCCATTAAGATTGAAAAGTTGATGGAACCTAGGTCTCTCCTAGTTGACGGACCAGATCCTTGAGATCAAGGAGGTTTTAACATCCCCTTTAAGGTCTGTTTTTGTTGAGCCTGACTTTTCTCTTTGTGCCTAGGAGTCTGAAAAATCCTTTTGCAGAGTTCTAGGATGGAGACTGAAGGGTATCCAGAGATGCAAAGAGATGGAGAAGTCCAGAGTGACGAAGTAAGGTCACCAGCAAATGAGAGAATGGCTGAGGAGCCAGAAGGCGTCCTGATAGCACCGGCCCAGGTCCAGGTCCAGCCAGAGAGCCCGGATGAAGACTCGGAAGACGACCTGGAGACCGTGCCCCGAAGGAGTCCTCTCAACCCTGCAGCCTCCAGGCAGAGGTTCCGGGAGTTCCGCTACGAAGATGCAGCTGGGCCCAGGGATGTCCTGAGACATCTCCAGGAGCTTGCCGGACAGTGGCTGCGACCTGATATTCACACGAAGGAGCAGATTGTGGAAATGCTGGTGCAGGAGCAGTTCCAAGCGGTCCTCCCTGAGGAGCTCAGAGCTTGGGCACAGAGGTGTCAGCCTGGGGTCAGAATCACTGGCTAAAATCTCCCTGCTGCTTTTTCAGCCTACATATGAGAAGTGACCAAAGGCTCTCTGTTGCAAATCCAACTACAGTCATGAGAAATCTGAACCTTGATTTTCTTTGGGCTTGCCTTTGCTAGCTGTAATAAGAATCAATGAAAATCTTTTTTTTTTTTTTTTGCCTGAAGCAGCTCTATTTCCTGGCACTTTGAACTCCAGAATGAGTTTCCCTGCCCTCTTATAAGGACAATCAGTCTGCTGCTTGTTTTTGCTCTGCTGAATGCCTCCCTTTTTGCACTTTGTGACACGCTTTAATATATAGTTTTTATGTATCCAAAGAGATGATTGCTTCAGCTTTAATATTCTTGATTCTCGCTGTGGCGGCTTGAGTGGAAGCTTCTATAACCCCATCAGTAACTCATTTGGGATGTCCTTGAAATATTAAAGTTTGATTCTTAATAAAAATGTCCTGTGGTGATTTACCAGTCTGGCTGTTAGTTGTCAGCATTTGAAAAAGGTGAAATAATTATCAGGAGTAGATGTGAGCTGGAGATAAGAACTATGTGGTATTTGCTGAGCTGGTGAATAAGAACAGGCCTGGCCCTTGTTTTCAAAGTCAGCATCTAACCGAGAAGAGGGAAAAGGGTCAGAAGAGGTAAGTAACTCTCAGGTGGGGCTGTTTGACTTGCTCTTTATCTCTCTTGCTTCCTTATCTTCTGCAGCTCATCTTCCTATAAGAGGACTCGCCCTAAACCATCTGAAGTTCTGTTCTTCCTGGCTTTCTGTGTGTAGAGACCTGTACTTGGATTCACATCTGAAATAGCAGTAGCTGTGACTGCTACAGGCAGAGAAGAAACAGCAGCTCCTTCCCCATCATGACCCAGTCTTGAGGAACCTTTCTGCCTCTGCAGCCTGGCTTTTTGGGATAGGGGCTGCTTAGCTCCATGCCAGAACTCGAGTTTGATTCTGCTGATGTTTTTGAGTACTTCTGTGCCTTTGGGACTCTCCTCGATGCTAGGATCCCAAGTGGTGCAGCAGTAAAGAATCTGCCTGCCAGTGCAGGAGACGTGGGTTCAGTCCCTGGGTGGGGAAGATTGCCTGGAGAATCCCATGGACCGAGGAGCCTGGCAGGCTACAGTCCGTAGGGTTGCAGAGTCGGAAACGGCTCAGCACACACGAATACAAAACCCAATTTCAGGGACTTGCCTGGTGGCACAGTGAATAGGAGTCTGCCTGCCCGTGCAGGAGACGGGAGTTCAATCCCTGATCCGGGTAGACCCCACATACCTCGGGGCGGCTAACCCCTGTGCCCTAACTGCTGAGCCCATGTGCCTCAAGCACTGAAACCAGCAGGCTCTGAGCCTGTGCTCTGCAACAAGAGGAGCCACTGCAGAGAAATCTGCACAGCAACACAGTGGCCCTCACTTGCCGCAACTAGAGAAGGGCCTCACAAAGCAGTGAGGACCCAGTGCAAACAAATAAATTTACATATAAAGCCCAACTTTTTAAGGAAATGTATTGTTTCTAAGGAGAGGAAGAAGCCATTAAAATACATCCTTAGAAATGCCGGAGTAACACTAGACTTTTTTGGCATCTGATTTTGAGATAGCACTAAGAAAACACATTTTGTGGGTTTTTTTTTTTTTTAAGTTAAAGAGGAAATAGCTAAGTCAGGGAAATGGCATTTTTATTTAGCTTCAGTAGGAGTCAGAGATCACTGGGCAGAAGGCACCCCTTTTGTGAAGGCATAGGAATGGGAGGGCATACAGTGTTTGGGAATTGACTCATTGACCTGGTTAAGCTCTCTAAGTAAAATTTAACATGGGCAATGTGAGTAACAGTGGCCTAGTATCTTCAGTACTTCCATTTGTTCCAATCATTCTGAAGGTATTTCCTTTAATCTGCAGGGATTAGAAACTCCTGGTGTTAAAGAATTTCCTGATCTGCTCCAGTTTCTCAGGCTTTGATGGCCTAGAATTCAGGATGCAAATAAAGGACCAGAGTTACAAGTGGACCTGAATGTTTTCACCTGTGGGGTTTTAAAACAGCTGAGGTTTCCTGACTCCCTTAACACAGATTTTTCAACCTTGGCAATTTGAGGCCAGGTAATTCCTTTTTGTGGGGGCTTGTCCTGTGGATTCCTGGATATTTAATAGCATCTTTATTCTCTGCTCACTAGATTCGAGTAACACCCGCTAGGTGGGACAACCAAAAATGTCTCCTTTGCCCCTGGTTAAGAACCACTGATTTTTGGTAGGAGACTTCATTCAGACATGTCCCAGATTATTCTTTGGTCCACTGTCTCTTAAGCTTAACGTTGGGTAGAGAAGCTGTTGGAAGACTGATGTAAACTGGGCTTTATGGTCCCTTTTTTTTCCCCTTCAAACTTTATATTGGAGGATCATTGTAAAGCACTCTCCTGGGTGTGAGGTATTTCTTTGCTTTTTTCATCTTTATCTTGAAAGTGAAAGTCGCTTAGTTGTGTCCCACTGTTTGCGACCCCATGGACCATACAGTCCATGGAATTCTCCAGGCCACAGTACCGGAGTGGGTAGCCTTTCCCTTCTCCAGGGGATCTTCCCAACCCAGGGATTGAACCCAGATCTGCACTGCAGGCGGATTCTTGACCAGCTGAGCCACACAGGAAGCCCAATCTAAAATAACATGTTAGAGTCCTTTGACACGAAAAGTATGAAAAAAACAAGCATGGTCCATAATCTCACTTCCTAGGTAACTCCTGTTGACAGTTTTTAATGCTGTAAGATACAATTGGGTCCTGTGCTGCCTGTCAGTCTCCTTTCTGTCTCCCCAGCAGATTGTAAGCTCTGTGAAAGCAGGGTTGGCATCTGCCTTGTCCTCTATCCCAGGGGTTTCCAGCTTTCAGGATCTAATGCCTGGCAATCTGAGATGGAGTTGATGTAATAATAATAGAGATAAAGTATACAGTTAATGTAAATTTAATTTGTATGTGTATAGAAAAGTCCAAGGATATAAAAAGAAAATGTAAAGGCTGTCTTCACATGAACAGTTTTGCAGATATACATGTTATTTGCCCACATAATGCATGTATCAGCCTACCCTTTTTTTTTTTTGACCATGCTCTGTGGCATATGGGATCATAGTTCCCTGACCAGGGACTGAACCCATGGCTCCTGCAGTGGAAGTACAGTCAGCCACTGGACCACTGAATCACCAGGGAAATCCCTTTTTATTTTCACAAAATATATTACGAATGTTTAGTATATATATTTTTCTTGTCCAGTAAGCCTTAGCAGTCTTTTGCTATCAACATACAAAGATTTATTAAAAAAAAAATTTTTTTAGCGGTTGCATAGTATTCTGTATGGCCAATACCGAGACTTACAGTTTTCAGTAAAAAATGCAAGGTAAGGGTTTTAGGTACAGAGGTGAACCTCCAAAGCACAAATGAGGCTTAGAGAGGTAAGTTAGAGAGCCGGAACTCAAACCAGAACTGGTAAGATGCCCAGCACTGTCGCCCAGCAACCTGTCAGTACCAACACTTTCTCATGGAAGTGAACTTCTGGATGCAAGTCCTTACCCCAGACAAACAAGTAAGAGGAGAAGCTGGAGTTCATCTCTGTTCTGTCTGGCCCTGGTCCCACGCCCTTGCCACAAGGTCACGCTGCCTGGGTACTGAAGAGTAAGCCAACTTCAAGTGTTTGAAGGGCCCTGTGGAGGTCTGGGAAGACAGTCACTCTCCAGCCTCCCGAGGTGGTTCCCGTGCTTTCTCCACCCAGCAGAGTAGTTCTCACCACTGCCAGTCACTCTCATTTCTGGAGTCAGTCTAGGTGCCAATCCTGAAGAACCCCATTTATTTCTAATGTTTATTTTTTGGCCGCACTAGGTCTTTGTTGCTGCCTGTGGCCTTTCTCTAGCTGCAGCAAGCGGGGGTTACTTTGCGTTGAGGTGCACGGGCTTCTCATCGCGGTGGCTCCGTTTTGCAGAGCACAGGCCCTAGGTGCACAGCTCAGTAGTTAATGGCGCATGGGCGCCACGGGCCGAGTTGCTCCGCAGGAATGTGGAATCTTCCGGGTCGGGGATCAAACCAGTGTCCCCTGCATTGGTAGGCGGATTCTTAACCCCCAGACCCCCAGGGACGTCCAAGAACGCTTTTAGTTCTGCGAGTGATGGGGCGAGAGGAGGACAATGGAGAGGAGCTGGTGGGTGTTTCTAAAACGTCTCCTGTGTCTGCCTTGCCCTCTGATTCTTCTGACTCCATTTCCAGTTTCATCCAGTCAGTGAAAAGTGCTCCTTCCAGATGGCTGCTGGTGAAAACCAGTGTGCGGACCACAAGGTGATATGAGATTCCCAGCAACTGGCTGAAGCCATGGAGAACTGGGTCATCTGTTGGGCAACTGCACCCTGAGCAGTGAGTGGGTGCCAGGCCCTGGTTGCTGGAAAGGAGGCCCACTCCAGGGGCTGGGGGGCAGGGGGCAGAGTCCCCCACCTGTGGTGGTGGTGACTGGAGAATTCAAGAGTAACGCCTTCCCAGGGGCATCACGTGTGGCCGGTTTCCCAAGGCAGCTCACTGCAGTGCTCTTGACAGTGAGTTGACTATTTCGCTAAGCATTTTTCACCCACCACCATGCCTTTATTGGCCGTTTTCCCTTGGCCTGAAATGCCCCCCCTCTGCCTCCCCCGTCTTCGCCAGCCTCCTCCTATTCATTCTTTATGACGCAGATGGCCATGGTCACCTTCACGAAGCCTTCTTTGATTTCTGCCTTGAATCAGCATTTGAATCCCTCTTGTGACCTCCTATAACACCGTCCTTCTAGTTCTGTGTCCCTGTTCATTCAGCAAATAGGCCTTGTGTACCCAGTATGCCGAGGCCCATGCTGGGGATCGCACGCGGTGTCTAGTTTGTGTCCCCAGCAGACTGTGAACCCCATGTAGAGGGAATCTGTTCTTGCCTCCAACACACGACCTGCACACGACACCCTCTAGAAATAGTTTATTTTGTAGACCACACATGGTTGCTGCCTAATTTAAGGTGCTTCCTTCTTAGTGAACACAAATGACTGGAATGCATGGGAAACAAGGGGGTGAGATTGTTAATTCCTGTTTAATTGGAGATTATTACTGTTCCTGTTTAGAATGGAGATGATGGTGAAAATAAACCCCCGAAGAAAAGAGGAAGGTTTCACTCAGACTTCACTGGGGTAGCTGCTTTCTATCTTTCACCTGATGTTGCAGTGAGGTGAGGTTAAAACAGCCCTTGGCTGGCTCTGTTTGAAAGCTCCACGGCCCCCTGGATGCCTAGCAACAAGCTGACTGCCCAGAAGAGTGATTTTGAAGCTGGGTGTGTCTTCTGGGCAGGAAGCCACCAACACCACCAAAGCAGCCAGGGCCTCCCCTTCACTTCCTCTGGGCCAAAGCTCCGCCTTCACTTGGGGCCAGAACTAAATGTTTTGGAGCCCTGTCTTCGGAGCACAAATGGGATGTTCCTAGCAAAGGTAACTCCCACCCTTTCAAGGGGTGTGATCTCAGACAAGTCTCATCACCTCTCTGAGCTCCAGTTCCCACACCTGTCTTGTTTCATATTCCCAGCTAGGGTCACCCTAGCACAGCACGGAGACATTCTGTATATACTATATTGTATGCTAAATATTCTATATCGTAGCTGAATCTGCTTGGTTAAGGGAAGGTTCAGCGAGTGATTCCTTCTCAGCTGTCCCTTTGATCTTTTCTTTCCTCCTGAGCCTGTCTCTCAAACAGCTCCATCTTCTCATTCCTCATTTCTCTACGTAAAATCCTGTTTTTATCTTCTCACTCTTCCCCATCCCTCTCCTCATTTCTTATCTCATCCCCAGGCATTAAACCTCAGCATTGAAAAAAGCCTACACTTCTTAAAAAAAAAAATCCCAAGTTTTAGTTTATAGGCCAATGCTAGTGTGTCCTGACCTTTAATTTTTAAGATTTAGATATAACTGGCATCCTGTAAAATACATAGATCTTAATTGCATGACTCAATGAATGTATCCAAAGTGGGCATACTCCTCTAACTACCTTGCAGATAAAGATACAGAATTTAACCAGCTCCCCCAGAAATCTCCCTCCTGCCGTTTCCTAGTTATCAACCCCAAAAGGTAACTGTTATGCTTTCTATTGCCCTAAAACAGCATTGCTGAAGCCAGTGGACAAAGACGGTACATACGCTTTTGTGTCTGGTTTCCTACAGCCAACACCTTGTTTCTACAGTTTGTCCCCTGAGCATCCTGCTTCTCTGTGTCTGTGAACCTGGACACGCCTGTGCTTTCTTCCAGGAAGCTTCTCATCTGTTGACACGCCCTATCCTGGCCTGACCAGTCTGTGCAAGTCCTCTAGACTCAGATCAAATCTCGCTCCTTTGGGAAGTCGTCTTTGGTCAGCTCTGGATTTGAATTCCAGAACTTCTACCTACCAGCTGTATGATTTGGCTGTGTGTTACTAACCACTTCATTTCTCATTTTTGTTGAAGATCATGGTTTCTAGAGTTCTCCTGAATTTCAAATGAGGTAATACATATTAAATACTTAGAACAATAGCTGGAACTTAGGAAATAATAAATATTACATATAACTATTGTGAATACTCTTATGTCCGCAGATTCCTGTACACTGCCCATCTTAACACTTACCTTGATTATTGTTTGTTCCACTACTTGGCCTTAATTCTTGAAGGAGGAATTGTATCTTCATTCATGGTACTTTTTGTAACAGTCATTTATGAGTATGCCCTATATTCTAGCACTGAGGGTACAGTGGTGAAGGAAATCCTTGCCTTTACTTTTTAATGGGAAGAGACGGATAACAGGAAAAATAAAGAGGTGAGATCACTCTGGGCAGTGATCAGCTCTAGGAAGGAAGTAAAACTGTGTGGTGTGAGAATGGGTGCGAGGTGCCACTGAAGTTGCTGGGGTTGGGGGAGGGAGGAGGTCTTCTTGAAGAGGCGATATTTGAGCCAAGACCTGCGGGTGGAACGGAGCAGGTGCATGCAGAGCAGGAGCGAGAATAGCAAGTGCAAGCTTCAGAGGGTAGCACAGGAAGCTCAGATGTGTCTGAGAAACAACAAAGAAGGCACCGTAGCTGGAGCCCAGTGAGTGAATGCATGGCCGGGAGGAGGCTGGAGGATGGACAGGAGCCAGGCGAGGAGGGGGAATATTGTTCAGTTTTGCCTCCAAGGTACCTAGTACATAATGGACACTGACCGCTTGCTTAATACTGGCAGCAACGTGCCCCTGACCAGTTAGGCCATGTAAGCAGTTCTTGGACTATCTTCACGTTAAAAGTTCATCTTTGTGCCATATGCTTCTGAGCTCTTACCAAAACCAGCCGGATGGGGAAGGAGTTGCTCAGCTGTTTCTAGATTCTTCTCTTCCCTATCCCATCTCATCCATTCTTCTTCAGTGACCCAGATTATCTCCACCAGAGACGTGTAACAGAGATGAAGGAGGCAAGCCTGGGCCAGTTAGAGAACAGGCAAGCAGGAAACAGGTTTGGCCAGTTTCTCTCCCTTCTCTGACTCCAAGAAGGGTCCAGGTCCCTGGACAAGCGTAATGATGTGGCACAAAGTGGAGGAGAGAGACTGAGCAGCAGGGGGGACTGCATAAAGGGTAGGAGGTGGGGTGGTGACCCTGGAGGAGCCTGCCACGCAGCAGCTCTAGCCCCTTAAGGTGTGGCAGGCCAAAGCGGGGGAAAAATGATGCAGTCCCAGCAGACAGATGGGGCTGTGGCAGGGCCTGGGGCTGTGACCAGCCTGAGGAGGGAAAGACCAGCCAGGAAATCAGAATAGAATGGAAGGCCTGAGTCTCAGTGATGGGAATTTGTATATTTGACTGTGCCAGGGCTTCCCTGCAGCATGCAGGCTCGAGGTGCGGCGTGTGGGATCTAGTCCCCAGCCCAGGGATTGAACCTTTGCCTCCTGCATTGCAAGTGTGGAGTCTTGGCCACTGGGCCACTGGGGAAATCCTTCAGTAAAGGGAATTTGTACAACAACATCAACCTTCTAGTAACAACAGTGACAGTTTATTTAATTATTTCTAACTCTAATTTTTATGAAATATTACACATGAGAAAAACATAAAACAAGTATACACAGTGCAATGAATACTTAGAAGGCAAACATCCAAGTAATCATCACGCAGGTCATGAAGCAGAACAGTGTCAACATCATCCCCCGAGCCCTGCACACCCCGATCCTTTCCAGATTACTATCTCAGTTAGGGGCAGCCAGTAGCTGGATTTTTATAATAATCACTTCCTTGATTTTCTTAATAGTTTTATCACTTATGAATCACATGGAGAGTCTTAAATTAGGATTTTCTCACGCAAGTCCTAAGACTGAGCACCACAAAGGAGAGCCTCTTTAATGTGGATCTTCCTCCAGTGAATCTTGGCAGGCTCTGGGGAGATGGCAGTAGATTTGAGGCTTTGGTATTTGTCAGAGAAAGTGGTGTTGAGGCTTCTCTTATTCAACCAGTGTTTTGAGTGATCACTATGTTTAAAGCTCCTGAAGAGCACTCTCAGGGGCATAAAGATGCACCCTAAACTGAGCCTGCCCCTGGGAGCTTACAGTCAGTCAGGGAAAGTGTGGATAAATATGACAGAACAGGGTGAGGCCTGGGGAAATCCTCAGGTAAGTGCTATGGCAATTTAGAAGAGGCGGGGACCACTTTTGGTGGCTGGAAGCAGAGGAAGCTTTATAGAGGTGGATGACGCTCATTCATGCATGATTTATCAAACATTTTTGAAGGTCGGCAGAGTGCCAGGAAATTAGATAAAAGGAAACAAAAAATGAATAAGCTAAGGTCCCTGCCTGCTCATGGCCGAATGGCATTTTAGCAGATACAAATATGGCATGTTTTAAATAGAGTGTAATAGGAATAATTGGTTGCGTGGAGTTGTCAGGGAAGCTTTTACAGCTGAGATCTAGGCTAGTCCTTGAAGAAAAGAACAAGAGTCTGGCAGACAAGGGAACCACTGAATCTGCCTAGTTACAGCAGTAGGAAAGGACACAAGGTCAATGTTGGCAAAAGGTGCAGTTCATAATGGGAAGGAGAGGGGGACTTGAGAGGTAGGACAGATGAACAGGAAGGATGTTGTTGGCAAGGGGACCAGCATTAGCAGGACCTAGAGACCAGAAATCATGGTACCTGCATGCACAATACTAAGTAATTTAGTCTAACTGCAGCATAAGGGGGTGGGATGAAACTTGTGATGGTTAATTTTATATGTCAACTTGACTGGGCTGTGCGGTGCCGAGATATTTGGTCAAACATTTTGGATGTGTCTGTTAGGGTTTCTGGATGATAATAACATTAGAGTAAAGCAGATTGCATTCCCTGATGTGGTGGGCCTCATCCAACCAGTTGAAGGTCTGAACACAAAGGCTAACCCTCCCTTGAGCAAGAAAGAAGTAAGTCCTGGCTTCAGACTCAAACTGAAATGTTGACTTTTCTTGGGTCTTGAGCTGCTGGCTATTGGACTGCAATGGAAACATTGGCTCTTCTGCTTCTCGGGCCATCAGACTTGGATGGGAACTGTACCACTGCGTCTCTAGCTTGCTAACACACCTTGCACATCTTGGGACTTACCAGCCTCCATAATCATGTGAATCAATTCCTTATAATAAATCTCTTCAGGTAGATAGAGATCTAATAGGAAATAAATATAATTATAAATATAAATATATTAATAAATAGATGTAGATCTATCTATCCATCTCTCAAGTCTCTTATTGGTTCTGTTCCTCTGGAGAACTAATACAGAAGGGAAGGGGAAATAACTTTGGAAAGGCAAGTTGGTGCCTGATCATGAGGACAGAGAACACCTGGCTAAAGGGCTTAGAATTTTATTTTGAAGACAGAGGAGAAAACACTGGGATATTTTGAACTGGAAGGTGTCTTAATAAGAATTAATATCTGGGAAGATAAGAGCTGTGCTGTATAAAATGAATTTAAACAGAGCTTGTTAGTTTTTACATTTTTTAGCTGCACCACATGGCATGTGGGACGTTAGCTTCCTGACCAGGGATCGATCCAGCACCCCTTGCAGTGGAAGCACAGAATCTTAGGGAAGTCCCAAAAGAGAGATTCTTAAAGGAAACCTCTAGAAGTTGGATATTAATTTGTGGGCATAGGACCTAGGATGCAAAAACGTTTGGGAATCCTGGATGTATGAAGGTTCAGGGATCCAAAGCAGATCTGGGCACCAGAGAACCTGAAGCATGTGGGAACTGGACGATGATTTCTGTGGTGCTGATGAGATTTATGAGTAGCTGAAAGTTTGGAAAAGGGGGTGAGTAGGGGCTAGAGAGGGTAGAGATTTGGGAATCATCTACGTAGAGGGTGGGGGCAAGTACCGCAGCAGGCAGACACTGGGGGCAGGAGTGGCTGAGTAATGATGCATCAAGAGCCTTGAAGTAACAGAAAACTACTCCCCCTGGCCCAGGCCGTAGAGGGAATTTATTGGCTAATGTGATTGCAAACTGAAGCAAGACTGGATCCAAGGGATCAGTCATGCTCCTGAGACTTGGTTTCACAGTGCTGTCTCTCTGCTCTGTTTTCCCCTCTGTCTGGGTCTCATTCTCAGGCCGTCGCAGTGCCGTGATTACACGCTGCTCTCACCTGGACAGTTCTGACTAAAGCCCCAGAATTGGATCTCATGGTTCTCGTTGTGTCACATGCCCGCTGCTGGGATGCTGTGGCCAGAGGGTCCTCTAAAATGCTCTGATAGGCCAAGCATGGGTCACGTGTCTAGCTCTGCACCTTGCGGGGAGACTCATCTCCTCGCGAGCCACAGGGGTTGAGAACTGGGGGAAGAGCTGCCCAGGAGAAATGGAAATGCTGTTACCAGAGGAAGAAGGAATGGTCACTGGGCTGGTAATTACAGAGGATGGAGGACTGGAAACCCACAGGCTGGCCCTCGTGCAGACGTGAAGCAGCTGCCGCCAGTGGGGAGGGGGCACCCGGAGGTGGAGGTCTGGGCTGGCAGCAAGGGAAGGGCCAGACTGAGTCAAATAGTAACACTATTGCCTTTGGGGCTGTGTAAATGTTGAGGAAGGTCCTTCTGACAAAGCCCAGACAACAGGATAGACAAAGTGCTAAGAGAGTCCTTGTCCTCAGGATAAAGGCAGGAAAAACCAAGTGGATTGAGTGACACGCCATCAGGATGCTGCTGCTGCTGATGGAAAGGGCAGACGTTGTCTGGGGACAGTGATGGGGACTGTGAGACGGGATGTGGGAGGGGTCACTGCCAACTGGTCTCACAGGGGGAGAAAACAACCAGTTTTCCTTCCAGTTTAAGAAACTAAGCTCATGCATTTTTCCAACAGTCAAAAGATTACAGTAACCAAAAATAACCTAAATTCCAACAGTAGGAGATTGATTGGATAAATATAGAAAGGCTTGAATAATGAAGTGCAGCCCTTAAAAGTGATGCGTGGGGACCTCCCTGGCTGTCTAGGCTTCACCTCGGCCTTCCAGTGCAGGGGGTGTGATCTGACCCCGGGTTGGGGAGTTAAGATCCTACATGCCTTGAGGCAAAACAAAACAAAACATAAAACAGAAGCAATATGGTAACAAACTCAATAAAGACTTTAAAAACGGTCCACATTAAAAACAAACTTTATATTTTTTAGTATACGATGCTTTACTTGACATGGAAAGATGTTCACAATGTAGTTTTGAGAGAGAAATGCTGAGTACAGTCTGTTTTTGTGCAATAAATGTGTATATATAAATCTATGGATATCTGGAAAGGTGTACACCAAAATGTTAATAGTTGGTATCACTAGGTGTAGGACTAACAGCTAAAGCTTATCTTCTGATTTCATTTTAATAAACCTGCTAGGTAGTATGTAGGCAACTACCTACATACTACCTACCTACTACCAACATACTACCTACAACTACCTACACACTACCTAGATCAACTGGCCTCTCGGGTTTAAGTCCTAGCTCTGCCACTGCTTGGCTTGGTGACCTTGGGTAAGTCCACTAACAAGTCTGAGCCTCTGTTCATGCATCACTAAGTGGGGGTAAACTTTGTGCAGTGGCAGTATCCTAGCCGATGAAGTTTATCCCAGACATGATTATGGCTAATTGAAAAAAAAATAAAAGTGGGGGTAGTAGTTCTTAACTTCTAGGGTGGTTGTGAATTTTACATTAGCTACTATTACATACAAACCTGTTAGCACCAACTTATAGTAAACACTCAAAAATGTATTTTTCTTGTGCAATTAAAAAGTCCAAAAAAAAAAACCTCTTAACTGTTAAATATATTGGAAACAAATGTTTTTCTTGGCTAACTAACTGTGGTGGTCATCAACAAAGGAGCTATTACTAAGATAAGCTATTTTCCTGTAACACTGGGAAACATCTGAACAAGACAGAGAAGGTTCCTACTCTCCTGAAGTTTGCACACTAGCCGGGAAGACAAATGATAAACAGATGCTGGGAGGATAGCAAGATCAGGAAGGCAGTGACACTGAAAGGCTCATAGCCAGGGGAAGGGCTGAAGAGGCAGTGAGCGTGGGGGTCTTGTGGTGGGGAGGAAGTCTCTAAACCAAGAGATGTGCTTGGAACGAGGGACAGAAGTGTGTAAACAGAGATGAGAAGCAACCTCGGCTCTTAAGTCAGTTCAGTTCAGTTGCTCAGTCGTGTCCGACTCTTTGAGACCCCATGAACCGCAGCACACCAGGCCTTCCTGTCCATCACCAACTCCTGGAGTTTACTCAGACTCATGTCCATTGAGTCGGTGATGCCATCCAACCGTCTCATCCTCTAGCGGCCCCTTTTCCTCCCGCCTTCAATCTTTCCCAGCACCATGGTCTTTTTCAATGAGTCAGTTCTTCACATCAGGTGGCCTAAGTATTGGAGTTTCAGCTTCAGCATCAGTCCTTCCAATGAATACTCAGGACTGATTTCCTTTGGCATGGACTGGTTGGATCTCCTTGCAGCCCAGGGGACTCTCAAGAGTCCTCTCCAACACCACAGTTCACAAGCATCAGTTCGTCGGCGCTCCGCTTAAGCCAAGGCGGACTGAATACAGGCCAGGGGGAGTCAGGAGGCCGTCCCACTTAGGGGCAAGTCACTGCCCATTTGAGTAGCCAGTCTTCTCTCTGCAAAATCGGGATGATAACACTGTGTAAGATGCAAGGGTCAAAAGTCATGTTAGGGTCAGCGCTTTGCAAGCGACCGTTTGTAGCATAAATTAGAAATCCAGAACTGCAGAGAGAAGTCCAGGGAGCAGCCACCAGCGAGCGACCGCGGGGGCCGCGCGTGCGCGTTAGGCGGCCCGAGCCGGGGGCGGGGGTTGGGGGAGGAGGGCAGGCCCCGCCCGGAACCACTCGCGTCCCGCGCCCGCCGGCCCCGCCCATTTCCGCGGATCACCCGCCGTGCGTCGCCTGCGTGCTGACGTCAGGCGCGTGCCCCTGTCCGGCGGCCGAGGAGACCCCGCGCAGTGCTGCCAACGCCCCGGCGGAGGAGCTGAGGTGAGTGTGGGGCCCGGGGTCACCCCGCGGGAGCGGCTGCCCCTCGCGCCGTCCCCGCGCCCCCGCCGTCTCCCCGTCCGCGGGGACTCGCCCGGGACCCCGGGGGGCGGCGCGGGGCGGGAGCCGGGCTGGCGCGGCGCGGGTCCGGGTTCTGTCAGGGCCGCGGGGCGCGGCG